>CM072802.1:24037500-24585000 GCA_037013495.1 Hippophae tibetana | reverse complement strand
AAACCCGTCTCATTTCCCACCATAGCTTTCCATCTTCTGAAAGCCTCAAATACTTCAAACTTATGCTTTAGAAAGTAAACTCATACCTTCCGAGAGTGATCATCGATGAAATTCACGAAGTAGTGTTTCCCACCAATAGATGAGACGATCATTGGTCCCCAAACATCAGAGTGAATAAGCTCTAGCCTTTCCTTCTTTGGGGTTCTGCAACTTGTCTCAAAGCTGACTCTCTTTTGCTTTCCAAGTATGCAATCTTCGCACATGTCTATCTCCGCAGACTGTAGACCTGGAATTTTTCCCTTTGAATGCATAATCTTCATCCCCTTCTCACTCATGTGGCCTAGTCTCTGGTGCCACAAATTTGGTGTTTCATTGCCTGCTGCAACTGTGATTGAACAACGCGCCTCTGATGTCATGTAAAGAGTGCCACTTTTCTTGCCTCGAGCAACTGTCATTGCACCCTTTGAAATCTTCCAATCATCACCATGGAAGATCGTAGTGTAGCCTTCACTGGCCAACTGCCCTACTGAGATTAAGTTCCTTTTTAGGTCGGGAATATGCCTGACATCCTTCCGCTCCCAAATAGACCCGTTCAACTTAATCTTCACTACACCTTTGCCAATAATAGCACATGGTTGATCATCACCAAGATATACCTTTCCAAGGTTTCCGGGGACATATCTCTCGAAGAATTCTTTCTATGAAGTAGCATGGAACGATGCTCCAGAGTCTAACACCCAAGATTCTTCCTTGCTCTCCAAAGAGCATATCAATGCATCATCCCCTCCTGAGGTGGAAGTAACATTTGCCTCTGCCTTCACTTGTTTGTCCTTCAGTGCATTCTTGCACTGATTTTTGTAGTGCCCGGTTCTTCCACAATTCCAACACTCGATAATCTTTGAGTTATGGGAATTATTAGGATTCCTGGATTTGGACCTCTTGTCCTTTGATCTACCTCAGTAGTCTGTTCTGCCACGTCTATTCCCTTTGGTTGAATTTCTTCCTCTTGACTCTGTATGCAAAACTGAAGAAGTTGACGATTCACCTGACTCTCTACGTCGGATCTCTTCACTGAGAACCAAATCACGAACATCGAAATCTGTGCCATCAAATTTCTCAAGTTTCACCTTTCCTTTATCTGCGGCCATTGCTCCTACTCAAATTTGACTTCCTTCGGATCGTTTCTGACTATTTATGTAAACCACCGTGTATTAGAACACGTCTGTCAACGAACAAATATCGTCGACAAAATTTCACTATTCATGTAATTCACTATTACGTAAATAGTAATCTTGTAGAAAATTGACAGAAATCACCACCAATAGCTTTGATACCAGTTGTTGGGAAATTACGCAAATTCTCGATAAGCCAGATTTATGAGAAAGCAAGAATAAAAATAACACACAAATTTGATAACGTGGTTCGGCCAATCTTGCTTACGTCTCCGGACCTACTGCAGATCTTTTTACTGAAATAGGAGAAATTACACAAGGTGTTTACAACACTCACAACTCACAACCCAATTGCACCTAAGAAAATTACTCTCAATTTTCTCTCACAAAAGCTTTTCTTTCTAAGCTTTTCTCTCAATTGGAATGAACACTTTGGATAATTAATTCATTACAATTACACATCTATTTATAGGAAAATTCACTCCTTGAATTACTCCTTCAATTAATGGTTCATTGAATTGCTCCTTGAATTAAGCTCCATGTTTTGCTCCTTAATTTGCTCCTTAAATTAAGAAGCTTTATAACAATCTCCAACAGAATGGTTAGAGGAGAGGAAGATTAGAGTCTAGACATCTTTTCCCTGTTAGTGAAGGAAGGATGTAAAATGTTTGTTTGGGACTCGATCTTAAAATTTGAAATGTGTATAGTTATTATCAATGTATAGACAAATTAATTCATTTTTGTTTAAAGATAAAGTTTTATTTTCATAAATTAATCCTTAACTGATGAGTTTTAAATAATTTTTTAATATGGAAAATTAAGGAAAACGTCGTTAACCGTTCATTAGCATGTTTTCTTCCATTTATTAATAGTTTTGTAATTAAATGGCAAGCTAACCTTGTAAATTGTTTAATAATAAGTGTAAATTAGTAAATTTCTTTGCGAAAAATAACCTTGTTGTTTATACTAGATATAGATTTGTAAAATATATATTATTTTGTGTTATATATATACACAATTTAATAACATGTAAGAAATGGATTTATTGATAATGAATAAACGAATGTTTACAACCTATTTATACAAAAGAAAAGCAAAATTGTAATAATTAATAATTAACACAATTATAGAGAGGCATGTTCTTGGACAGCCTATCCTTCCCCACCAAGTTGTTGGTAGCTGCTTCCAACTGGTGTGTTGGTTGTCACCAACTGGATCTCATGTTCTTTAACATTCCCCCTCAAGTTAGAATATATGTTAATTATTCCTAACTTGTTAAGTAAGCTTGAGAACTGTGGAAAACTCAGGGATTTGGTAAATATATCTGTTGGTTGCTCTAATGTAGAGATATGATAAGTTTTGATCATTCCAGCTTGAATATTTTCTCTTACTAGATGGCAATCGATCTCTATGTGTTTGGTTCGCTCATGAAACACGGGATTTGATGCAATGTGAAGAGCTGCTTGATTGTCACAATATAACTTAGTTGGTTGGGAGTGTTTGATACCCAAATCATCCAAAATATATCGTAACCAGGTTACTTCGTAACATGCTGCTGCCATAGAGCGATATTCTGCTTCTGCACTTGATCGTGAGACTGTATTTTGTTTCTTAGTCTTCCAAGAAATTAGCGAGTTTCCAAGAAACATACAATATCATGTGGTTGATCGTCGTGTATCTATGCATTTTGCCCAATCTGTATCACAAAAAGCATTTAGTTATAATGAACTAGTTGTTGAGAAAAAGAGATCTTACCCTGGTGTGTTCTTGACATATCGTAGCACTCGTTGAGCTGCTTCCAAATGTGGTTGTCGTGGTTTATCCATATATTGAATGAGAATGTGCACGGCATACACTAAGTCAGGCCTTGTGATGGTCAAGTATATTAATCTCCCAACAAGTCTTCAATAGGATGTGGGATTACTGATGAATTCCCCTTCAACCTTGCTGAGGGATAAATTTTGTTCCATAGGTGAATTGGTAGATTTGGCACCAAGATAACCCATGTCCTCTAATATTTCAAGTGCGTACTTGCGTTGTGACAGAACAATTCCCTTCCTGGAACGTGAAACTTCTATGCCCAAAAAATACTTTAATTCACCGAGATCTTTAAGCTTGAATTGTCTCATGAGATGATTCTTAGTTTCTTCAATGTCTTGTATATTGTTTCCTGTTATGATTATATCATCTACATAGACAAGAAGAGAAGAGAAGGAATTACCATGGGTTCAGACGAATAGTGAGTGATCATACTTGGATTGGTTAAAACCAGCTAGCTTAAGTGTTGTTGATAGCTTTATGAACCACTGTCGTGAGGCTTGTTTGAGTCCATACAAAGATTTATGTAGCTTACATACTCGTGTTTCCCCCTTTCGTCCGAATCCAGGTGGAAGGGACATGTAGACATCTTCATGAAGATCACCATAGAGAAAAGCATTGTTGACATCGAGTTGTCGAAGATGCCAATTTTGAATAGCAGCAACGGCAAGGAGAAGCCAAACAGTGACAAGTTTGGCTACTGGTGCAAAAGTTTCTTGGTAGTCAAAACCTTTAATCTGACTGTATCCTTTGGCCACTAACCGAGCCTTGTATCGTTCCATAGAACCATCAGGATTATACTTGATTTTGTAGACTCATTTACAACCAACTGGTTTCTTGTTTGGAGGAAGCTGTTGAAGCGTCCAAGTGCCATTAGTTTCAAGAGCATCCAGTTCTTGTTTCATGGCAAGTCGTCATTTTGGATCATTGAAAGCTTCAACAAAGGTGGTTGGTTCCCTGAGAATGGAAATAGAAGTAGCAAAAGCATGATGTGCAGGTGATAATTGGTTATAGGTAAGTACATGAGATAAAGAATGAGAAGTACCTTTGTCTTTGAACGATGCTGAGTGAGATGAAGGGAAGGACCGAGAAGGTAAGGAAGCTTCTACATGATATTTTTGAAGGTAGCTAGGAACATTGGTGGATCGAAAAAGCCTATGTGTGACTGGTGTTAGAGGAGTTATGTGTGGTGGAGAAGTTGATGATGATGTTTCTGGAGATGAATTTTAAAGATGAAGAGTGTTTGAGTTGATTGTTGGAAGGACAGATGGTGTATGATCAAGTGAAATATTTGGATTGGTCGATTGACGAATGTTGGGTAGGTCATCATAAATACTATCTTCTGATGAAGGAAATAGAGTTGGAGTGTTGACAGCGAAAGTGAAATAAGGAAATATATGTTCATGAAAGATAACATCACGAGACACTAAAGTCTTATTTGTTTCCAGATTGTAGACACGATAACCTTTGATCCCAGATGGATACCCAATGAATATGCATTTATGTGACCTAGCATCAAACTTGGTGAGTCGATCATGATGTGTAGACACAAAACAAAGGGAACCAAAAACACGAAGATGTTCATACCTAGGAGTTTTGTGAAAAAGGACTTCAAATGGTGTTTTACCCTTGAGAACAGGTGTTGGAGTACAATTTATGAGGTATGTGGCTGTAAGAATGACATCTCCCCAGAAATTTTTAGGAAGATTGGCTTGGAAGAGCAATGAACGAGTGACATTGAGAAGATGACGGTGTTTGCGTTCAACAACACCATTTTGTTGAGGGGTAGAGATACAACTAGTTTGATGAAGGATTCCTTTGGTAGAAAACAACTAGGTCATAGAGAATTTTGGTTCATTGTCATTACGAATGATTTTAACTCTAGATGAAAATTGTGTTTCAACAAGATTGATGAAGATGGTAAGAAATGTACGTGTATCAGATTTAGTATGTAAGAGATAGACCCATGTGCATCTTGAGTATTCATCAACAATAGTGAGAAAATAACGTGCTCCATTAAGTGCTGGAATGTGATAACCAACCCAAATATCAACATGAATCATTTCAAAAGGTGCTTTTGTATTGATAGAACTTAAAGGAAATGGATTACGTGTTTGCTTAGCTAATAGACAAATAGAACAATCACTAATGGAACAAAAAGGTGTGTTGATGGAAAGAGAAATTACACGCAAACTGTTATTAGATAAATGACCAAGTCGTTGATCCCATAGATGAGAGTTGGTGGAAGCAGTGTTTGAAACGGAGAAACATCCAGCCTTTTCAGAAATAGTCAGGTAGTAGAGTCCTGCTTTCTCAGTTCCCATCCCAATTGTCTTCCCTGAGCATTTGTCCTGAACAAAGCACATACTATTAGTGAAGGTGACATGGAAAAATGAGGTTTGAGTTAGTTTGGCTACTGAAACTAAGTTTAATTTGAAGGAGGGAACACACAAGACATTATGGAGTATGAAATTATTTGAGAAATGTACAGTGCCAATATGTGTGACACGGGTAAGAGAATGATCAGGTAAATGCACATGTCGATTAGTGACTGGAATGCTGGAGCTCATAAGGTTTTGGGAACAGACCATGTGATCAGTTGCCCCTGTATCAAAAATCCAACGAGTTTTTGAATGGAAAACAGTTGCACATAATGTGTTACCTGAAGAAGTAGTCACTTGATTTTCCATGCTACCTGATTTGGATTGATTGAGAAGTGTAAGGAGTTCTTGATATTGGGCAGATACAAGATTGTGGGATGGTGTCTTTGTGTCGAAGTAGCTTTCCTGAAAGTCAGTATGATGAGCTTTGGAAGGGAAGCCATAACTTGTGTTTCTATTATCTTGAATTGCTCCTTTCTTCTAACACATGTTGATGTCATGTCCATTCAAACCACAGAAATTACATTTGAGACGCTTTCGGCAGTTTTCAAAAATGTGTCCATTGAGACCACAAAAATCACATTTGAGGTGACTTCGGCAATTCTCAGAATTATGGCCTATATTGTTGCATCTATTGCACTTGAGATGTGGGTTCCTTGGTGGGTAATTTTTGTGAGGATATTATGGACGACTATCTCTGGCAACAAGTGCGGCAGCTTCTGACATCATTCCTATGCTTTGAGTGGAGACAACTCTTTGCTTTTCATCTTGAACAATAAGTGAATATACCTTATTTACTGTAGGTAATGGTTCCATGAGCAAGATTTGTCCGCGTGCTGATGTGTAAACCGTGTTAAGGCCCATGAGAAACTTTATAGTTCGCTGCTTTTGTTGATATTCTTGTAATTCCCTTCTGGCATTTCCTCCATAATGTGGAAGAGGACATAGTGCATCACGACTATCCCATAAACTTTTCAATTTGGTATAGTATTCTCCAATGCTTACACCTTCTTGCATGCAATCATGGATCTCTTGCTCAATGTGGAATAGGTGCACACTGTTGGTGTACGAAAAGCGTTCCTTTAATTTTTCTCATAGCTCATATGCAGTATCACTATACATGACACTTTCTGCAATTTTGGGTGATATGGTGTTGAGGATCCATCCTTTGACAAGAATGTTGTAGCGAGCCCATAGTTTTATTTCTGCTTCAAGGTTTGTTGATGGCCTTTTGATTGTGCCATCAATGAATCCTTCTTTGTTTTTGGTTATTAGAGCCATGAGCATTCCATGGCTCCAAATGTGATAGTTTTCTTGGTTTAAGGATTGAGCTACGAGAATCATGCCTGGTTGGTCTGAATGGTGTAGATATAATGAATGGCTAGGGTCATCATACCATTTTGGTAAAGTAGGGTTGGTATTGGCAGTCATAGACATTTTTGGTTGAATAAATTTGAAAGAACGGCATAGATTTAAGTGTGTTTTAGACAATAATGACTATTTATGAAATAAATAATGGACTGAAATATGCTTTATCTTATAGAAAATGAGTCAAGGATTACAAACCGGAAATTTCAGTCGCAGAACCGGTCGGAAAATGGGTGAATCGGTGTCTGGAGTGGCTGGAACGGCGGCTGCAACGGTGAAGGACTGAACCGGATGAAGACCGAACCGGACCGAGGACCAAACCGGGTGAACGATGCATCGTTTGTTTCAACGCCGAGCGAACGACGTGTCGTTGGAGTCGTCTTCCTCAGCAGCTAGCGCGTGTGGCTCCAGCGAGGCGCGTGGAACGCCGATGAGTTTAGACAAGGCGCGTGTGAGCGCATGGAGAGGTATTTTGGCTTGATTTTAATTGCAGATTGCTCGGATTTTTCTGACTAATATGATGAGATGAAATTGAAATTATTTTGTGAATCGAAATTGGTTTTGAAAAAAAAATAGATTGAGGAAAAATGGAGAAAAAAAATTCTATGAGCTGATTTTTCTAGGAATTGTTTCCTAAGCTCTGATACCATGTAAGAAATGGATTTATTGATGATGAATAAACAAATGTTTTCAACCTATTTATACAAAAGAAAAGCAAAATTGTAATAATTAAAAATAAACACAATTATTGAGAGATATGTTCTTGGACAGTCTATCCTTCCCCACCAAGTTGTTGGTGGCTACTTCCAGTTGGTATGTTGGTTGTCACCAGTTGGATCTCATGTTCTTTAACATAACATAATGTGTATATAAATTTTTAAAAAAACAAAAGTAAAAAAATGATAAAATCTAGAGAAAATAATAGAATAGAAAAATTGGGTTATGTAATATTTAATTAATATTTTGTTTATACAATTAGACAATCCTTTTATTTTTATTATCGAATTTTAGTTATTGTTACATAAATACCATTTTCACTAAAATTTGTAAAGAACTAATGATTAGAGTACAACATTAGTTTCTTATTTAATATCTTTATCTCTTAACTTTTTTTAGTATAAAAATAAAAATTAGATTAAATTGTGTTCTAAAATTCATAATTAACGTATTAAAAAAATTATTTTTTTATTATCTAATTACTTAATTTTTAAACTTTAATATATTTAGTTCACTATTTTTAAATTTATACTAATTAAAATTGTTAAATTTTAAAAAAACAACAGAAATAGTATTATGAAAAAATATTAAGGGACAAAAGTATTTGACTAATAAAATTTAGATATCAACATTAAAATTCAATCAAAACTAATTGAAAAAGTTACATGAGCATCCTCGCTACTAAAATGTTGTTATTTGTGTTTTAAAAAATTTAATAGTAATAATACTTGTACAAAAAACATTTATAGTTCGGTGAGAATTTTATAATATTTTAAAATTTAGTAATATTTTATTATATATTTATTTATATACCCTTCATTTTGGGATTTGATATTTTAATATCTTAGTGATTTTATTTTTAGTATCTTTTATATTCATATTTTTTAGATAATATTTTTTGGTATCACATTTAATATAAAAGCAATTTAATGTAATTTGTTATTTAATTGAATTTTTTTAACATATATATTAATAAGTGTGCTATATTCAGAGAGTATTTTGAATATTGTTTAATTAATTGATATAAAAAATTGTATCAATTTTTTTAAATAAAAAATTAATAATATATCATCCAAATAATATGAGTAAAAAATACTAAAAATAAAATCATAATATTAATAAAATAACTAATGTTTCATTTTGTATTAGGAAAAGAAGAAAGCATGGAAAATCCAATCTAGCCTTATTGATTGATGAGGCTTTTCTAGTTAAGTCCAGCAAGCTGTCATTTGGTTCCCAGACGCCAAGTTCATTTGAGTTAATGGGCCTCCGGCCTCGCTTGTTCCCTCACTCAAATCAAAGGCATCTTTTTTATTATTATTATTTGAGTTCGTTTATAAGTGCTTTTCCTTTTGATAGAAAATGATTTCTAATGTTCTAAAGCGCTTTTTAAAATATTTAACCATCGTTAAAAGAAGGGCTTCTAACTTTTTAGAAACATATTAATATCTTTTGGAGAAAAAGTATTCTTAAGTGTGACAACTTGTCGTGGGTTTGCTTGAACGCAACCATTTAAGTTCAACAAAGAAAAGACATAAATGGGCCGTTAACTTTATGTTATAAAATCAGCCGTCATTTGTTAAAATAAAAAGTCATTAACCTCTTCTCTACTCACCCACGTGGCCACAATTTTTCTTACAACAAAAGTGTTATGTTATTACTTTTACACCATAAATAATTTATTTAAATATTAAAAATAATTAATATTAAGTTTATTTCAATTAAAAATATAGCATTTTATAAATGAAAGTTTGCAATTAATATTTTGATTATGTGTATATCATATGTTAAAATTTTCAATTAAATATTAATTCTAAAACATTAATGTACTTAAAATTAAATATAGAGACTACTAATCGAAAATTACATACGTAAGAATAATTACACAAATATCAATTGTTATTCTGATTAAATATATAATCAAAACTTAGATGAAGGATAACAATGCTAATACATTGAATCTTTTTACGAGTTTTATTTCAACTCGATTAAGCAGTCATCACAACGTGAATTAAGTAGCACAACGAAAATAAAAACAACATATTTAATTCAATACATAACTAAAACAACCAATAAATAAGAAAACAATAACCTGCGATAAACACACTAGTGATGGTGTGTGTCACATGCTCTTGTCTAGGCTAATAGCATGTACAAAACATAATAAACATCATATAGCAAGTAAATCGATCATACAATTGAAAACCTAAAAAAATCCAATCACTTCAAGACTTCATATATGAAAACATATTTAATAAATAATGATTGTACTCTCAAAATATACAATCATATATAACAAAGCATATCACATGCAAGAGTCTGATACCCTGAAAAAAAATTAGGGTAAGAAGATACTAACTCCTTAGAGACAAAAAAAACATGTAAATAAAAAATAGAGACAATATTAATTAATTAGGAAGCAAAAATGCATGTCAGACTTACACTTTGGTTACGTAACTTTTGCAATAGATACATAGTCACTCAATTTTTAAAATTGGGATACTTCAGTATATATGATTGAAGCATCATAATTTTAAAAATGGAGTGATTTATGTGTTCCTTGCAAAAGCTATGTGACCAAAGTTTCCAAATAACATATTTTTGGTGACCTATAGGGCAATTTTTCCTTAATTTGATACATCAAGAATAATACACAAAAAGCTATAAGGATACTACACAGATATGAAAGAAAACACGCGACAACATATAATAAATTCCTAATCAAAATCTACATTTAGTATATTGATTCATACATAATAGAAACTCGTATTATACTACCACACAAATTGAACATGCATAACAACATTGAGGGAGTCCAAGACTTTATACACAATCACGTTAAGGAGATACTGTAGTTTTAAAGACTTATCCCAAACATATAAACAACTGACAGATAAACACTTAACTGATAACCATAGCAACAATATAAATAAACATAGACAAGCAATAAATAAGTAGCAGATATATTATCAATAATCAAAAAAGTAAGAAATAGACATTAATGACTTTCTAATGAGAGTTTAAACTTTGGTATATAAAAACATACACAATTTAAAACTCAGATTGTACTAGCCAAACAATACAGCATACACAACACCAAATATAACAATATAAGATCACATAGAACCCTTACTTATGTGGTAACATCTTTGGTTTACTTATGGTAACCCCTCGATAACAAAAAAATCTACTAAGTAATAAAATAATTACAACCCTGACAGAAATAAAACTCTTATTACCTCTATCAGTCATTGTCCAAACTACTTATTACTATCATCGCTTGCTCCCTCCACAACAAATTAGTTTGATATAGGAAGTTGACTTTACCAGCGATTAGTAAAGTGAATAGGATTTGAACACCTAACATGGGAAACCACGATCACCTACAAGCTCACAACCAACCAACCTGGGAAACACATTCAACCACATATCACGAACTTCCAACAAATTACTACCATAATAGAAACTACACTCAACCATGAATCTCAAACCACTAACTTGGAAAACACAATGAACCATGTATCACACATAGCCTAAGTGAAAAAAAAAACATTCAACCATTCCGCTTGAATAAGCATTGTAATGAGAACTTAAACAATTTAGCCCAAACTTATCTCACAGTATTGTTCTCACAAATAAAAAGTTGCACCCAAGCAATTACCATCTGACACACGACTCACAGTTCTACAAGCTCCTCACATATCACTAACTTCCAACAAATTACTACCATAATGGAAACTACACTCAACCATGAATCTCAAACCACTAACTTGGAAAACACAATGAACCATGTATCACACATAACCTAAGTGAAAAAAACATTCAACCGTTCCTCTTGAATAACCATTGTAATGAGAACTCAAACAATTTAACCCAAACTTATCTCACAGTATTGTTCTCACAAATAAAAAGTTGCACCCAAGCAACTACCATCTGACACACAGTTATACAAGCTCCTCACATAAAACTCACCACTAAAGAGCACGGGTTTGCTCATATATTCATGAATCACTAATATTGAATAACACTCAAGGTAATAGTGATCTAAAAATAAAAATGAGATATCAATTTGACATATCTCTATTACAATTTTTTTGGATAAAAAAATAAGAAATTGTATATTTATAGAACTCACCTAAGCACAATGGTCAACCTCACTAAGGGTCCTCATCGACCACCTTGTCGAGGGTCCGATGAAGGCTTCGTTGAAGTGTCAAAAAAATCTCATTTTTTGTTTCCAAAAATGTTGAGTAATTTTCATAAATTTTTGCACTTGAAACGAAACAAAAACACGAGTAATAATGTCAATAAGTGAGCATGACCACAACACTCAACCTAATAGGCACAATATAAAACCAACATCTTGATATGTATAAACATACTCGCATACAAAGTTATCTAATTATGTGCGTGTGTGTATTATTAATTGTTAGTAACCAACATTATAAAACGAAATACAGATATATTAATTAAAATAAATAAGTTTCGTGTTTTACACACAAAAAACCAACAAAACACAGATGACTACAAGACGTAAACTCATATACTTTCACGAAAACATTGATCCAAATATATACATTTAATTAAATAAAGATATACTAAATTATCAAATCATCTAAATTATACCATTATAATTTAAAACATAAAATTCTATTATTTATATATATTAAGGTAATAATAATAATTATATTATTTTAAAAATATAAATTAATAAATAATTTTTTTTTTTGAATTACAATGGTGTCAACAATGACCAAACCAATGCCTATAAATTAGCGTAGGACTCGAAGATAAAAGCACAAAATCCATGGCAAGTTGCACGACTAGTGCACATGTTCCGCATTGGAGTCCCTTTTTTCTTTAACAAGTGTGTGTATCTGAAAAAAAAAAAGTTTGGATCTCGAGTTCTTTGTTCATAGATCTCATGCGTGCATATTCTCGATTCTAATGTTCACTCTTTTTGTTATTTTTTTTTCTTTTCAATATATACAATTTTATAATAGATTCATCAGCACATAATGACATTAATTATTTTAAGTTATAAGAAAAAAATTTACTAAGAAAAAAATTTACAGACATCACTTGTACCTTAGACTCAATAAAATAATGGGGTTAAGATTATTCTCTTTAGTAATTCTTTAATAAAGATATTTTAATTTTTTTAATTTGGATAAATTTAATTTAATAATTTTTAAATAAATAAATTTAGTTTAATTGTTTTAAAAGATAAAATAATTTTTTTAGTTTAATATTTAGTTTTTACAGTACTCTTAAAAATAAAATTAAAAACTCAAAAACATGTTCTCTACCTTTTATTCTCATACAAAATAATTTATCTCTTATTTAAGCTTGCCTTGATCTCTTCTATAATTCTCTTTATTTTTTTCATTAAGAAAGAAACTATTTTCTCTCCCTCGTGATCATAGATTCAAACAACTTTACAATAAAATATGTAATATTTATATAAATAAATTAAAAATATACAAATAAAATGAGATCATAAAATCTATAAAATCTAAGAAGTCATGTACAATAAAAAAGTTGAGAGAGATGTAGATGAAAGAAAAAGAAAAATTATATTATTTTAAAGTTAGAGTAAGATTTTTTTACTTTTATTTTAATAAATCTAATTTCTTCCCTAATTAAATATCATTTCAAAAAAAAAAGTTACATTAAATTAACTTTATCTAAAAATTAAAATTTAATTATATGGTATAATTTTTTATATATAAAATTTTATTTTTAACTCATTAGAAAAAATATATATTTATTTTTCTTACAACATAGATAAATACATATTTTTTTATGTTATAAGAAAATGAATATATATTTTTTTATTAGAGAGTTTAAAATAAAATCAATTAAATAATTACATTATATATAAAAATTAATTAAATTATTTTTATCAAAAAATTACGTTAATAAAACAACATGAATCTTGAAATAATGGTAAAAAATAGATGATTAATTAAGATGATATGTTATTTTAATTTATAATATAATATATAAATTATTTGAGTTATTTTCGTATTATCTCGTTTATTTTTAATAAATTATATCGATAATAAAATGATCTACTGTGAAATATCATGTTTATTATAAATAAATTATAATAATTATATAAAAATAAAATATAATCATCTATAAATCCTTAAAAAAAATTAAAGTTATTTAGATAATTTTAAATAAAATTTAATAATTTTAATGTTTAAATTCTTTTTTTTTTTAAAGAAATCAAGATTAAATTTATTAAAATGAAAATAGCAGTAATAGACTGGAAACATTGCAGGCTGCAAAAGATTGAGTGGGACATGTAAAATAAGATGTGACTCTGCCATGATTTGAGTTAAACTCTCCCATTTCTCACTTATTCACATAAATGAGACCACGCGTTAATACATTATTACTTCACTGTTTTTTTTTTCTCGATATTATTACTTAACTTATATTCAGTGAATATCGGATCGACGGATCCTATCCCTTGTTTGTCTGCTTCTTTGTAGCTCTGTTTCTTCTTTCAGATCTCCCTTTCATCCTCAACTGTTAGTTACTCAACTTCTTACGCTGACGTACTCTCTATATCTCTGGTTCTCAGTTTCTGCGTGGACGATTTATGATTCATTAATGAATTGCTGCCCTCTTTAATTTGTAATTTCAGCTTGTTTTGAATCTATAAAATTTGTCAACTCGACTTATTTCAAGTTGAAACCAAATTCTGGGTTTTATCTCTCGTGTGTTATCAAATCAGATTTTTTTGGATATATTTTTGTTTTTTTATTATTTGTGGCATTTGATGAGTTGTTTGTTGTGCTTATTTTCTGAGTTCTTGGTGTTTAGGTGAGAAATGGCTCAGATTTTGTTACATGGTACGCTTCACGTTACGATCTATGAGGTCGATAAGCTGGGTAACGGCGGTGGTGGCAATTTCTTCAGCAAGGTATTATTTTCGACATACCGTCTCTTTTCTTAGCTGACTCACTGGATCAGAATTGGTAATAGTGATATAGCTTTCTGCTATCATCATTTTATTAGATTAACATCTTTTGTTTTATGCTGTTTTTGTTTAGTTGAGATCTGTTTGGGAGGGAACTTCTTTGTTTATGTTATTATGTTCATCTCTCGATCTCCGGATTTATTTTCTGTTTGTGCTTCCCTCGAAAGTAATATATGTTAAAAGTAGCTTCAAGGAAGAATTAAAATTAAAAGATTGAAAATTACACAAAATAACTAAAGATTATAACGCAAAAATTGTACCTAATAATTAGGGTTGTTCATCGGATCGAAACCACTGATTTTACGCTCATCCGATCCGACCATCCGCTCGGATTGAAACATCCTAATCCACAACCGATCTGATCACTTCTCACATCCGCTCAATCCGATCCATAAACTATTCGGATGTCATCCGATCAATCCGACTAATAAACTTAATTAACTCTATTTTTTGTATTTTTAAATAAAAAATTTAAATTTTCACATAAATCATAACATAAAATTATTTGACTTAAAAAAATATTAAAAAATCAAATAAATATATTATAATTAATTTCGGTTGGATCGAATCGAATCGGATCGGATGAATCGTAGTGAAATCCACCATCTGATCCGCACTTAACGGATGAAAAATTAACAAATCGGATCGGATTGATCGGATTTTTTGTACACCCCAATAATAATATTGAACGAGTCTAATTTGATGGTATTTAATATTGAATAGGTCTAAATGGTAATAATTGTTTTTTTTTTCAAGCATTTTTGTTATTTGGTTCACAAACACTTTTATTTGCTATAAGCAACACTTTTATTTGATTTGACAATACTCGATGTACCAATAAGCTCTAAGGAGAACAACTTTAAGTTTAATATCTAAACACATCAATCAAATATGTAATTGCGTGTCAAAATTAAATATGAAAAGTAAAATATTAACACACATGAAAACTATCTAGATCACGACAATAAATTAAGAGAAAAATCATTGGAATATATAATCTATCCATTAGAAAAATTAAATATTCAAGTATAAATTCGATCTTATAATACTCTCACATGATTAATGTCTTAACGTACTTTACTTATAATCTCTTTTTTATTTTCACAACTTATAATATTAATACGAGTGGATTTTGAAAAACATTTCGATTAGGTCATCATCAATTAGTCACGTTTATGAAATAACCTGGGAAACGGTTAACACATAAATACAAGTATCTGTGTGTGTTTTAGATGGATTTTAATTACAAATAAATAAAAAACTACTAGATTCAACAAATAAATATAACAAAAATTATCTTTAGTAAACCTAGAACAAAAGATGTAGATTAAGATTAATGAAAATAACTTCTTTAAATCTTAACAATTGATTCAATAAATCAAAACCATATTTATGATGAATTAATGCAAGCATGAAAGAATCATAGAAAGAAAAAACTAAATGATCATAGAAAATAAAGAATAGAAATTATGAAATTCGTGGGAAATAAAAGCATTTAGTTTTTGTGTGCTTGGGAGTTGTGTGTTGTAACAAGGGGCAATAGCTTGTATTTATAAGAAAAATTAAAACTCTAATATTAAATCATTGTAGAAAGAGAATCATACTTTAAATATAATTAGTAATATTCATGTAGTTTTTGTATGCTTGTAGATTGTGCGATGTATTATAACAAATAAACAATGGATTATATTTATTAAAAAGTAAAATTAATACCCTAATCCTTGATCATTGTGGAAAGACAATCATACTTCAAATGTGCTAAGTGATACTCATTGAGCAGCTGTCATTGTTATTGTCATATTTTCTCATCCGATGTCCATTTGAGGTGAACCAAAATACGTTGCAAAGCTAACTCAACGGACTATAATTTTTACTAAAATAAAATGTTTCTAATTTGGACTATTCTTAGGCGAAGAATGGCTCGCAATATGCATTCTAAAATTTGGGATTTTAGGCTATATTTTAGTAACAATAATTTGAGCAACACAAATAATTCTAAATGTTATGCAATGTGTTCGTGAAAGCATGAATGCAATTCTAAGTATGATAGCATACAGATTATACATGAAGTGCAATTAATTAGAATCAGGTATTTTTTTTTACTGTACTTAAGGATGTGATAACGAACTTAAAAACTAGTTTACAAATAAATGTTTTGTTCACAAAAATCACCAAAACTCATAATATCTTACATGATTTTAAACGCATAAACAAACAACTCATTATTTTAGCTTTACACTTTTAGTCTTTTACCAAGGGCTGGACTTCTGCTCTAAATCTCACTCCTTACCACTGTACAGTCTCTGATGATACCCTTATGCCCCTGTTTCATTATCAAAGGGTGCTTTTGCTTGATTCTAATTCTCTTCCTATAACCTTTTCATTGCGTTTCCTGTTTTGAAGATATAAGGTGAAATGGGTGATTTAAATTTATTTTGTTCCTTTGTACTCTGTTTTGATATATGCTTCTTGGCACTTGAACTTTATCAAACCAATGAAGACTGGGTTTAATTGATCTTCAGTAAAATTTCTGGATATATGGGTATTTCCTTATTCGCTTTTCCATCTTGTTACTCCCTGTTTTCAAGACTATCCTCTTTGTTTGTCCTGAATGTGCAGTGTATTAGGTCTTGTTGTATCTCTATCTTGACAAAAGCAGCATATGTTCTTGTTTTTTTTAAGTGTCATTGAGGTAACATATGTCTGTTACTTTGCAGATTGTGGAACACGTTGGGGAGAGAGTCGGTATTGGAAATGGAATTACCAAACTGTATGCAACTATTGATCTGGAAAAGGCTAGGGTTGGAAGGACCAGAATTATTGAAAATGAAACCTCGAACCCCAGGTGGCATGAGTCTTTTCATATATACTGTGCACATATGGCTTCAAATGTCATATTCTCTGTCAAAGATGATAATCCAATTGGAGCAAGTTTAATTGGAAGGGCGTATGTACCAGTTGAAGAACTCTTGGATGGTGAAGAAGTGGATAAATGGGTTGAAATCTTGGACGAGGACAACAATCCCATTAACGGGGATTCTAAGATCCATGTAAAGCTGCACTACTTTGATGTTACGAAGGATCCCAATTGGGGGCGGGGTATTAGAAGTTCAAAATTTCCAGGAGTCCCATATACATTTTTCCCACAGAGAAGAGAGTGTAAAGTTTCTCTTTACCAAGATGCTCATATTCCAGATAATTTTGTTCCTAAAATCCCTCTTGCTGGAGGTAAGAATTATGAGCCACAAAGATGTTGGGAAGATATCTTTGATGCAATCACTAATGCTAAACACTTGATCTACATTACTGGATGGTCTGTTTATACTGAAATTTCTCTTATAAGAGATTCAAGGAGGCCAAAGCCTGGTGGAGACATCACACTTGGTGAGCTCCTTAAAAAGAAAGCAAGTGAAGGTGTTCGAGTTCTTATGCTTGTTTGGGATGATAGAACCTCTGTTGATTTGTTAAAGAAGGATGGACTTATGGCTACACATGATGAAGAAACTGCAAATTACTTTGAAAATACTGATGTGCATTGTGTTTTATGCCCGCGCAATCCTGATGATGGTGGGAGCATCATTCAAGATGTTCAAATCTCTACCATGTTCACTCATCATCAGAAGATCATTGTGGTAGACAGTGAGATGCCTAGTGAGGGATCGGAGAAAAGAAGAATTTTAAGCTTTGTTGGGGGTATTGATTTATGTGATGGGAGGTATGACACACCATTCCATTCACTTTTTAGGACATTAGATACTGCACATCATGATGATTTCCACCAGCCAAATTTTACAGGGGCATCAATTACAAAAGGTGGTCCAAGAGAACCATGGCATGACATCCACTCTCGGCTAGAAGGTGTTATTGCTTGGGATGTCTTGTATAACTTTGAACAAAGATGGAGAAAGCAAGGAGGTAGGGATTTATTGGTTCAATTGAGAGAGCTGGATGATGTCATTATTCCACCATCTGCTGTTACGTTCCAGGAAGATCATGAAACATGGAATGTTCAACTATTTAGATCCATTGATGGAGGCGCTGCATTTGGCTTCCCTGAAACACCTGAAGAGGCAGCCAAATCTGGGCTTGTGAGTGGGAAGGATAATATCATTGACAGAAGCATTCAAGATGCTTACATTCATGCCATTCGCAGAGCAAAGGATTTTATTTATATAGAAAATCAATATTTTCTGGGTAGTTGTTTTGGGTGGAGTCCCGATGATATTAAGCCTGAGGATATTGGTGCTTTGCATCTAATTCCAAAGGAGCTTTCTCTTAAAATTGTCAGTAAGATTGAAGCCGGAGAGCGGTTTACTGTCTATGTTATCGTTCCAATGTGGCCAGAGGGTCTACCAGAGAGTGGATCGGTTCAGGCAATATTAGATTGGCAGAGGAGAACAATGGAGATGATGTATAAAGATGTTATTCAGGCACTTAGGTCCAAGGGTCTTGAGGAGGATCCTCGAAACTATCTGACATTTTTCTGCATTGGAAATCGGGAAGTGAAGAAGCCAGGAGAATATGAGCCTTCAGAAAGTCCTGAGCAAGATTCAGATTATATCAGGGCACAGGAAGCTCGACGCTTTATGATTTATGTTCATTCCAAAATGATGATTGGTAAGTATAAACGCCAAACTTACTAATGCCTTGTTTTATAGTAAGTTTTTTGCTTTCTTATGTTTAAAACTTATTTTCTGTTTTTAAATTCATTTGTTTTTTTAAAAGAAAACAGAAACCTGTTTGGTAACTTACATTTTCTGTATTATAAAATAACAACACATAACACAGAAAACTTGTTTATTAAAACTGTGTTCCTTGTTCTGTTTTCTGTTTTTATTTTTCTACCTAATACTAAATTTACTTTTATAATCCAAATTTTAATTAATGAGAAAAATAGGTGGGATTATGGTTTTCGTGAAAAATGGGTGTTAAAATATGATTTGATATTTAATTATGAAAATAGAAAACAAGTTTTGAGTGCTTTTTTTTGGATTTTTAAAATTAGTCTAAAAAGTAAAACTTATTTCCACTTAAAATAAAATATGAAAACAGAACACGCTACCAATCGAGCCCTAAATCATTCAATTTTAAATTTACGTTTATTTTTGCTATATCATTATTTGTAAATATTCCAAAAGCTCCAACAGAACCCAACTAAGCCTGAACGATTAAATAGAGTTCTCATCTAACTTTTGCAGTGGATGATGAATACATAATTGTTGGATCAGCCAATATAAACCAGAGATCAATGGACGGTGCCAGGGACTCAGAGCTAGCCATGGGAGCTTATCAACCTTATCATTTATCAACAAGGGAACCAGCACGTGGTCAAATCCATGGATTCCGAATGTCATTATGGTATGAGCACCTTGGCATGCTTGATCAAACATTCCTGCAACCAGAGAGCGAGGTGTGTGCAAGTAAAGTAAACCATATTGCTGACAAGTACTGGGATATATATTCAAATGAATCTGTTGAACGTGACCTTCCAGGCCACCTGCTTCGCTACCCCATTGGGATTTCCAGTGAAGGACAAATCACAGAACTTCCAGGATTTGAATTTTTCCCAGACACCAAAGCTCGTGTTCTAGGAACCAAGTCTGACTACCTTCCTCCTATCCTTACTACTTAATTAATTAATCTGGCATTTGGGCTTTTCAACAGCTTTTACGTGCAATATTATAATAAGATAATAATTACCTTGATGTGTTATAACTTGCAGCTGATTTAGTTTTTGCACGTTGAAACTAGGTTTCTGGTGATTGATGTAATATTTGATGATGACTGTTTGAACTAGTTGAGTTGATTTTCTTTAATGATCTATATGTACTTTGTGTTTATTTGGAGCCTTCCTTCTAAGCAACTCACTGTTCACGAAGTCATAACACAGAAGTCTTAGGCACTACTGTCTCAAAAATTACTATTATAATTCATTTATAATTTTTCAATAGTTCATATATTTATAATTTTTTTGTCATGAGTTTAATAATTAATAATTTTTATGGAGTTTTAAAATCCAACAATATTCAATTAGAATTTTTATAGATTGTACAAATTTAGGTTTATGTAATAAAAATTTCGTAAAAGTTCTTAAAATGTTAGTGTATTAAAAAAAACCATTAATTTAAAAAAAGTTAAATTTTATGAATTTTTTAGTTGCAACATACATATTTTTTTAAAAATTCTATTAAAATTCTATTAAAATTCTAATCGAATATAATTGACATAGAAGTTCAATCTTAAAAACTACATTGAATAATAATTAAAAACAATTAGAAATCGAGTTTGTAATTCTGTTCTCCTGAAATAAAATTTCGACTCTGAGCTTCTAAATATGTAATATTGAGAGAATCTGCAATGTGTTGTGGACCTGACCAGTCTGAGAAGTAAAAAGGGAAAAGATATAAAAGTTTGTAATTAATGAGACTCGTGACTTGTGGAAGAAGAAGAGAGAGATCCTTCGAAAGTTTGATGATTGAAATCATAAAAATCATAAGCTTTTTTTTTCCTTTCATGAAAATAGCAAAATTAAAATAGAACTAAACAACATATATATAAAATTCAAGTATAAATTTGAATAAGCAAAAGATGTAACGTAAATTATATCCAGCAAATCTCAGTAGCATGTAATTGGTTTAATGACACTAGGCCTAGCAAAAGAAAAGGCCAACCAAAAAGGTAACTGGTTTAATAATGAAATTCCGACTATCAATGACACTACAGATTTCATCTATCAACGTAAACATGTTCCTATTTGTGGGTTTCATTGTTATCTATTTTTATTTATGATATATGAGATATTTTTATTAATATATATTTTAATTAATTTTAATAATTATTTAAACATCTTAATTATTATAATTTATTATGATTATTGTTAAATTTGAATAAAAAATATATCAATAATTTAAATATAGGTATTTTATGTGTTCAATTAATAATTGGTGTAAAAAAATGATATTAAAACAAAAATAATGTAATTAAAAAAATACTAATTCTCCTATTTTTAAGTCATAATCAATTGAATTTCTATATATAGTTAGGGTTGAAAATGACAACCACAAAAACTAAATCAACACACTAAAGGTTGCTAATGGTGGCTTAACAAATATTGTACTTTAGTGTACACTGGGATACACCTAAACCAATTGAAGTAGCTTCCCATTCATAGGTGTCAAGCACTGTACAAGTCAACACCAAGAAATTCACCTACTTGGCAAAATCTGAATGGACTGACGACTACTTAAAAGCATAGATACTACTCACATCTTATCTTGAACATGAAATTTGATCATTGCCTTGTTAATTTACATGGTAAAAAAAAAAAGGAAATTTTAAGTGAGCCAGATTTTTCAATTATTGATGAGGTTAAAATATCTTCATATTTATCGGTGAGTAATAATGTGATTGATTTAATATTTAATTATAACATTAAGGATTAAAGTGAGTTGAACACATAAAAAATTATAAGAATTTGATATATCAATGTAAGATGTACACGGTCTAAGTTAGATTTTATTTTAGATAAAATAAAATTAATCGGATCAGATCGTTTGATTATTAAAAATATTAAATCGAATGATTTGATCCAATTTAATTAACGATTTAGTTCGGTTAATAATACATAAATATAATACACCTAATAATATATCTTTAATTAAAATATAAAAAAATTATTAAATTATTTGTGATAAATGATATAAATTTTTAATATATTATTAAATCAGTTCGACTTGTTTAAAAATTAATATAATCTGATCATTTGAAAAAAGGTTTTAATTAATACAAACTGGATCAGATCGTTTGATTTATAAAACCATTCGGTTCGATTTTTCGATTTAATTTATTTTGGTCCGATTTTTGGACACTCCTATATCAATGGCATTAAAAGTACAATATTTTTAATAAAATAGTTTAAATCTATTATTTTTAATGAAGATACACTTTAATTTTATATTTTTTTATTAAATTTTTTAATAATTACGTAAGATTATTTAAAATTTTAAATGAAACTTTATAATAAGTTATTTTAATCATTTTTTATTATTATTTTTATGTTAAATAATGTATTATAAACAAAGAAAAAAATAAATCAAATCCACTAATTTTAATAAAAATATATTTTAATTTCATACTTATTAAATGAGATAACAAAATTTCAAAAAAGATAATAAAAGTTTATTATATTTGTAAAAAATAGACAACATAAGTCTATTTTATTTACAAAATTAATTTCTATAACTCTTTTTATAAAAATAATGTATTTATATTATCCTAGATAATAGTACACTTTTATTAAGATAACTTACTTGAATAATCATCCACCCATAAAAAAAATATGTTTTTAGGTGAAGTGTAAGTTATAAGATGCCACTAAAAATAGCACAATGTATAACATGAAAATTGCATTTTGTAATAAATATATTAATTAATTATAAAATAGAAATTTTAAATTTTCAATCATAATTAATACGTTATATTATATAGTTTGAGATAAATAATGCACGTAAATCTTAAATAACTAATGTAAATAATAACCTTATATTAAGTTATAAGGATAATAAATAAATATACAAAATCAATGTAAAATTAGAAGAAAAAAATTGAGGATTGTTCTGATGGTATTTCTATTTTTTCTTCATTTAAATACGTAGCAATTTCTAGTGATAGGTTAAGTATTTATTTTATTTTATTAAAAAAATAAGTTTATCAAAATTTTAAAAGAAATCGATGTCTACCTCGTAGATGGCTCGAAATTACGCCAAAAATTTGTTCGAAATTTCCTAAATTTTAGGTTGAATAATGTTGATCTCACGCACAAGCCCTTTTCCTTGTACTTTCTATTGAGAGATTGAGGTTGTAAAACACTAAAAGCCAAATCCAACACCAACTTAAATTCCCTACCTCTGGTTTCTGCTCCACTCTGTGATTAAATAAAAAGGTAAAGAGATATCCAGATTCTCAAGCACGCCTATTCAATAATCCCCATACCATATCCCAATTTTTGTTTGTATATTACATATTTTACAGGTACTTACAAAACAGACCGACTGTATGCTCAACAAGTCTTATATTGTTCAAAAATCATAACATATTCCCAACCGTCGCTCTTTTCTCCTTTCTTTCTTAAAGCAATTGTTGAAACTGTTTATTGTTAGTAATTGTCTTCCATAATGTCTTGTGTGCTTAATTCACAAAGTTTGGTTATAGCAGCGGCAATGGTTGTTTCTAGTACAGCTCTGTTTCTTGCTTTTTCCTGGCAAAATACTATTCCTCTTCCCCAAATTTCGAGAAATCAAGAACCCAATAATCCTCTTCCAGAACCAAATTTACGATCTTGTTTGTATTCAGGTAATTGGGTTTCCCTTATTTTTCTGTTGTTGTTTTTGATATTCTTGAGAATTATGGGAATGACTTCGATTGTTTTGTTCTTCTTTACTTTGTATATAGGTGATAAGAAAAAAGAAAGAAAGAAAAAGAAAGTGAAGTTTGCTGCGAATGTGAAGGAACCGAGTGTGAACGGTGAAAATTTCAGAAGACAATTCGAGAAGACGAGAAAGGCTGAAACCAGTTGCAGGAATGAAATTCTTGGAGTTGGAGGAATACCCGAGAATCGGATTCCTTTGTACGATGGAATTCTTAAGAAGAGATAGCAGAGGATGGAATACACCTATTGATTTAGTATTCTTTTCTGGTTTCTATTTTAGGGAGGAGAGAAGAAAAAAAAAATATGGATTCTTCTTTCTGGTCGTAAATATTCCATTCAACTTTGTCAAGCTCATTACCTCTTCTTCTTTTTTTAATAGCTAAATAAAAACTATTGGGTATGAGATCCAGAATAATGGCTGCTTCTTTTTTTTTCCTCGATAAAGTTTGATTAATTGTATCTTATTGAATTGTTTCGTTTTGTAGATGTTCTCTTTTGTTTTTTTTTTTAGTTATTTATTATTTTTTTAATATATTATTCATAAATCATGTTACTTTCTCTTTTTTACTTTTTGATAAATTATATTAATTTTAAATTTTATTAATAAATAATACCATTTAACTAACGACGAAGAATTTCTAGCCATCTTAACAGGTTTTTAGTTATAAACTAGCAAAGAATCAAAGCTACAATTTTGTAACTTAAGGTTCGGAATGTTCTAGTAAAAAAGACAATTACCCAAAAATTATTCTAATTTATTAATAGGTGTGAATAATAGATAAACATAGTTTGTTTTTAATTAATTTGAATCCATAGTATTTGAAAGGATTTGAAAATTTTAAATCTAATTCGATGATATAATTAATTCGAACGAATTTACGTCCAAACATATCAAATTTTTCTAGATCGAATAATGATATATTAATATTAAAATTTATTTATAAATTATTATCATATATAAAATTTTGACGGACATAAATTTATATTTTTATAATAAATATTATTATTTATAGTTACAATTTTAAAAATAAAAGAATGAGAAATAGATTTGTATAATTATTAAATTATTATAAATATTTAATATTTATTTTTAAATTAAAATAATAATATAATATAAGTATAATATAAATACTATTTAAATACAAAATAAAATAAAATATATATTTATTTATAATTTAATTTATATCAGATATAATATATTATAAAATTTATCAATCTAAATTATATAATTTTTAATTTAAATAAGATTTTACTATAAAATGTATTACTACAATAAAATCTAAATCCAATCCATCGGATTGAATTTTCAAACTTAAATTTTTTTATCAAATTATTTAGTAACCTTTAATTATGAGTTACTCAACAACCATATTATTTTTACTAAGTATCAAGTAGGAGTATTCCTTATTCTTTTCTTTTTTTTAATTCCTTATTCTTAACATGTCCGTAACAAAGTGAGATTCTATCGATCTAGGAATTAACAGTTCACCAACCTCACCTATACCGTCTCTCTTTCTTAACTTCAAAACTATAGTCTTTTTATTGTGAATTTTTCTTAATTGTGATTAATTTTAATCATAACAAAATTATTATTATTTAATTTTATACATATTTTTATATTTATAATAATTATATTTTATTATATGTTATAATTATTTAATTTTAAAATAATATTAATAAGTGATAAAAATTAAATAATATATATATTAAAATAAATCTTTATTTATGTGTAATTAATATCGTTAATAAACATATCATCAAAGAAAATATATAAACAATACTTAAAGCCACAAAGTATGGCCACATCTCTACAGATTTCACATTTTTTTAATTGTAAATATATTTATGTATTAGTTATTTCTTTACAAAAACATACATATAAGTAAATACAATTTTGACACTGTATAATATGCAATATAAATGCAGTCTGAATATGTTATATTCACTATTAATAATTAATAATAAAGATCTGATATACTTGTGTTTATTTTATATAATAAAAAAATATTTTACAAATACCTCATTTAAATATAAATATATTTAAATTATTGAATGTGTAATGAATTTTTGAATAATATATACTTAAAAATTAAAATTCAAAAGGTGAATAACTTTATTTTATACCTATAATATTATATCTAAAATCCCATTTAACAATGAACTCCCTAAGATTTGATAAATTATAAACAAACTCATAAATTTAAAAATATGTCATCAAATGACAAAAATACTATTTTGGGAATGAATTTATACTTATAAATTAGAATCTAATATTGTAAATGATAACGAGAGTGTTTGATAATTTTAAAACTTTATACATGTGATTGATATAATTTTTTTAAGAGAGAATTGATAATTAGTTAAAGCTCTGAAAGATATTTGATATTTATCCCATTTAAGATAGATCCACCTTTGAGAAGGGGATTAGGGTCTAAATAGTTTTTTAATTTTTATATAAAGATATTTTAATCATTTTATTTAAAAATATGTATGTTTCTTATAATTTTAAATATATTAATATAGTTTAAATTTAAATAAACGTAAATGTTTGAAGGGTAAAATTGGATTTTATTTAAAAACAAAAACAAAAACAAAATTAAAAAACTACATCTCCTTTACAAAAAGTATTAATTTTCTCTCTTATTTTAATTTATCTAATTTTCTTTAGTCTCTATGTCATCTATTTTTTTTATATTGTTCTATTGTGTATTTTTAATTCATTTATATTAACTTTATAAATTTTATTTTTATCTTTGAAATTATTTGAGTTTACAAACTATAAGAGAAAAAATATTATTTTTAATGAAGAAAAACAAAAAGATTAAGAGATACTTAAATGAGAGAAATAATTTTTATTTATGACAAAGAGGAAAAAATGTATCTCTTTTAGTTTTTAATATTATTTTTAAGAGTGTCATCAATAAAATATTATGTTTAATAAAATCTAATTTTATTCTAAAAAAAATATATAATTTTTTTAAAATTTAGAATTTTTTTAAAATTATAAGATTAAAATATTTACATGTAAAAAATAACCTTCTCAAAGATTTACGTAAATATTTGGATCTTAATTCGAGGAGGACCGTCTTTCTATTTTCGGTTCTACGTCCACAGTTAGCCTTCATAGTTTATAAATCTTTGGTATTTTGTGTTCCATTTCTTTTAAGCGTAGGGTAGGCTTATAAGGACTATAAAAATGGTAGGATGATAATGGGAGTTATATTTTACAATATGAAAAACATCAAACCAACAAGCTATTGAGAGCTGGTTTCCTAGAGTTGACTGTTAATTATTTTCTCTATAATTTATTTTAGGATTATAAATAATTTATTTTATAATATTAAAAAATATTATAAAATTGATAAAAAAAAGAGATTAAAATATATTTTTATAAACAAAAAAAATTGATGCAATTATGTAAAATAATATCCAACAATTTATAATAAAAATAAAATATTAATAATATTAAACATATTTATTAAATATGATATAAATAATGATTAAAGTTCAACTTGTAAAAAATTTATAACTTGTATTTTTTATAAAATAAAAATATATTTACATAAAAAATAAGTTATAATTTTTAAAGGATTATAAATATTTAAAAAAAATAAAAAAAAATTATTTACATAAAATATTTTTTTATAAATAAAGTTTGATTTTTATGTATTATATTATATAAAAGTATATATAATAAAGGTGAAAATATATCTGTTTTAAAAAGATTAAAAGTAAAATTAGGTGAAAAATTAAGTTACATAAAAATCAGCGAAAAATATTTTGTTTTCCAAAAATAAATTATAAAAGAACTACAGAACGAGGAAAAAGAAATGATTCGGCAAATCCCTATATAATCTAGCCCCGTAATGATATGTTTCTTTTCCCGTTTAGCCAAAACTTGCTGAGAAAGAGAGAGCGCACCGAGGAAGGAGGAGGAGAAGCTGAAGGGTCATCTCATTAGAGGGGCCTGCCTACATCTGAAGGTGGTGGTGGTGCACGCTTTGCCTGGTGAGACTTCCATTTTGGCAAACAGAGCCTCACCTGATTTGGGTACTCATTTTCTCTAAAATCATTTCCTTTTTTAAAATTTGATTCATATTTTGTCCTTAGAACTATTTCTTCTTCTTCTGATTCTCAGAGGTGGCCCTCTTACTGTTTTTCTTTCTCGGCAATCGGATTGGTTTGATTTGATTTTCCTGGATAAAGCCACCGCTGTCCGATCTGTTACTGTCTTTTGGGTTCTCCATAATCCATAGATTTCAGGCATGGGGTAAGTTTTCTAATTTCCACCTTCAATTTGGATTCGACATTAGATTAGGTGGTTAAATGAAATTTATGTCTTTGATTTGATTCCATGTGGATAGCTGACCACTGAATCCTATGTGTTTTAATATGAGCTATTGGTTGTTTGGTTACCAAGAGAATTGTAGTGATGGGAAATTGAGTGTGGTGCGGGTAATTGGTGTTACAACAAATCTCTCAAAGTTTAGGTTATCAGGAGAATTGCCAATAACCTTTTTTACATTCATCACTCTCTCACAATTGTTGCTCAATGCATCATGTAAGTCATACTTGGAATTCAACAATTAGAGTTACGAGATCTTAACATAAGACTGCTAGTTCTAACTCTAACACCATGTTAGAAGAAGTTAGAAACTAAATCTTCTAATTGCTTAAGCTATTGAAAGAAGGGTTAATATGATTATAGAAATATATAGAGTACCCGTTAGTATAGACATAAATGGTCATATCGATAAATATGTACTGTTAGATACTAGTATATTCATGGATATCAATGAAAAATTTCATTCACTTATTTTTCTCTCTTTAAAATTGAAAATTCATGACTTAGTAATGTAATATGATTATGTATAACTTGTTTAAGCACTAAGTTTTCTCCTTAGGAACCAAAAGAACGAGTATTTGATTTCATATTGATAGTTGTGAATTCTGGTGGAGATGTATTAAGGAGCAAGGAAAGGAAGAAAAAAAATGAGTAAGATAATTCATTTGGGTTGGAACTTGGAAACGTTATTATATAGACATTCTACTTGGCCATATCTATTATTTTCAAACATTTTCTTGTCAAGAAAATCTTTTGCTACCCTTACCCTATTATAATGTGTATGGTATTATTCTTTCTGTCAGATTATTTTTTCCCATGATTTTGTAATAGGACAGAATTTGTTTTGTAACAGAGCAGAGGTTGCCTAGCATGCCATAAAAAGCCCAAAACAGTTGATTCTTTGGATGAGCCACCGAAGCCATTACCAAATCAGTGTCAAACTGTAAGAAAACCAAGCCTTTCGGAGGATTTTTGGACCACTAGTGTGTGTGATATGGACAACAGTGCCGTTCAGTCACTGGGAAGCATCTCATCGTTTAGTGCAAGCAACCATATACTTGATCCAAATAGTAGTGCTGGTGGTGCTAATACTCCCGAATTCGTAAATCACGGTAAGTTCTTGTACTTCTAGGATTTTATTTTACAAGAATTACATGTGTTTATGTTGGAGATATGTTCCCTTTTTCATAAGACCTTCTTGCTAATGATTCCACAATGGATTCATTATTGCAGTGCATCCTTCGTAATTTCAACAGCAATCTCAATATTTTGTATTTAATTTTGCATGCTACTATGTGAGTGTCATATGGTTCATTTCACTGGTATATATATGCATACGTCTACATTGAATTGCTACTAAATATCTATGTTGGTCTTGATTGCAGGTCTTATTCTCTGGAATCAAACCAGGCAACGTTGGGTAGGGAATAAAAGTTCTGAGAACAGGGTACATCATCCTCGAGAACCAAAAGTAAAGTAAGTTGTTTCCGTCCTTTATTCAATTATTCAAGTTTATTAGGAGCTAGGACCTGTAATTTTCAAAGCTTTGAGCGAAGTCCTATAGATAAACCCCTTTTATTGGATAAATCTAGTCAGACGAAACACCCCCATTTCAATGTTAATTGACTAAAGACTTTAATACAACATACTATTTACTGTCTACAGTGTGAGTTGTCAAAAGGGGTTACTGTATTGTTTTCTTTTATCTTTGGATTTTCTTTTTTCAAAAGCTTGCCTTCTGTGTCACCTGTTCAGTTCAAGGTGTGGCTCAGTGTCTGCTAACTCAAATTTTCTTTTTCTTTCATTTATTTCTTCTTTCTTTATCTGCTTTATGTTTATAATACTTGAATGTAAATCATTCTTTGTCCCTCCATAGTTTGAAATGATGATATGTGGAGTTTTTGTAAGTTCTTGTCATGGGGGCTTTCTTTCCCTCGGGCCTTATAAATGTTAAACTTTCTTCTCTGAATAACACGAAGAACAAAATTTCTCTTTTGACGAGTTCAGTTACAGTTAAATAGAAAAATGTCATTACGATATTTTCATTTAGCATTGAACACCCTAGAGAATGCTTCTGGCTTCAGTGACCTTCTTGAGGTCTCCAGTGATAATTCACTCAGTATCTTCTTAATAGGAGTCTCTGTTTTATCTCTAAAATTGGTCCATAGAAGAAAACGATGGCTTTCTATAAATCATGTAACCCATAAGTAGATATTAGTGTGTTATGAAAAGCAGTTTTTTTGTACTTGTGTCAGCTCTCATTATCTCCATAGTTAAATCCTTTCTTTACTGCAGTTGGAATGCAACGTATGAAACTTTACTAGGGAGCAACAAGGCTTTCTCTCAGCCTATCCCTCTTGCAGTAAGTTCTTACACTCTGCAAGGCTGTTCAATTCCAGTAACATGCTTTTATTTAATAGCTTTGTTCGGCTTTGAAATTTACAGGAGATGGTAGATTTTCTGGTGGATGTATGGGAGCAGGAAGGGATGTATGACTGAGCGAGCATACATAGTTTCGTGGCTAGTAGTTATCGATACTCATCCAAGCTTTTTGCGACACTCTTCTATCTTCTACAGCAAAGAGTTGAGAAGTAAAACTGCGGCTTGTACATCAGTTGTAACTTTATTCATTGCATTCCCTCATTGTATTGCATTTGAACAAATTTACGGTTTGGTTTTCTTCACTCACCTAATGGAAAGTCCTGCAAATGTGTATGGATCATGTTGTTTTTGTTCTCCATTACAATTTTTATCTCATTGTTCGTCTTTTCTGGCAATTAACTAGCAGGATGAGGTTAACCAACAATTAGTCGAGTAGTAAAGGTTTTGACATATTTTCATAGAATAAAATGTCTGATTTACCATTACCAAATATCATTTGATTAAAAAAAAAAATTAGCCGCATGAGAGTAATCAACAAAACATAAACATAAACATAGGAAATACAAGGAAGTGCTTATGCATGTTTTGCTAACTGAAGGGATCTCTGAAACAAAACAAATTTTATAGAGTTAGGAAGATGAGGAATCGGATGCATTTCCCTCTCGAACACTCCCCTCTTCATGTATACGTTACACTTTGGTAAACGTGATGCTAATGTTTGAGAAGAATCAGGAAGCTTTATGTTTGATATGTCTGATTTACCATCACCAAATATCATTTGATTAAAAAAGAAAAAGTAAACTAGCCGCATGAGAAAAATCAACAAAAGCATAAACATAGTACACGGAAGTGCTTATGCATGTTTTGCTACCAAAAAGGTTTTACAAAAACAAGTTTAAAAAGTTAAGAAGATGAGGCATGAGATGGATTCCCCTCTCGAACACTCCACTATTCATGGATAAGTTACACTTTGGTAAATTGGGATACTATGCTTGAGAAGAATCAGGAAGCATTTATGTTTCATAATTATCTATATTTCTTTTGTAATATGAAGCAACTCACTTTAAAAAGAAAAAAGAAAAAAGAAAAAAAGAAAGAAGACAATGTGACATCACTCTCCCAGAAGCTATTAGAGCCTTCTCCAACTGTCGAAACACAAAGCTTCCAGCACCCCATTTGTTTTCTTTAAAAAGCTGTTCTTTCTCTTTCGTAAATCAGTCCAAAACATCATACACAGCAGGAACCAACCCCAATATCGTTTTGGGTTTTTTCCATCTAGAACTTTAAAGCAGATTTGTGCTCTACTGCTCTGTAAATGGCTCTGGCTCGTTTGTCTTTGAAGAACCTGCACCAAAGAGTATTTTCTTCTTCTTATTCTTCTCCTGCTGCTTCTCTGCTCGTCCATGGTGTTAGCAGGAGGGCTACTGGAGGATTTCAAAGGCAGAGGTGGGCAAACAATGAGAATATGAGGAGCTTTGCTACAGAAGGTATTGACAAGGTAGCTAGTGAAACATCAGATGGCAAAGAGGTTTCTGTTTCTGAAGCGAAAAAGTCAAGGCTCTTCCCTAGGAGGCGAAGGAGGAGAGGACTCTGGAGAAACGCTAACCGTGACTTTGTTCCTGCCCTTAATGGTACTCTTTCATTCATAATTTGTTTTAAATAGTTTATTTTGTTGGCTATTTTTCGAGTTTATAATGTCACCCTTAACAACATTCTTAGCAAAAATTAAAGAGAACAAAAGGAGTTACTACATCACCATCGAGTTTAAAAATAATGTTTTTGGTTTTAATATGATCTAATTATTTATATAATTTTACATTTAACTTTTAAAAATATATTTTTTTCTGATTAGAAAAATTTAATAAATGTGCATTGCTCAGAGTGTTAAATATGAATGAATTATGATATGTAATTAAATCAATAATCGTGTGAATACTCTTAATATGGATGCAGAGTTCTTTCCCTCTAACCTAGGAAATGCAATTATTCAAGCAACAGAGAACATGAACAGGTTGTTTGAGAACCTCAACATATCACCATGGTCGCTTTCTGGGAGGGTAAAAGAGCAAGATGAATGCTACAAACTGAGATATGAGATGCCAGGACTTGCTAAAGAGGACTTGAAAATCACTGTTGATGATGGTGTATTGAGAATAAAGGGAGAGCACAAGGAAGAGGAAGAAGAAGGTTCTGAAGATGTGTTATGGTCATCTAGAAGCTATGGTTATTATAATACAAATCTTATGTTGCCTGAGGATGCTAAGGTTGATGAAGTGAAGGCAGAGTTGAAGGATGGGGTGCTTACCATTACCATTCCCAGAACTGAGAAGCCCAAAAAGGATGTCAAGGAAGTCCAAATACATTGAATGGAGAGTGTCATCAGTTTGAGGTTGTGTTTGTATGTTGATGCATGTTTTATACTTTTTATTGATAATTTCGTAATGGCCGTGAGACTAGTGAATAAAATTATTGTAAGTTTTAAGTGTATTTTCAGATTTTGGATGATAAACACTTGATATCCATATTCCATAAGCAGTAATTTCTGATTTCTTTATTAATCTTGCATCGAGTGTTGAAAAGAATCGAACTATTTCTTGTACCTCGAAAATTTCTGCTTGCAACCATCTTCCTTGGAAAAACCATTCCTATTGATCGTCCTCCTAACTATTTCTTTTACATGCTGTCAATTTCATTTCCAAAGTTCACGCCCGCCTTCAACGACGTTTTGATTCCAACTCTCATAGCAGATGGTTCTCTTGAGCTCTCGCTCGTCCACCTCGTCAATTACTTAAAGTGTGCCTCAAAACTCATCTTTTGATATATAGAATATAGGTTTTATTTCTAATTGAATTAGGTTCGTGGCTCTATTCCGTTGTTGAATTAGATTTAAGATACTGAACGAGAATATAGTATGGATGACAACTTTAAAAAGTGATTTTATATTAAGTGATTATAAAGTAATTTTTTTAAAATAAATTATGATATAATTTTTTAAAAAATAAACAATAGTAATATTCAAATAAAGAATTATTTAAATATGTATTTTATTTTTCAATAAAAATTAAAAATTAATAAAATATTAAAATATAGCATTGATAATTAATAAATATTAAAAAATACGCGTAAACATAAATTAGTTGGTTGATTTAACTATTTTGTATCTATAATCATAACATAAAATCTAATTGAATATGATTTCAATATAATATTTAATGGTGAAATAAATATTATACTTTGTAAAAGTTAATATCTTAAATATTGGCACTTTTTAATGCTTATCAATAAGATTTTTTAAGGTTTAAGGATTCAAAAGAGAACATTTCAATTTCATAGTAATTAGGAAAAAATTATTAAATCTTTTTTGTTAGAGTATTAAGATAATTATATTCACATCATAAAAAGCTAGATTTATTATAATTATATAATTAAATAATTAAATTCTAGTTACATACAAAGTTAGAAATATATATTAATAATGAATTAAAATATTAAGAGAAATATGAGAAATGAGAGAGAAAATTAGGTTTAAAAAGGAATACATTTTATATATTTAAATAATTACAAAATATTTTAAAAACATTATTATATATTAAAAATAAAGGGGAATTTTTTTTAATTTTTGAACCTTCAATATACTTGATAAAGTTAGTTGTAATATTTTTTGTACCTATTTGTACCAACTAACTTAAAAAATATAAATTTGATTTGGATCGAAACTCAAGTTGATTGGTCGATTTTTAAAAAAACTACCCACCCTTATTAAAAAGAATATCTTATGAATTTTTTCATATTAATTGTTACTTGATTATTGTTAAAAATTCATATTTTAATCGTATTTAATTATTCAATAAAAAAGTAATGATATATTAAAAAATATTATTAAAATAATATATATTTTTCTTAATTGGTCACTTTTTTTATAATTACATGATTAAATGACACTATTTATAATAAAAAGAACTAAACATTACAAATAAACTAATATAATAGATTTTTGTGGCATTTTATCTATTATATATATAATAATTAAAACCAAAGAAGATATATTTTTTCCTTTTGCTAAAAACAATTCTCTTTATTTTTTTTATTAAAAATACTATTTGTTTCTTTATTATAATTTATAATTTCAAATAAATTCAAAAATAAAAATAAAATTTATAATGTTTATATGAATAAGTTAGATGTATATAAAAGAGATGACAAATAAGGAATAAGAGGGCATAGAGTAAGATGAAAGAGAAAATTAATATTTTTGAAATTTAGAGATAATTTTTTAGTTTTTGTTTTAATTTTTTAAAAAATATAATTTTAATATTTAAAAACAATTTTTTATAAAAAATATATTTAATTAATTTTATTTAAAAATTAAAGAAATAAATTTATCTAACTTAAAAAATATATAATTAAAACGGAGAAGGTAGAGACAACTTCTCTTCGTGTACTTTACTATACAAGTACATCATAGATTGCTTAATTCCTTGGAGCCTTAAAAAAATCTTAGGCATTTTAAATTGAGGAAAAAAAAAAGTTCAAAAAGATTTCAAGTTTTTACTACATAAATTATGTAATTTATGTTCGTAATTTTTGGGATTTTTTTTTTCCAACTTTCAAAACCCACGTTTTAAGGCCGAACTCTACATAGACTACATTCCTCAGCCCAATATATAGGCCCAAATAAAATCCCTGTAAAGTCTCAGTCCCAAAATTACTTTTTCTAGAAAAGAAATTTCTCACAAGCGAAAACCAAAAATATCGAAGCAGTTGTATTCGTAAATCGTATCTTCCGCGAGACGCGAGTTCGTACGAGAACAGCAAGGTAACTCCATCCCCAAATACAGTGTTATGGCGTTCCACCAATCGCTTCTTCTCGGTTCCGTCTCATCCTCTCCCTTTATCTCAACCATTCCTCTCCATACCTGGCGTTTCCCCTCTCTCAAACCGGACCTTCTCCGCCTCCCCCATAAACCGAACCGTCTATCGACCCGTATCTTCTTAGAAGTACGTATTCACTGTTTTGTGTTAATTCTTATTCAAAACTTTTAAAGGGTTCCCAATCGAAAAATTGTATTTCACAATAAAATAGGAATTGCGGTGGCTAGGTTTTGGTTCCAAGAAGAGCTTGTTGGTATCAAATTAGAGAGAAAACTGGGATTTCGTGTTTTTTTTAATGTTTAGGAAATTCAATCTAGCAGTGAATGATAAGTGTGGTGTATAGATCAGTCTGGTCGAGCTGAGTTCAATTCTATCTGGACATTTCTGTATGTATGCCTTTTAATTACATCAAGGACTAGCATTATAGTTGGTCCTAGTGATATTTTAGGATTATATTTTCTTTTGGATGACAAAGATCATTTATTGTAGTTTCGGAGGCAAATAAACATTGTGCTTGTGAAAATATATGGCCCACATAATTTATTTATTTTTTTCCCAGTTTTATTTTTGGTCTGGCAGAGTATGCTGGTTGGGAAGGAGAATGCTGTTGAATATTTTGGTAGGTGTAAGATGCTTCGTTTGTCTTCTCTAAATAAGGACGCAGTATGGTACTAATATAGGAATGACAACAAGGTTGTTATGTATTTTTGAATTAGTTCATTTTGTGATGAAATTTGCTTTTTATCACAGGTTTTATTTTTATATCAACTTAGATGGATGTAGAGTGTATTTTATATGAGTTGTACTAAGCTTTGAGTGATGAAGTTTTGCGGAATGCGGTTATTTTAGAAGTTTGTTTGACCTTGTTATGGGCTTGCAATGGCTTACTGACATCTTATTTTGTAGATATTTAAGGCAGTCTAACAAGAAACGGAAATGAAAACAATTAGCAGCGGTGTATATTGTAACATCAATGTAATGGTGAACCGTGGTGACGGTTCGGTTTCGTCGGAACCGTACGTCGGTTATGAAACCGAACGAGGTTCTTGATGGGAGAACTTTTATAAAGCATCGGATCTTCTCACTATTTACTGCTTAATTCAGATACATCATCAAAATACAGAAAATAAGTGTGAGAAACCAGTGAGAGTATCAAATCGAAAATCCATTAGAATTTTTTTGTGAGTGTTGAAATTTGATCAATGATAAGAGGTATGTTTTGTTTTTGTTGTATTTAAATTTTACGTTCATATGGTTTTCTGAACGTTTCTTGATTGAATTATGACCTTACATTTGGTATCAGAGCCATTTTTGAAAACATTACTGTTTTGCTCTGTTTCACAAGGAATTGAGATTTTGGGATTTTTATTTTGCTTGTTTTTGATGCATATGGAAATTATAAAATTTTTTAGTATTGATTTTAGAGTGATTTTATGAATTTAAACTTGAAAAACAATAAAGAAAATAAATCCAATTTACCGTGGGTATTTATTTGAATCATTAATTAACTTTTTATTTAAAATGATGTTTTTTATTCAAATTAAGACCATGAATCACTCGAAAATTGAATTTTGAGAATTTTAATAAAAAGAATGTCGGATTTCGTCGTCAAAATAGTTAAATACGACCAGGTATCCATTCGAATCATAATCGGGTCGGATTGATTCGATTGGAGGTTGAAGGTGATTCTTAGAGAACCAATTTTTTTTTGCTTCATCTAGGAATTGAACCCAGATTACGTTAATGGGTTTGTAATGTCCTGGTCACTCAACCATGAGGCATTATATGTCTTTATATGTACTAACATGTTTTTGTATAGATTTAGAATTCATTTTTATTAAAAAAATAGACATTTTGGTTTGCTGGGACTCGAACCTTGGTCTTAAAATAGAGTATTCAACAATCTGACCACTAAACTACAACAAATTTTGTGTATCTGATTTAAATTTATATACATTCAGAGTTTGATTTTTAAACAAAAAATGCTTCAGTCGGGAATCAAATTTGGATTCCATGGTTGGGAATATGGTGTTCTGTCCGGTGGACCAGAACATGTTTAAAGTTATATTATGTTTCTGGCATATTATATGCATTTAAAATTTAATTTTTATTTAACAAAACTAATATAATTTTGATGCAATTAATTATTTAACTTAGGTTTGTCATACGTAGAATATTTATTATACATGTGATATTTATTTAAATAATTTTTGGGCACATTAAAATTTATTTAAATACATTATGCTTAAATTATTTGTTTTGGTATTTGTATGTGTAAATTTTATAATTTATTATACATATGAAAATTTGGTTAAATAATTTGTGCATAATGAAATTAATTGTTTATGGCTCTTTATGGATTTAATTAGTGCTTATATTAATTATTTTTGCTTGTATAATTTATTTTCATAAATGTAATCTTAAGATATATAATGTTTGTACATTTGAAATTAAATTAATATTGCTTATGATTTTATGCAATAATTGAGCCTAAGGATTTAACTGATATTTAAGTGATTAATATAGTTTAATTAATTAGGAAGTAGCTACATCATCTTTAATTAATTAAAAGTATAATAAGGATTATTTAGGATCATATTTATAAAATAAATATTAATTGTAATTAATCATATGTGATAAAATAAATATTATCCCACAAGAATTTTTATTATATTTTTGTGTGATTAATTAAGATATAATATCAAATTATATTTTCTAATTTACCTATAAAGATTAAGAAAATGAACATAATTTGATAGTTTTATCATAAAGTTAAGATAGATCTAATTGAATTAAAATTTTAGTCTACAAGCAAGTTTTATATTCATATTTTCATTATTTATATTGGTAAAGAATGACTGTAATTTATCTCTCAAATTTTAATAAGCATATAATTTTTAATAACACCTTCTCAACCTATAAATTTCTCTGATATCTGTTTTGATATTCCCGATCTGAAAGAGGATAATTATAAAATATGGAAGGAAATTTTTTTCCTTCAATTAGGGTGGATGGATATTGATTATGCTATTAGAAAAAATGAATCATCTAAAATTACTCAAACCAACACTCCATAGAATATCATGTTTTATGAACAATATGAGCGATCTAATCGCCTTAGCCTGATGTTCATTAAGACTAAAATCTATATTAATATTCGTGGTTATGTTGATCAGCATAACAATGTTCAAGACTTGGTAAAGGTTATTGGTGATCAATTCGTCACTCCAAATAAGGCTTTAGCAAACACCCTTATTATGAAGTTCTCTTCTTTAAGACTCATCAGTGTGAAAGGTGTGTGCGAGCACATTATGCAAATAAGGGACATTGTAGCTCAACTTAAGCATCTCGAGGTTGAGATGTCAGAATCCTTCCTGGTGCACTATATCCTTAACATTCTCCCACATCAGTATAGGTCATTCAAAATATCGTATAATACACATAAGGATAAATGGTCAATGAATGAACTAATGACCATGTGTGTTCAAGAGAAAGAGAGGCTTATTATGGATTTTAGTGAAAGTGCAATGTTGGCTACAACGTATAGGAAAGGAAAATCTCAATACAAGCATAAAGGAAAAGGGATAATTCCACCTCAGGTTGATATTAAAAAAGAATCCAAGTGTTTTTTCTATAAAAAGAAGTGACATATGAAGAAGGATTGTATCAGATTCTAGAAATGGTTTGAGAATAAAGGTAATTCAACCTCGTTTGTTTGTTATGAATCTAATATGGTTAATGTTAATATTAACACTTGGTGGATTGATTCTGGATCTACAATCCATGTCGTAAATTCCTTATAAGAAATGCAAAACTTATAAGAAATGCGAAATCTAAGGAAGTTAGTGAGAAGTGAGCAATACATCTTATCTCATAATAAGATGGGCTCACATGTGGAGGCTGTAGGGACATACAATTTGATTTTAATTTTAAGTAGTGGTTTTATTTTAGAATTAGAAAATATCTTTTATGTTCCAAGTTTCTCTAGAAACTTGATTTCAATTTCAAGACTTGTATCTTTTGGTTATTCCTTTCATTTTTTAGAAACATCTTTCAGTTTATTTAATAAATCTGATTGTATTGGGAATAGTATTTTGTCTGATGGTCTTTACTACATTAATTTATGAAATAATGTCACTTATAGCACTATGTATGTTCAAGTTGGCATTAAAAGTTGTATTATTGACGATGACTCTTCTACGTTGTGGCATAGGAGATTAATACATATTTCCATAGAAAGAATTAAAAGATTAGTGAAAGATGTGGTACTTAGTACTCTAGATTTTACTGATTTTGAGGCATCTGTGAACTACATTAAGGGAAATCAGATTAACAAGTAAAAGAAAAGGTGCCAATAGGAGTTCAAACATATTAGAAATCATACATACAAATATATTTTGTCCAGACATGGACATTCAAGGTTAGAAATATTTTATCACCTTTATTGATGATTTTTCTCGATATATGTATCTTTACATGCTTCATAATAAGAGTGAAACATTAGATGCCTTCAAGAGCTTTAAGGTTGAAGTTGGGAAACAATGTGGAAAGCAAATAAAGATCGTGAGATTAGATAGAGGTGGTGAATATTATGGTAGATACACTGAGAATGGACAAACGCCTAGTCCGTTTGCTAAGTTTCTTCAATAACATGGGATAGTTGCCCAATACACTATGCTTGGTACACCAAACCAGAATGGTGTAGCAGAAAGGAGAAATCGAACACTATTGGACATGGTGCAAAGTATGCTTAGCAATTCCAATCTTCCTAAATCCTTGTAGATTGAAGCTTTAAAGACGGTTGTGTATATATTAAATGGAATTCCAACCAAGATTGTCTCAAAGATGCCATTTGAATTATGGAAAGGTTAGAAACCGAGTTTGTGAAATATGCGCGTTTGAGGTTGTCCGTCTGAAGTAAGAATCTATAATCCACAAGAAAAGAAGTTGGACCCAAGGACCATAAGTGGGTATTTCGTTGGATATGCTGAAAGGTCTAAGGGATATAGGTTTTATTGTCCATCTCATTGCACTAGGTTTGTGCAATCAAGAAATGCAAAATTTCTTGAGAATTACTTTATTAGTGGGAGCGATCGATCCCAAGGCATTGGTCCTGAGAAAGATCATTCAGATGTCAATGTGCCACTTCAAGTAATGGACTGATTGTTATTATTAACAACACGCCTCGAGTATAAACGAGTGTTGAAGAACCAGTCCTGGAAGTACCATAAGTTGTTGATCTTGATCCAGTAGATGTTAAAGTTCAACAAATGCCTGTAGTTATTGAACAACCAGCTGAACAATATGATCCTACTTCTCAGGAGAATGTTGATGCAGTATCAAGAAGATCTATTAGAGTAAGGAAATCAGCGATTCCTAGTGATTATGTTGTGTATCTACAAGAATGTGACTATAATGTTGGAGCCGAAAATGATCTTGAGACGTTTTCATGAGCTATGAGTTCTGAGGTTTTGAACTTATGGTACAATGCCATGAAAGAAGAGATGGACTCTATGGCGTCTAACTGAGTCTGGGATCTCGTCAAGTTGCCTGATGGTGTGAAAGCCATTGGATGTAAATGGGTCTTCAAAACAGAGAAAGACTTACAAAGCAACATTGAGAGACATAAGGCAAGACTCGTTGCCAAAAGATTCACTCAAAGGGAAGGAATCGACTACACAGAGACATTTTCTCTTGTATCTAAGAAAGATTCACTTCGTGTGGTCATGGCATTGGTTGCCCATTTTAATTTGGATTTGCATCAAATGGATGTGAAAACGGCTTTCCTTAATGGTAACCTAAAGGAAGAGGTTTATATGAAACAACTTGAAGGATTCTTCTCCAGTGATGATGAACATTTGGTTTGTAAGCTTAATAAATCCATATATGGATTTAAACAAGCTTTCCGTCAATGGTATTTGAAATTCCATAACGTCATCACTTCATTTGGTTTTGAAGAGAACATCATGGATCAATGTATATACCAGAAGGTTATTGAGAGTAAGATTTATTTTTTGGTGCTATATGTGGATGATATTTTGCTTGTAGCCAATGATAAGGGTTTGCTACACGAGGTAAACCAATTTCTCTCTAAAAATTTTGATATGAAGGATATGAGTGAAGCATCTTATGTTATTGGCATTAAGATCTATAGAGATAGACTTCGAGACGTCTTGGGTTTATCTCTGGAAACCTATATCAATAAAGTTTTAGAGAGACTTTGGATGAAAGATTGTTAACCAAGTGTTGCTCCCATTGTGAAGGGTGATAAGTTCAATTTGGACCAATGCTCAAAGAATGATTTTGAAATAGAATAGATGAAAACCATTCTATATGCTTCAACCATTGGAAGCCTGATGTATGCTTAGGTCTGCACCAGACTTGACATTGCATTTGTTGTTGGGATGTTAGGGAGATATCAGAGTAACCTAGGTGTTGACCATTGGAAAGCTGCAAAGAAAGTGATGAGGTACCTGCAAGGAACCAAGGATTATATGCTCATGTATAGACGAACCGATGAAGCTGTGTCTTGGAGGAGTGCGAAACATTTGGCTGTATTGATTCACGAAAATCAATATTTGGTTATATTTTCATGCTTATCGATGGAGCTGTGTCTTGGAGGAGTGCGAAACAGTCCTTGATTGTTACTTCCACTATGGAGGTCGAGTTCGTGTCATGTTTTGAGGCCACATCGCATGATGTATGGTTGAAGAATTTCATTTCCAAGCTTAGCGTATTTGACTCTATTTCTAGGCCATTAAGATTGTATTGTGACAACTCAACTGTTGTGTTTATGACTAAGAATAACAAAAGTGGTAATCGTAGTAAGCACATTGACATTAAATACTTTCATAAGATAACATGTTAAGGAAAAGAAAGTGGTCATTGAGCATGTAAGCACTGAGTCGATGATTGCTGATCCTTTGACTAAAGGCATGCCACCAATGAAATTGAAGAATCATGTAGAGAAAATGGGAATTGGTTCCACTTTGTAAATGTATATATACAATTTATTAATGAAACTCTTATATATTGTGGTATTTTCTCATATTCATGTGCACCTTAATTTATTTGAGAAAATATATATTTTATTGGATCAAGAATAAATGTAGGATTTATTCATTAAGTTTCGTTACCACATAAAGTATAGTACTTGATAAACTAAATACATTGTAATACATGGAAGATAATACTCGCTCTTAGATGACCCATCGCTATGATTCATGTATTTTGTTACTCAAGAGAATTTCGCTTAGCGTTTGCACCAAGTGGGAGAATGTAACATCAGAGTGGTGCAACACAATGGTGAACCGTAGTGACGATTCGGTTTCGTCGAAACTGTATGTCGGTTACGAAACCGAACGAAGTTCTTGATGGGAGAACCTTTACAAAGCATAAGGTCCTCTCACTATTCACTGCTTAATTCACATACACTATCAAAATGCACAGAACAAGTGTGAGAAACTAGTGAGCATTGAATCAAAAATCCATTGGAATTCCCTTGTAAGTGTTGAAATTTGATCAATGATAAGAGGTATGTTTTCAATCTATTTTGTTTTCATTGTATTTAAATTTTGCGTTTATATGATTTCCTGAACCTTTCTGGATTGAATTATGATCTTACATATATTAGTATTGCCTTTATAAGTGGAAACTAGGTAATATTTGGCTAATGATGTTCCTTCGTTCAACACGTTTGAATCAGCATGGAGTGCTTCGACTTCATTGCTGCTTCTCGTATATTCACTCTTCATTATCTTATCTGGACTTTTGTATTTGATGAAATGAGCAAACCAGGCAAGGGCCCAAGATTCAGAGATTTCATTGTAAGCACTAAGCATTTATCTGTATATAACCGATTGTTTGGCTTATATAGTATTAGCATACATATACCCCTTTTGGAATGCATTCTCATCTAGCAACTTATACATTGGAGCGAAAAAAGTTGTGAGTGTGTTTGTATTTTTTTTTCTGGCCAAGAAAGGAGCGATTTATATTGTCAATTGTAATTTAAAAATACAACAAGTACATGAAAGTTTGTGATGCTGCAGCACAAGCGAATGAGAATAAAAATAAAGGGTAGAAGGGAAGAAAATAGAAGAATTAAGGTTAGTGAGTAGAATTCAAACACAAAAGGGTGAGATTGAAACATAATACAATAGGGAAATACCTATAACAACCCTTGGTAAAAGAGAATGTGAATTCGAGCCATACATGAAGTAGAATTTTTAATTTGTCACACTCCAAAAAAATTCCCCTTTCTCGATACACCCTAGTTTCTTTGTCAAGCCAAACGAAACCGTTAAAGTTTATAAAAGGTTTCGTCGTGAATAATTTGCATAGTTTAAAAGGTCGGACTCAGAGCAGTCAGTTTGTTATTTTATTTAATTTTTTATTTTAATAAAATAAAAATATATAAGCCTAGGATTCAAACCATGACACATTAGGTTGATAAGGATCCTTCCGACTAGGGGTGTCTGCGATCCAATCCGGTCCGATTTTGAGTAATTTTTTTTAACCAAATCGGGTCGTTCATAATGCTCAAATCGGTTAACCAAATTGGAACGGTTAATAATACATAAATACAATACATTTTAATATGATATAATCTAATAAGATAAAGTCAATGTGATGCTCATCAATTATCATACATAAATAGATATTATTGTTAAATACATAAATAAATACACAAACTATTATTGAAATCCAAAAGTAAAACAGATCGAAACAAACGTAATTATATGCAATTCTATAGCTTAAATAACATATTATATTTTTTGCTAGTAAAGAACATGTATGTTAATACTGGCTGAAATCAGAAATCACATGATATTTTTTGCTTGATTTTTTATTAGAAATCAGGGGAAAAAATATGAAAAGAACATGTTATTTTCTGTTGAGCTTATGTTAATACTTTGAAAATGAAAATGATTTTTCAATATTGAAACATAAAACATATTGAAATAGAAAACGTATTTGTTATTTTAATCACAATCACGATTGAGACTTAAAGAATGAATAAACTATTTGTAATGTTGAGAATATGTAATTTACATTGAAAGTGAAAATGATATTTATTATCATTTTTAATAAAATGATTGAAACTAATAATTCAAAGCAATATCAAAAACAGACAAACACGATGTAATGATAATTTTGGCACACACGGCTAGTGAAGGAGAGAAAATTTAGGGGTGTTCAAAAACCACTATCATAAACTCAAAAAAATCTTATCATAAACTCAAAAAATCCTATCAGAAACTCATTTGAGTAAGCATTTCAGAAACTCAAAAAAATCCTATGAGAAACTCAAAAAAACTTATCAGAAGCTAAAAAAAATAGGCTTGACAACCAATCCAAAATACAGTTCGTCCATAAACTCAAACATATATCAATCAGCTCACCACATACCTATTTCGTTCATGGATGACAAGACGCGAGGCGACGCTAGGAGAGTTGAATGACTAGTGGTGGAGGCGATGCGAGGATGGCTGGGTGCTGTTGGAGACGACGTCGGTTGGCTTAGGCTAGGGTTTTTTTAAGTCTCGCTCTCGTAGACATATACAACCAGATTGAAAATGAAATAGGGTTAAGGTAACGCGATTTCGTAATATATATATATATATATATATACGATACATAGTTTAATTATTTATGAAAATTGGTTTGGTTCGATCCAATCGGTTTATAATTTTTATAACCGTATCAGACCGTTCGAAAATTGGTTTTATCTAATACAGATTGGATCGGTTTTTTGGTTTAAATCGATCTGATCCGGTTTATGGACATCTGTAGTTTTGACCATTGGGTTGTTGGTGGATTTTTCTTTTATTGATCTATATTTTCTGAGTATTTATTTATTTATTTATAATTGTATTATAATTGATATAATATTGTTAAAATATAAATTTATTTTTTCCATATATAATTAATAATCACATTCATTTTGTGAGGTATAGATTTTTTCACAGGTAAGACTTCCATCGAGTTTCACACTATTACATTAACTAATAAAATACTAATACATGTCCCTGTATTTGTCAATTGTCATAATTATGATAAGTGTTGTAATATATATTAATATTTAGACTTGTATTATTTTTATTTTTGTTAAGGTGATTGAAAGAAATATTATATATGTTCTAAAAGTAATATTAGTTTTATCTTTATTTTTTTAATAATTTAATCTTATTGTGACAAAAAAGTAGCACATAAAAATAATTAATTATTTTTAAAAATTTTTTAATTTAAATTTATTTAAGTTATAATAATTTTTATCTAATATAATTAAAAAAATGAAATAAATAAAAAATATATTTTATGCAGTTATTTTTTATAATAAAAATATTAAATTATTAAAAAAGTAAAAGTTTAAGTGATGTTTTTACAATAATGAAAGAAATTCAAATATATTTTTCTCTATTTTTTCCGTATATTTAGTGGGGTTCTCTGTGCTTTTGTTTTTATTACGTGACACAACTGAGTTAAAAGAAATGTTCAATTGACTAAGATGCACCACCTTTGCATCGGGTGTAAATTTGGTCATTGCCGGTGTCGGTATTTGTGATTACGTGTTAGTTAATAAAATAAAATAAAAAATTAGGATAAATTTTGTGAGGTAAATTATTTATAATAATAAAAATAATAAACCTTTAAACATAAAATAAATAGTAATAAAATTTAATTTAATCATATTTTAATAATATTTATTTATATTCATATTAGTTGTCTTATCTTTAAAGTTAGGGAATAATGAATCAAATAAGTTTTTGATCAATTTACATCGAAATAAATTTGAAGATTTTTAATTTTGATCCGATAATATAATTAATTTGAATCAATCTGAACTTGAATGGATTAATTTTTTTCAAATATGATGTAAAGATAGATTGAGATTGAAATTTATTGTACGAAGTATTGTCACATAAAACTCAACATATATAAATTTAAATTTTAAATTGATATTTTATAATAAATATTATTGTTTAGTCATAGTTAAAAAAATCAAAAGAATAAGAAGTATATTTTTATAATTATTAAAGTATTATAAATATTTATATTTATTTTTTAAGTTAAAATAATAATCTAATATAATTATGGTATATATAATATTTAAATATAACATAATATAAAATAAAATATATATTTATTAATAATTTAATAATATTTTGGTATACACCATATTATAAAATATTTCAATCTAAATTTTATAATTTTCAATCTAAATTCGATCTGATTATAAAATTTATCAATTCAATTTGATTCAAATTTAATAAATTAGATCAAATTTTTTTCATTAAATGAATTATTGGAATTATTTGCTGGGGTTACATCTCTCATCTAAAGTGAATTGTTCGCCGTTGAATACGGCAAATAAATAGATAAGCTACCTTTATGGCTTTGATATGTGAGATAATGTTATATATATATATTTGTTTTTTTTTTTCATCAATCCTTTTTATTAAAGAAAAAAACAGATAGTTTTACTGAATTATGCACAATATAGAAAATTTATTGAAATGTGAAGTACAAAAATTGGATGGTGAAGCATTGAATAATTATACATTCGGGTTGATACTTGATAGGTTGTTTATGGTAGTTTTCTAGGACTTGTGACAACGTTGAATGACAAACCTTTCAGCACCCAAGTTCAGAAAAGTATGAAATATTGAAGCTCAGTCCATTCTTTGGTCCCTTCTTCACCTCTAACGTACGTGTCAATAAATCTTTTGGTTACAGTTGTGGCAGTTAAAATGACAGTCATGTCCGATTTCTGTCACTTTGCAATGCCCAAATTCTGACCGTCTATTGTGTTAAATGGCGCCTATTAGTGGGTCCTACTCCCACGTGAAGTACACCCATGGTAAGTATTTTCTGCTTCAGATACACCTGAGTTGAGTATGATCCACTTTCTATCCTAATCTACTGTGCTGTCCTCTTCTATTGTTTTCCAAATTTTGTTTCATTGCACTTTTACAAATATATCCTCAACTCGTAAGCACTTTTATTTCGCTTTCATACGCACAAGTGCTATCTTCTAAAATCAAAAGTAGTGTTGTTATTCACTCTATATAAGTAGTGCCTCTGGATATCTATCTCAATTGGTTTCTACTCAAGAGATAAATATGCTTCTTAGGAGTTCATCAACTCCAATTTTGAACTCATGGCTTACCCATAACAAAGACTCTTGTACAGAAGCAGAGCCAGCTTTTCACATTCTAAGAAGAACAAGATCATCAGTTTATTATACAAGCTCGTTTGTTTTTATTTCTCCTTTATGGAACGACGATGACCCTTTAACAAAGAAGGCTCACTATGTTTTATCATCAGAAGCAGAGTTGTACAGCCCAACAAAGCCTATGAAAAAGACAAGTCTACCTCACTGCAGCCATAGAAAACAACTCAAAGTCATTAAGTGTAATGAAGTGAACTACTTAAGGATTAATGAAAGATTAGTACAGTTTTCAAACTCTGGTTTGGGTGAGAGAGTCCAAATGGATCGAGAAGAGTCTGATGTGGGAAGTAAAGAAAGAGTCTTGCAGACACTAGTAGAGGTGGGTGGTGGAGGAAATGGTGGCAATAATGGGAAAGGATCAGACGGTGGTGGATATATTAATGGTGGGTGGGGCAATCATGGGAGTGATAGTACTGATGTCTATTATCTAAATATGATTGAAGCTAACCCTGGAAATCCACTTTTTCTTGGAAACTATGCAAAGTTTTTGAAAGAGGTAAAATACTCAATTAATCAAGTTGGGTCGACTAATATTTCTAATTAACTTGTTTGCTTGATTAATGAGTTTCTTTTACTTTTGTTTTTCTAAGTTTATATATTAGATAGAGGGGTTAAATGTAATGGTGCTCCCAATACCAATTCATAAAACCCTCTGCATAGTTGTGTTTGGTCATAATTGATATATTTAATATTTTTCATTCTATTAAGATATTAAGTTATTGGAAGAGCTAATTTTCTATAATTTTTAACATAATCAACTGTTTAAGATACAATAATTTTAATTATTGAATTGTAAGTATTTTGATGTACAAAGTGTATAATTTTTTATCATTTCTGATAAAGTTGGTTTCAACTACTTCTATCAATAATAACAATGGATGAATAATTGGGCGGGATGAGTTAAGCATAGGATGGTTCAGTTTTGATTATTTTGCCATTTGACTTTTTCCCCAAATTAATGGATTAAATTATGAAGTTTATTGAGTAATAACATATATGAATATATAGGTTCGTGGGGAATATGGAAAAGCAGAGGAGTATTGTGAAAGAGCAATCTTGGCTAATCCAAGTGATGGTAATATATTTTCAATTTATGCTGATTTAATATGGACAATTTACAAGGATACTGGTCGAGCAGACGACTACTTTGAACTAGCTGTTAAAACCTCACCAGATGATTGGTAATTAAGATATTATATATTAATATATATATGAATATTGATTATCTTAGATAATATTGGGGATATTTAAATGTTATTATAAGTTATGGTATAGTTAATTATAAGTTAAAAAAATGAGTTTCATTGTTTTAATTAATTATTATTTGACATACCATGCTTATATTTTACTATGGTTATATTATAATTTGTAGTATAAAGTGCTTTATTAATATATCCTTCAAAATAGTCGGGCCCAATGATGAATTTGTAACTTTAATTGCAGCTATATTCAAGCTTCATATGCTCGATTTCTTTGGGATGTGGAAGATGACGAAGAAGAAGAAAAGAATGATAAATTCATGCATAAACGTGATAATCTTACAGCTAAATCGTAGACTTTAAGGTGTTATTTGGTTAGTTTGACTAGAATCAAAGAAGCAATCGGTATTACGATATTTAGTTTACGATTAGAATGTAATGAAAAATATTGTATATTATTTTAGTATTTTTATATTCAATAAAATTTAAATAATATAATATAATTTTTATTTTTTCGTCAGATAAAATATATTATTAAAATTATTATTTTTTAAATAATTATTACTTAAAAAAATATATTATTAATTTTTTTTAAATAGGGTTTGGAGATTTGAGATTTAGGGTTTAAAATTTAGGGTTATATTTATGAATTAAGGTTTAAGATTAGAATTTTTTTTAAATAGGGTTTAGAGTTTGAGATTTAAGATTTAGTTTTAGGTTATATTTGTAAGTTAGTATTTAGGTTTAAAATTATTATTTTTTTAAATAAATTTTTGAGTTTTAGGATTTAGTATTTAAGATTTAGGGTTTAAAATTTAGGATAAAATTGAAAAAAAAATTAAAATGAAAATAAAATCATGATTCATTAAGGGAAGAAAAAATTATGTTTTTTTTCTTTTTTTTTTATTACATTTCATTTCTACTTTTCATTCCAATCAAATATAAAATTAAAAAGAATTAATTTTGATTTATTCCCTTAAAAAGCCAATTTAGATATATTATTGTATGTATATTATTTAAAGATAAATAAAATCACTAACTCTCTAACTTTTTAAGATTTTTACTTATTCTGTCTCTCTCTTATATATATATATATCGCAGTGTTCCAAATGGGACATGGAAATTTGTCCTTCCAATTACTTTAAGAACCACGTAAAATGTGATCCCTTGAATTGGGTTTTTATTTTAAAATAATATTACATTGATAAGTTAATGTTGGATGGAAAGGTAAGGTGTTCAAATAATCATAGAATACATCAAGTTGATAAAAATTCTTCTCTTTTGTTTTTAAATTTGTAAGTGCTTTTTTTTAATTTTTAAATTTGGTATTTTTGTGCTTTAAAAAAAAGAAAATAATATCAATAATTATTGGTTTTCTTAATGATATATGTATTAATTTACATGTAAATTAAGAATTAAATGTTAATTAAAAAGGTATGAGATTGGAGTAATTATGAGATATTTTTTTAACTTATGTTTAGTTATATTATTGATTGATGCATGTATCAAATTATGATAGAAATAGTTTTTTTATTAAAAACATAAATAAGTTTTAAAATAATAGTAATGTAAAAGAAAATTCTAATCTATATTATTTGTAATTCTGTATTAGTATAGGTGATCTTGTTGATATATATATACCAAATGATTTTTAAAAAAAGTCATATAAAATATTTATTAAATAAATAATAAGCTCTTAACTCTCTCTTTTAATGTAGAGCATAGATAAGATGAATTAACATATTTGATCTATCTCTAATTCCAGAATCTAACAAAATAAATATATATGGATATGATGAGTAATCCCTAATTATTTTACATTTTTTACCTTTTGTATTTTAATAGTTGAGATTTAGAGAGTAATTTTTTCTCTCCTCTCTTATTTATAAAATTAAAACATTTACCACAAAATTGTGACACTTTTTATATTATTAGATTTTTGTACGATGAAATTATTTAATTGATTTTATTTTTAAATTTTTAAAATATATATTTTCCCTCTATTAATATATATATATATATATATAGTTTTTAAAATGCCTAAATGTATATTTTTTGTTATAGAAAACATGCACAGTATATAGATTAAAAATGAATTTTCACCTATGCATTATGTATTAATTTATTTTATTTTTTTAAGTTTACTCACCAAATTTATAAGAATGTTATTATTAATATTATTATCTTAATCACCATCATCTTTTAACCTCTTCTGACCGACTAGTAGACAACAATTTATATATCTTATCTATGCACGATGAATTAGGATAATCTTATCTAAATAATATTAATATAATAAGAAGGGAAATATCTTGAAGCTTAAATGTCACACTAAATGGAAGCTTCTTTTGTATAGGAAATTTCCGAATCATGGACAACCAGACTTAATGACCGACATAGTAATTTCTTAAGAAAAATCAATATATCACGAACCTTAGAATTAAAATACTTGATGATATAAGGTCTTACACCAAAACCTGTAGCCATATTTTTAAAGAGAGATAAATAATTATGCCCAGGTTAATACGAAAAATACATTTTAGTAATCTGTTATGCTAAAGCCACATTTATTCTTCCTCAATTCCCAGTTTTAAATAAAGTATTTCTTTCAATTTTCTTAAGTTCTTCCAACATTTTAGTACTCATACATAGCGCTGTGCAAAATATCCGATCATCCGATCTATTGATTTTTCATCTGATTCGATCCGATCCGATGGTCGGATCGAATGGAGATTTTTTTCATCCGTTAAGTGCAGATCGGACGGCGAATTTCATTACGATTCATCCAATCCGACCGAAATTAATTATATATATATTTAATTAATATATATTTATTAAATTAAATATATATATAATTAATATATATTTATTTAATTTTTTAATATTTTTTTTAAGTCAAATAATTTTATGTTATGATTTATGTAAAAATTTAAATTTTTTATTTAAAAATACAAAAAATAGAGTTAATTAAATTTATTGGTCAGATTGATCGGATGTCATCTGAATAGTTTACGGATCAGATTGAGCGGATGTAAGAGGTGATCAGATCAGTTGCGGATTAGGATGTTTTAATCCGAGCGGATGGTCGGATCGAGTCGGATGACAGTAAAATCACCGGTTTCGATCCGATGAACAATCCTATTCATACACAAGAAAATTAGCTACGCACTACTACAAACAGGGGTATAAAAGTCGGTTTTTAACCGACTTTAAACAAATTTAAAGTCGGTTCTCTGAACTGACTTTAAATTCAGAGACTTAAATTGTAAAGTCGGTTCATCCCATGAACCGACTCTACGTGTAGCGTCGGTTCATGCCGTGAACCGACTCTACCTATAAAGTCGGTTCACGGCATGAACCGACTCTACATTTTATTTGTTTTAATTTTTAATTTCATTTTTCGTATAACAGTATATATAAATAAAATAAAAACACTAAAATATAAATAATAATACTGAATAATTAACAATATAAATATATTTAATGACTTATTAATTAAATTTATTACAAAATCAAATAATGCATATAAATAACTTCAATTACAAATAAAATAATGTCGTCAAATTATGCCATCGAGTAAGCTTGGTTGGCTTAGAATCTTGATTGGCCTTCACAATCATTATGGGAAAAAAAAGCTGATCCATATAACAAATATTCTCCTACATACATGAGCACGTAAAACATACATCAAAAAAGTAGTCTAAACTTCAGACGTACGAATGAAGAAATTAAATCATTATTGAGATTAGCACGTACAACGACATTCGATGAACTCATATTAGCATTATTAATCATTTGTCTATATATGAAGTTATCTGGAATCTCTATTACTATTTTTTAATGCTATATATAATGAACTCTAAATATGAAATCAATTGCATGTAACTTCGATTTCTTGGCTAAGCTTGTGTGAGTTTTGGTGCCCTTAAACATATGGAACACGTTCATATGCACCAAAGCTCATACAAACCAAGAAACTAATCGGACCGACGTACGTACACCTGATTTGTACATTTAGAACTCATTATATATCATTAAAAATACTAGCAGAGATTCCAGATAAATTCATATTTATAAACAATGCATTCCCCTAAATACATGAGCATATATATGATTAATCATCATCAACCAAGTGATTTCAGACACAAGAATAGATATAGAAGGCCAAATCATTAAAAAATTTACTGTTATGTTGTCATATGCTATTCAAGATCATCAGAATCTTCTTCTGATTCTTCTTGCGATGATATAATTTGAACCATGTGTTCTGCCCATTCCTCTCGTAAATTATCAAAAATTTGCTGGTCGTAACCCGTCTTGTTCCAACCAAAGAACTACATGTATTCAAAATCAAAATAAGAATATGATTTCATTTATTTACAAAAACAAACTCAAATATGTTAAAACTTGTATGTATATGGGTAAAATATATTACCACATCATCAATTGGAATTTTGATATTTGTGATGATTTCACTCATAAACTTCATGACATAATAACCACACATGACTCCATTATTTTGTTGTGGAACCTACAAAAAAAAGTGCATGTATACATGAATTTTCATATTCGAACATCCTTATTATTTAATTGTAAAATTAATAAAATTATTAATATTAATTGTACATACCATAACTTTTGTCCATATAAGCTTATGAGATTTTTTAAGGACAATGCCCCTAGACTTGTTCCACAACTTCCATGCCCTGTCAAGATATAAAACGATTAGTTTTTATTAAATATTACAAAAAATAATAGAAAAACTAATATGTAACTAAATATAACTCTTACATTTCAACAACTGCTTTTGTATCTTTACTCAGTTCTATGGAAGCTGAGTCACAGTACCAAGCATGATTATTGAACATATCAATGATTACCAATATCCAATGATCTTGGCCTTGTTCAAACCTTAATGGCCAAGGGATTATCAACTTTTGATTTATGCTAAGCGTTAATGCTCTATCACATAATTGTTTAGCTCTGATGCTAACATCCTTCTCTTGATATTGATTAACATATGAAGAATCATAGAACATTGCTAAATGTGATGAGTGATTATGTTGAAGTCGATAATAGCAAGCCCTATATATGTATATATATAATTAGATAATATAAATATAATTATATATGTTCTGCATAAATAAAAGAAAACTAACTAGATTGAGGACTCACCTTGTCCACACTTGAATTATACTTAAATCGATCATTTGATATTCAAATATTTGCAACAAGCACTCGATCGATATATAAGTTTGGCCGATGTCTACACCAGAAATTTCAATAGGAAGTGGCACAGTCCATCCATCATTTATGCTAGATGCCCTCCCAACAATAGTCATCAAACTGCCAAGATTTCTACTGAACTGTAACGCATAAGTATGACTATACTTTTTCCAAGGCTTCTTCTTGAATGACTTGGTGCACGATGATTGGCCACTAGTCATAGATTTAGCACGAGATACTTGCTTGGTATCTCTTAAATGTGCCGCATTTAAGAGTTCTGGTATAATAGACTACCAAAAAAGTATCATATATGTATTTTTAGTAACAATATAAGATCACATTAAATAATAGTAGTAAACAAGTGTTATTTTTTAAGTTAAAAAATAGTACCATGTCAAAATTTAGAACAACTTGAATCGACGGCCAAGCCACATACTGTCCAACCGCCTCTTGGACTGTGGTAGCATCAGAAGGCACAGGTAGTGGACAATCATGAAACAATGATTGATCAATTACTATTCGCCAATGATTAGGCAAATATTGATTATGAATCATCCGATCATCGCTCAATTGTTGTACCGTTCCAATAGCAACATAGTCCGTTGACGAAGGATGTTTCAACAAACATTTCATATTCTGTAAAAAATTAAGTGTTATATATAAAAAATAAAACATATAATAAGAATTTAAAAATTAAAATCTTACCACATATGATTCATCAAATAGAGGAGGACTCTCATGTGGGGTAGCTATTGGATGTACATTCTCACCAATATGTTCATCTTGGCTTGATTTATGGTAAGAATGTGCAGATTGCATTGGCGAAAATGAACCACTACTTGATTGCATGTGCATTCCTGGCATATAGTGAGGACCAATAGGATGGCTATATCCCATACTGGATGTAGTTTGAGCACAATGAGATTGTGTGGATGGCATGCCTGGCATGGATGGTGGCATGCTTGGCATGGATTGTGGCATGCCTGGAATGGAAGGTGGTATGCCTGGCATGGATGGTTGCATGCTTGGCCAATATGGCATGCCCTGGTTGTAGCATGATGCCATGGCTGACAATTGTTGTGATTGATGTTCTTTTAGAGTGGAAATCTCACTCATCACGGAGGCCTTAAAGAAGTTGAATTCTTCTTCAATTTTAGTGTATTTCTCCTTACTTACCGTCTGAGGCTTATGTTTTGGAATTTTAAAATACTCCAAAGCACCATCATATTGGCTACCTCCCCTAACACGACCAGGATGATCGCGTCCGATTGCATGATATAAAGCATCTCTCCCAGGCTCTTCGATTATTTCACCCCTGTATAGTTTTTCTTGAACAACTCTCTACAAATAATAAAACACACAAACATATCATTCATTATTACATCAATTATTAAGTATCAGTTAGACTTTTTATCAAACGAAATTACTAACCAACTTATTTAATTGTTCTTCTCCTCGTTGACTCATCGGTCTTGCATTCTTCGTTTTGGGAGTCTTTGTTTCTATGTACAATTCCATTCGGGTAACAGGTCTACCCAATTCAGCTTCCTACATAAATTTGGGAAATTTTATTAACAATGACATGAAATTAAATTGAGAAAAATTAATATAAAAATATTTATAAAATTAAGACAAATTAATAATACCATTCAAAATCTAACTTCAGGATTTGAAGACCTCCCAGTACGGTTAGGAAGAATGTTATGCATTTGGACATTCTGGTGATCTTCTCTAATAATTTGAAATTCTTCTGAACGTCTATAATCCACAAAGTCTTTCCAAACTTGAGGTGTAATCCATGGGTGTCCTTCAGGGATTTTGTATATCACATTCTCATCAAGTGTTTCCAAATATGGAAACACATAATTTTTTGCCAATCTAGAAGTCTTGTATTCCTTCCACGCCTTATTTGCAATCTTATAACACTTGCCCTGCCAATTGTCATCGACTTTGTAACGATTCTGTAAAAACACAGTACAAAAGATTAGATACAATCAATATATATAATATATATATTGATTATAAAATATAAGAGACTTACATAAATGGTTATCCATATTTTAAACTTTTCTGCATCGGCAACCTCAGACCAATGATTTATATTGATTGGTATACTGGACTTTGCCAGTCGACCAATAGAAGATTTCAATTGTTGACCATTTTCCCCTAGTGGATTACCAGTAGCATCAAATTTAACGGGTATTCTATCATCTGGGTTAAGTGGAGCATCAGGTATATTCGCCCAACCCCTTCTTTTCAAATACCCCAATGGATCATTTGGATCTACAAGCTGAATATCCATGAAATATCTGCAAAAAGTGGAGAAATATAAATTAATTGACAATTTTAGGAACACACATATATACAAGAGTTATTACAACAATATAGAACATACATTATGTTTAATTAGGTTGTTGATCGTATACATATATTCCTTCACAATCACTACGAGTCCATGTCGAAGAATCATCATCATCAATTAGATCATCACGTACATTAGGCAATTTATTTGAGAAATTACTAATATTGGTTAATGTATCAAGCATAGAGTCATCATCTTCTACAACATCACAATGGTAAAACTCTTTTTGTGGAGGCGTTAACACAACAGACCATATTGGATCAATTTGATCGCTCACGTAAAATACTTGCTTTGCATGAAGTGCTAATGTGAAAGGATCATCTGTGTGACTTATCCTGGATAAATTTACAAGAGTAAATCCAAAATCATCTATTTTATATCCAACATTGATAACATCTTCGACCCAATCACACAAGAATACTGTCTCATGGAAGACCTCATAATCCAATTCCCAAATCTCTTGTATTATACCATAATATGTTCTATCAGAAAGGACAGGATTAGCATCTTTTGAACTGGCAAATTGCATAGTTTGTGCAACCATCTTCACCCCACTATTTTGATTTACTCGGACTTTGTCCCTAGCTTGAGTCGTAAACCTCGATCCATTTATTGTGAAACTATGAAATGATTTGACATCAAATTTTGGGCCATGTGCAAGCCATTGTAAACTTTCTGATATTTTATGATTGGGTTTCTTGAGTTCACCTCGAATCTATGTATACAAATACACGAAATGTGTTTAGAGCAAAGTTTTAAAACATTGAATATATATAGGAAGATACATACATGATTTTTTTTTGTGACACTTACGTGGTTGCGAAACCAATTAATAAGCTCTCGCTTATGTTCATCATACAACCATTTTTCTCCTCCTTTTTTTTATAACGAGGATCGATCTTCAATAAGTTTAAATGCATCCTGTAACGTTATTAAATATATATTAAGTTATATATCATCATTAATAGTTAAATAAAATATGAAACAATGAACATCACTTACTCTATGTACGGTTGTGCCTCGTTATTATTTACCAAAATGATTCGGTGTGCTTTTTCCCATCGAGTGCGATCAATAAATAATTTCTTACTTCCACCAAGCATAGGGTTACCTACTTGGATCATGTGACGTTCTAAGAATAACTTGTGCGTAGGATTCCCAATTTTAGTGTAACCACTAAAGTATTCAGAACAAAACTCAATGGCCTCTTCAGCAATATAGCATTCCACCATGCATCCTTCAGGTCTATATCTATTATTTACATATCCTTTAAGGACTTGCATATATCTCTCAAAAGGATACATCCACCTTAAGTAAGTAGGACCACATAATTGAACCTCTCGAACTAAATGAACACATAAGTGAATCATTATATCGAAGAAAGAAGAAGGAAAATATTTTTCAATTAGACATAAAGTTTCTACAATTTCTTTCTGTAAAGAATTTAACTCGCCAATTGATATAGATTTCTTGCATATGGTATTGAAGAATGAACAAAGCCGAATTATTGATATTCGAACATGTTTTGGAAGAATTGATCTAATAGCAACTGGTAATAACTGTTGCATTAAGAACCATCAGGAACTTTCACACCTTCCAAACATTTACAAAACACATCCTTCTCTTTTGTTGACATTGTATATGATGCTGGTGGCAAGTATGTTCGATTCTTATCATTTTCCACCCTTGGTTCCAATTCAGGTCGTATGCCTAGTTTCTTTAAATCCAATCTTGCTTTAATGCCATCCTTTGTTTTTCCAGGTATATTAAGTAAAGTGCCAATCAAGCTTTCACATACATTCTTCTCAATGTGCATGACATCTAAGATGTGACGAATGTGTAGGTCTTTCCAATAAGGCAATTCCTAAAATATTGATTTTTTTTCCAACAACCATTCGGTTCAAAATCTTTTTCATTTTCACCAATTTCATTAGTTGGCCTCCTTCGTTTCCCAGACTTGGTGAGTTTTTTTTTCATCTTTCCATATCGTTTGAATGTCATCCCATTCAATTGCCTTAATATCTCAATACCTCGCAAAGGTCGAGTTGCATGATCATAATCTTCTTCACCATCGAACTGTTTCTTTTGGTATCTAAACTTGTGTCCAGATGGCAAAAATCTCCTATGTTTTCTATAAGACATCTTTCGTCCGTGAACAAGATACTTTGCAGAAGTTCCATCACTACATATAGGACATCCCTTGTAACCTTTTGTTGCATGTCCTGATAAGTTTCCATAGGCAGGAAAATCATTAATTGTCCATAAAAGAACCCCCTTCAAGTTAAAGTATTCTTCTTTATATGCATCGTAAACATTTACACCATCATTCCACAATGTCTTTAAATCATCTATCAGAGGCTGCAAATATACATCAATATCAACACCGGGTTGTTTCGGTCCTGAGATCAATAATGTTAACATCATGAATTTTCTTTTCATACACAACTAGGGAGGAAGGTTGTATGTTACCATAATTACTGGCCAACAACTATATCTATTACTGAGGGAACTATGTGGATTAATTCCATCAGCAGCAATGGCAAGACGCAGATTGCGCGGATCAGATGAAAATTGAGGAGATAAATTATCTACTACTTTCCAATTTGGAGAATCACAAGGATGACGTAGCACCCCATCATCAGATCAATTATCTGAATGCCAAGTCAACATCTTTGATGTATATTTACTATTGAACAACCTTTGAAAGCGAGGGATCGGAGGAAAGTACCAAAGAACCTTTGCAGGCACGCCTTTCTTATGTGTTGTACTCTCATTTGTACCATGCTTCCATCTCGATTCTTTACACATAGGACAATCATGTAATGTCTCATATTCTTTTCTATAAATAATGCAATCATTAGGACAAGCGTGAATCTTATGATATTCCATGCCAAATCGACTAAGAGATTTCTTCACTTCATACATTGAAGATGGCAATTCAATACCCTCAGGAAACATATCGACTAGTAGAGTTAGTAATTCTGTGAATCCCTTGTCAGAAAAACCATGTTTTGCCTTGACATTGTACAAATGAACCAATCCTGACATCTTAGTGTATTTTTTGCATTTTGGATACAACGGTTTTTCGGCATCTTCTATAAGTTTATTAAAGGTTTCGGGATCATCCTCGCGTAATTCATCTTCAACACCACGAAACATATTTTCGGTTTGTACATTATGATATGATGTATGTACTCCACCCACATTCTTATTATACTTTTCCTCATGAGTATTATCAATATTTTCTCCATGATAATACCAACATTTATAGCTCAATAGAATACCATTACGGATAAGGTGATACTTAACCTCATCAAATTCATGAAATCGCTCATTTTTACATTTAACACATGGGCATCGAATAATACTACTTCCAGTATTACTAGTTCTACAAGCAAATTCCATGAAACTTTCAACTCCAGAAATATAGTCTTGCTCAATTCTACACTTTGACATCCAAGATTTGTCCATTTTCTATTAATGACATTAATTAAACATATTACTTAATTATGTATTATTATATATAAATTTCCTAATTATTAGAATATATATCAAAACATACATAATGCAAAATAGTTATCATTTTAATCATTTTACAAAACCATTTATATACAAATTAAAAAATAAGCAGTTCATATTTCATGAATATATATATAAAAACCAATCACGCGGTTGATTCTAATTTCTAAGCATGTTACTATATCATAATTACAAAGTAATATTAATTATACGTATAAATAAATTTATCCAAGCAAACCCACAAAACATTTCACATATTATTGAATACATACAAGTAATAATTCAAACATTATTATTACAAGCAAACAAAAAAACATAACTAATTAAATCAAAAATTTATACAAAAATACGATGTTCCTACATTTACACGCTAATAATGAGAACAAATTTCACGCTGTTCCTAATTAACACGCTGATAAATTAGCACAAATTTCACGCTGCCCATAAACAGATTTTAACATTTTGCTAAAAAAAAGAAGAAGAACTGACAGATAATATTGTGAGAAGAGAAAACTTACAAACGTCGGTTCAAATGGTGGTTGCAGGTGGCCGGAAATGTAGAACGAAGGTGGCGCACGGTTAAGATTTTGGGAGAAAATGGGAGTTAGGAAAGGAGATCGAGGAAGAAGAAAACTGGAAATCTGCGTACAAAATGAGATGTTAGGGCATATATTAGGTGGATAGCGTCGGTTAACCACGTCAACCAACGCTATGTTACGTGGATAGCGTCGGTTGTCCACGTCAACCGATGCTACGTTACGTGGATAGTGTCGGTTGTCCACGTCAACCGACGCTACGTTAGGTGGATAGTGTCGGTTGTCCACGTCAACCGAGCTATCCACGTAACGTAGCGTCGATTGACGTGGACAAACGACGCTATCCACGTAACGTAGCGTCGGTTGACGTGGACAACCGACGCTATCCACGTAACGTAGCGTCGGTTGACGTGGACAATCGACTTTAAAGTCATTAAAAGTCGGTTTTTGGTAAAAACCGACTTTAGACATCGACTTATATACCCCTTTTTGTAGTAGTGACGTAGCAATTAAGCACCAAAACCATTGTTGATAATGTATATTATGTTATGAATTTTAGGTCCAGTTAATTTATTTGTATAACATATTTGCATTTATATCGTACATATATATCTCTTATATAAAAACACATATTATTAAAGTCTCATATCGACTGCCCATATAAAAAAGGACAATCCTCAATCTCATAATTTGATTTTTGAAATAAAGTTAGATCTAAATTTAACATGATATCAGAGCAGGTTATCCGATCGGTGCAGTTGTTTCGCCACTGGTGAGTGATGCATTCCGCCACTTGAGTTCTATAAGCTCAACATCATCGTCGGTCTCAAAGGGACAGACCCTTGTCGATGTGAGGGGAGTGTTAAAGTCCCACATCGATTGGGAATCTCGCCCACGCTGTACATATAAACAAGGGCAGTCCTCCATCTCATAACTTGGGTTTTGAGATGGAGTTAGGCCCAAATTTAACATGGTATCAGAGTAAGGTTATCCGGTCGGTGCAGTTGTTTCGCCACTGATGAGTGATGCATTCCACCACTTGGGCTCCATAAGCTCAACATTTTCGTCGGCCTCAAGGGGACAGACCCTTGCCGATGTGAGATGGAGTGTTAAAGTTTCACATCGATTAGAGATCACGTTCATGATGTGCATATAAACAAAAGAAGTCTTCCATCTCATAACCTGGGTTTTGAGATGGAGTTAGGCCCAAATTTAACATGGTATCAGAGCAGGTTATCTGGTTGGTGTAATTGTTTCGCCACTAGTGAGTGATGCATTCCGTCACCTGGGTTCCATAAGCTTAACATCCCCATCGGTCTCAAGGGAACAGATCCTTGCTGATGTGAGATGGAGTGTTAAAGTCCCACATCGATTGGATATCGTGCCCATGCTGTGCATATAAACAAGGGCAGTCCTCCATCTCATAACTTGAGTTTTGAGATAGAATTAGACCCAAATTTAACACATGTATATTTTTTGATTAAAAAAATACAATTATTTAATATTTTTAACAATTCTAACCAAAATATGAACATAATAGATACTACCAATTATACTAACTAATTAACTTCAGCTCTATAATCTCTCTTCCTTTGGCCAAATCCTTTTAGTTTTTAAGCTTAGACAACTAACCTCAACGAAGATAATTGTAAGTGAATCAAACCGGCATCCCATAAAAACTATCCAAGAAATACTAATCTTCTATGGAATTCTTTCCCCCCCTTTTGCTGCACCAAAATCACACATTTTAGTTTAATCGATCTACTGATTATCTCTACTTATTTGGACAAGCTCATTTTCAAAACTAAGCAAATAACTATCGGATCAATTACAAATCTTTTTAAAATAACAAAAAAAAACCTATAAGTTTAAAAAATAACTGTTATTTATTGTTATTATTTCTTAACTTATTAAGAGAGTTATTTACAATAAAATTAAGAAAAAATATAAAATTCAACTGAAGATATTTTAATAAAATAATAATAAGGATATAATTTTCCATTTTTTAAAATTGAAAGGTTTTTTGTATAGTTTTAAAAAATCTAAGCGGTTGTATAATAATTTTTCCATAATTATTAGATGTTATATTCATCCCTTATTAAATGATAGAATGATATGTGATAATATATTTTAGGATGAAGTGTAGTCCACTTGTTTGTTAAAGATGTTATTTAGTATCTTAATTTAAAAAATACATTTTCCTTTTTCCAAGTATTGATCAACTAGTTGACGCCATCGTTAGATTTAGTTTAATGAGTTTTTTGGATGCCTATTATGGTTATCATCATATTAAAATGTACCCAAAAAATGAGGAAAACATCTTTTATTATTGAAGAAGGTACTTTCTATTACACATGAGTACCTTTTGGTTTGAAAAAAGCTAGCACTACTTGTTAGAGTATAGTTAAAAGAATGTTGGAGGACCAACTGAAAAAAATAGAAGTATATATGGATGATATGGTGATTAAGTCTATACAACCTGTGGATCATGTTAAAGACTTGGAGGAGGTGTTTAGCATCATTCAAAATTATGGCATGAGACTTAATCCCCAAAAGTGGGTTTTTGGTGTCACCTCAGGAAAGTTTTTGGGATATCTTATCTCTACAAGGGAATCGAGGCAAATCTTGATAAGATACAAGCTATGGTTAACATGAAATCTCCTAATGACTTGAAAGGAATTCAATAACTAAATGGAAGAACCGTGGCTCTTAACAGGTTTATTTCCAAATGCACCAACAAATATCTACAATTCTTTAAGTTACTAAGAAAGAACACATCAGTTTTTTTTAATGAAGATTATGACAAAGCTTTCCACGGAATAAATAAATATATAGGCACACCTTCAATATTGGCAAGCCCCATCCCAGGAAAAATATTATATTTATACTTTGTTGTTGCTCCTCAAACATCTAGTGCATTCTACTAGCACAAAGAAACAAGGTTCGACACCTTGTCTACTATTTCAGCCAGATCTTAACCAATCTCTAGGTTAGATACCCAACAATTGACAAGTAGGCCTTAGCTTTTGTAATTTCCATTGTTTTTGTGTCTATGTGTTGGCTTTTCGTATTTAAAACACGACGTCTATTTTATTTTATTCAGTGTTCTATCTTCCTATATGTAAGGTTGGTTACTACAGATTAACAATACACACATGTACATAATTAGAAACCCTTTGTATACAAGTATGTTTACACACAACATAGAATTGGTTTTCGTAGTGTGCATGCTAAGTGGACACGCTTACTCGTCGACATTGGCACTTGTGTCTTTGGTTCATTTGGAGTACGAATATTTATGGAAAGTACTCGATAATTTTTGGAAAGAAAAAATGTGACTTTTTAGTTTCTCGCCACCACACTTGGCTGGGTGGTTGGAATCGCTACACACGAAGTGTGTACAATGAATACGCAAGTATACATATCGTAACAAGTAATATAATGATAATAAAATATTGTTCCCACAAAGATTATTTTATTAGAAACTAGTTTTTAGAACTTAAAAATAATAATTTTTTTTTGTATTTTTATATTTTAAGGAAGTAAAATTAAAATAACTAAAAGTAAATACCAATAATTATTCGTAATTTTCTAAACATGCGAATCGCTAAAATCCTCCAAATATAATATCAATTAATTACATGATTAATTGAATCTAACCTAGCATGTATTCCTCTATCAAGTAAACTACACACCATATAGTAATTAATTTAATCACACTTTCATGCCAATTAAATTGCATACTACTCATTAAGTTCATTAATTATGGATCACATATATAAGAATTGTACATCTCTGCATATAAACTATGCATGTTATTTAATCAAGACAAACAATTAAATAATTTTCTAAAATCTATTAAATTGTCTATATAGATAAATTATTGGCCAAACAATTAATAGCATACAAATCATATTAAATTATCTAATTAAATTATAATTATAATTGGGGTAAAATATTAAATTATCGCATGGTGAAAATTAGGTTCATAAGATTCCTAGATTAATAAATTAATTATACATAACTGTGTTAATAAAGATCACATTTTTCATAAAATAAGACATATAAATTGATAAAGAAAAGAGTAAAAGAAGAAATACAATCAATCTTTTGAATTATAGTATTAATTTACTCTAGAATCTCCACCAAAATTGTGTCATCTCTTAAATTTTTCTATATTTTTTTCTTTTTAGCTCCAAAAATTGATCAAAATTATGCTAATGATGGCCCCCTTAGGGTTTATTGAGTGATTAGGGGCTTAAATATAGTTTAGATGCAATTTGGATCGTCAAATCAGCTTCAAATCAAGATTTGTGATCAAAACAAGCAAAATTGACAATGCTAGCCAATGACAGCGTGACACTTGTCATCAAAAATGCACTGGGCGAATTAGAACACGGCGCGTGGTATAGGAGACCAATCAGAGTCAACGCTAGTTGAGTTAGCGCCATACGACGAGACGTGATTCACAAAAATGAATGGTGTGGCATACAGGTGGAATACGAGGAGCAATCTAGTGGCGACACGTGATAGAAAAGTTTAATCGCACTTTAAACTCAGATTGAATGTCGTGTTGACACGTTGAATGTGTTTTGTCCTCTTTACACGCGGTGTAATATGATTCACTATCCTTGCTTGTGTGGCTTTCCCGATCAACTCTCATGCTTACATGGCGTACCACGTGGAAGATTTTGATTAGTCCTGCGTTGAAAATCCCAAAACTTTTCACTAAAAAAATTATATTTTAATATTTTTAGCCCTAAAAATATTATTTATTGAATAAAATAAGTAAATATTAATTAAAAAAGTGCATTAATGATATTGGAAAATTCAAGTTCTATAAGTACCACCAATTTCTTCTTATTTGGTATCCAGAAAAGTGTTGTAAAGCTCTGTCAAATTGAAATCTCATTCTTTTTGTTTTTGGATCATCAATACCTAGTATATTGTACGATTTTAATGATTCATGATTTTATGAGCAAAATCATGCTTGTGAGCAGTAAGTACTCGAGGCGATATTTGTAAGTGGTTTATGTGAGGTGAGCCAAGTGTAGAGTGGTAATTAACTTCATGTAACTTTTTATATGTGAGAATATTTTTGTGAGAGTGGGTAGAATTAAATTCTTTAAGTTCTCACATCTTATACTAGGTGTCCCTTGGTGGTTTATGGTGGACTATGTGCTCTTGATTATTTATTAGTTGTTCATGTTCGAGAGTGATTTTGTTGTTTGTACACGTCATTCATTATTGATATGTGGTTTTTGATTACACCACATTGGGTAGTGTTGGTTTTGGAGGTGAGCTGGATTCATGTGTCAAACCAAGTCGTTAAGAAAGTAGCAAGAAAAAGTAGCAATATGTAGTTAGGAAAGAGGTCCCAACTAATAGAGGTATTTGTGGTTTTATTTTCTATTAGAGTTGAAACTATTTTATTGATTAATGGATTATTTACTGATTAGTAGTTACCTTTAAGTAACTCAAGGATGTTACCACATATATATGATATCTATGTGTATTTACCTCATTATATCTATTGTTATACATGGTCGAATGTGTGACTAGTACAATCAAAGTTTATATAGTGTATGTTTCTACATATTGAAGTTTATACTATGATTAGAAAGCTTTTATTATTTATTGTATGCTTTTTGTTTGCTAATTATATGTACTGCTGTTATAATTATAGGTTATATGTTATCTATTAGATGTTTTGCATGATCGGATTATGTGTTAGACTAATTTGAGTGTCCATCTTGTATGATACAACATACTAGGTGTAGATTCTAATGAGAAATCGTATTCACTATATGTTATTGCATACTTTCTTTCCCTTCTATACAACATGCTTATAGCTTTCCAATCATCGCTTTTTCTGTAGTAAATTAATCCTCATGTTCCCTGATTAATTTGAACTACTTATTTCTGTTGTGTGCATATGAGTTTGGTATGAGTCTTTATGAAGTGTGTATCTCGTTACTCTGGTTGTATCATAGGTATTGGACTCTTTAATTGGTTTTCTATGTTTGGATTGATCGCATATTGTAAGAGTACAATCATCATTTATCGAATATATTCTCACATATGAAGTGTTAAAGTGATTGAAAATCCTTTGTTTTTTGTATGCATTCTTATTTCACTTGCTATTAGTGGTTTGCCATATATTTGTTGCTAGTCTAGACAGGATCCTGTAGGGCACAATGTTACTAATGTATTTACTACAGTTAGTCCTTCCTTACTACTAGTTTTTTTTATTGTGTGTAGAATTGATCATGTGATTTTGTACTTTCGTTGTACTAATTGCTTAATTCACATTGTAAGGTCTACTTGGCTGAATTGATATAAAGCTTACAAAAAGATTTCATAGGTTGGGATTTTCACCCATCATCTAGGTCTCGGTTACCTATTTGAGTTGGAAAAACAATTGGTCTTCATGAAATTGTTCCAACTTATGAGAATCTTCAACTTTGAAAGTAGTAGCGTGAAAGATGCAACATTATTTTGGTTCACACATCGTGATAGTACTAATCTCCAACCTATTAAATAGTGTGTTGACAAAACCAAAGGTTGTAGGGAGGTTGGCATACATGGCCATTGAGATGAGAGAATATGATATCTAGTTTATGCCCAGGTCTTCTATAAATGCTTAAGCCTTAGCAATTTTTTTTCAAGTTTAACGACTCCCTTGAAGTTATCAAAAATGAAGATATGGCTTAAATATGTAGTGTGGATGTAAAGATAGACCCAACACGGTAGGTGTTCGTGGATGGTACTCACAATTTCAAAAAAGTAGAGTTGGGATTTGTTATAATAGATCATGATGGAAATCGTTTTGAATATTCTGTGAGGATGGACTTTCAAGTAACTAACAATATAGTTGGATATGAAGTAGCCGTCTTTGGAGTCATAACTTCAAAGAAATTAGGAGCAAGCAATATCGTACTACATAGCGACTCACATTTTGTGATCAAGAAATACTTGGTCACATTTGAAGCCAAAGATAGCAAAAGGTGAAGGTATGTAGATCAATAAAAAAAAGAATGCTCGAATTTTGCTAAATTTCATATCAAATATATACCAACAGGTGAGAATAGCCATGTCGATGCTTTGGCCACTCTAGTACCTGTACACGAGGTTAATAGCAACCGAATAATCTCTATAATTGTTTTCGTTAAGGCTAGTATGGAAGAGGTAGAAAAAACTATCATAAACATTTATGAAGTCATCAATCCATGGTTCATTCTATTTGAATCAAATCAGACCTATTTGAATTCATTCTATTACTTCTCTCTAGTTTCTTAATATGATAAATATCTTATTTATTTAATATTACGAAGATATATTTTCTGATATGAAATATCATTCAATAGTTTCATAATATCCTAAAATGAGATAATATCTCATACCATGTATGTATGAACATCAACCTATTTAAACTTAATATCCCATCATTTAAAGTACACTTTGTGTTCCTTTATCAAGCTTCAATTTTCTCTATCAAATACAAGAAAACTGACTTAGACATCTGAGTGTATTTGATACCACTTGGTGTATTTATCCATTGTTTTGTAGAATCATAATTTCAATGAAAGCGAAGAATGAGATGAGCATAAATTATATTTAGCATGGGTTTTCTATGGGAAGAAAATTTGGTGTTCTAACCAATTTTAGCTAACAAACAACTCAAGAACATCCATCATGTTCTTCACAGTGTTTATCGTATTCTTCATCACTTTCTTCCACAATAATTTTTTTGATCTGGCTATAAGTTAATCAAGGAAAACTTTGAGGAAATACAACTCCCACCCAGATTGGAAAGGAAGACCATAAGTAGAAAGCAGAAAGAAAAGAAGCCTAATGTAGGTATTAGAATGGCTCACCTTGAAGAAATGTTCCAAGAAATATACTAGAGACTTCCTCCACTTCAATAGCAATCGTAGCTTCCAGGAACTTCACATGTGGTATATTTTAATGCCAAGGCTCTTGCAACAACTCATACCAATTTGATGACCCACTTGTGGACCACAACTAGAGCCATCATATTGATTGCATATCCACATCTCGACTAACACATAGTTTTCTTGGACTTCATGCATCCTTAGTAGACTAAGGGATTTGTTAGTCACTTGTTACTGTCTACTTAGAGGCAATTTACCCAAGTGCTATCAATCCTGACAATGATACTCACCCATAACTTGGCACTCATCCTATACGCATACCTAGATTTTCCCTAACATCTAGACTTCATAGATCACCTTAAGGCTAGATGTCGAGCACGACCAAGTTATAATAGCCATGCTGAAAACATCGTAGACTCTGCTATAAATATCCAATATAATGTCTCACAAGAACCTAACATCCACTAGATAAACTCGAGCTACAAGTCAAACAAATGGAAATGAAGATGAAAGGAGTAGCATAATCTATGATTTGTGTGAGTCAATGAAGACCATATTCACTCTAGAAGCGATGGCTATGCAAATTAATTAGAAGTTCAAGAAGCCCGCCATTGTTATTTATCATTTTGTCATCCTGCCACAACACATTGAGAACTAGATTTGCATCAACAAATATAATAGTATTTTGGGATGCACTTGCACACATCTAGAACAAACATTATCATGTTGCACTCTCATACATCCAGAATGATTGTCAATGACGTGTGCTTTCATGCACCCTGTCTTTAAACGTCCCTCTACATTTTGCGGTGATGTATATCAATTCTACTTGGACTATAGGCAATAATTTTTCCATCTATCTCCCACATAAAGCATCACCTTTGCTAGCTCAAGGATGATATGGTACAAATTAGGTGATGAGTTCTTACCCATCTAGCCAGAACATGTAGTTACTACATAGCCAAGGATCCAAGATGTTATAGTCATACTACTTTCGATCTAACGCACACTTGGATTACACTTGTATGGAACACCATACCAGTCAACTTTATACATTGTGGAGTAAGAAGACAACATATGCCTAGCATAAAAGATGTCAACCTAGGATCCAAACATGACTATTACTATAATGACACTCAAGAAACACTCCTGCATAAATAGGCCAAACAAGGAGTTTAGAGATCAAAAGGCTTAAAAGAGTGGCACCCTACAAAGTAAACCACCCAACACTTAGAAAATATAAATATTTTTCAAGAAATATCACAAGTCAAACTCAGAAGGATCTATGTGCTTTATAGTCAACCAAGTACATGTACAAACCCCAGATGGAAAGAAGTTAGACATTGAGTGCATAGGAATCACTACTACAAAAAGGGGCATTAAAGTCGGTTAAAAATCGACTTTAAATTAAATGACTTAAAGTTTAAAGTCGGTTCAAGGTGTGAACCAACTTTACGTTTAAAGTCGGTTCACGCGATGAACCGACTTTACGTTTAAAGTCGATTCACGCGGTGAACCGACTTTAATTTTTTTTTAAAATTTATTCATTTTCAACCTGTATTCGAGCATAAAAAAAACCAAAATCAGTTTAGCAAATAGTTCAAATAATACAAATATTTGAAAAATAAAATATTAATTAATAACAGAAAAATTACCATGGTTTTGTTCGATTTTATTCAAGATCGTCATATTCTTCTCCTTATGTTATAATACAAACCTACATATATAATACAAAAATCTATACACATAATAACAGAAAAAAATATGAATAATAGGGGATCTAAAAGATTAGTTAGAGAGGAAGAAAACTCACTAACCGATGTTGAAAATGGTAGTCGTAGGTGGCCAGAAAATGAGAAAGAGTGAAGGAGAACTGGAAGAGGAGGTTTTCGGTTTTTTAGAGTTCTGTAACGCTGAAAATAGTTTCTGTCTAGAAAGAAAGAAGAGAAAAGATTTATCCACGTGTGTAGCGTCGGTTGACATGTCGAACCGACGCTATGTTACGTGGATAGCGTCGATTCCAAGTGTCAACCGACGCTATGCTACGTGGATAGCGTCGGTTCTAGGTGTTAACCGATGCTACGCTACGTGGATAGCGTCGGTTCACCACGTCAAACGACGCTACGTCCTACGTGGATAGCGTCAGTTCGCCACCGAACCGACTTTAAACCAATTTAAAGTCAGTTTTTGGAAAAAAATCGACTTTACGTATCGACTTAAATACCCATTTTTGTAGTAGTGAATGACACATTACCATGCTAGCAGGACATCGCCCCTAAGCCATCGATCACCAAAGTCATAGGAAACTAACCCCGTCAGTCCACACCTCGATCGACCTGCCAACCAACGACCTAATCACCAATATGGCTTGTCACCGATGGGTTAGATGACCACCAACCATCGACCATCCACTGTCTGGATAGCCACCACTAGTATTAATGTAAAACTATTTTGGTCATATCTCAAAACCCATGCTTCGTATCAAAAATCCAATATCACCATAGGAAAGCTTATCGTCTTATTTACTTTCCACCAAAATTTGGGCTTCATCAAACATCTATAGAGGTCGTATGTTTCCACGTGCATCACCAAGGAGAGTGATCACGAAAATCTATTTTTCTAGTGAGAAAAATTGATTCGATTTGATACAAATCGGCTAGTTAGCATAGAGAGCAAATAGACCCAATTCATCATGATTTAAACTGTTTCTTGGAGATCCAAGATCGATTTCAATATCCTTTTACTGATACTCTCCTAATTGTATATCCAACTAGTCGATTAGTCGAATAGCCAATGAACTGAACAACTATGGCTTGATTGATTCAAATTTGACTAGAACAAGTCTAACCAAACGTAGTCCGACTAGCTGACAAGACATAACTAACCAGTTGATTAGACCGGTCCTTCCAACTCTTTATCGTGTCAATAAAATCAAGATATCAATTACATAACATCAAAGACATCAACAATTACACCAGAATTGTCCCGTATCCAAATTATACAATTAGACTTCTACATTTGCCAAAATTGACTAAAGAGGCCTAAGGGAATGATGTTAGGGGTTTTTAGCATTTACCCACGACAAAGTGTCATTAGATTATATTACTATTGGACAGATTACCGTATAATTAACGCTAAATCAACATATAACATATGGTTTAATTTAAATTAGAGGATATATTTAAAAAAACTTTTTTTAATATGATAAATATTTTATTTATTTATTACTACAAAGAGATATTATTAAATATGAAATATTTGAATAATATTTGAATAATATTTTAAAAGAAGATAATATTTTACTATTTTAAGTACATTCTTATTTTTTTACTAAATTTTAATTATTTTATATTAATTATAAAAAAATTAACTTAAACATCAATTTAACATTACCTAATGTCTCATTTATTTTACAAGAATTAAACTTTAACAACAACGAAGAACACGACAAGACATTTGATTTGTAAAATTTTGAAAAAGTACAAAATATTAGGTGAAACGAGATAATTCTTTTCGTGACTTTATATCCTAACACGTATCACGCGCTACTAAGAGAATGGGGAAGTTATACGTGTTCAGTGCATATCCATTGAGGTTTTTTAGTTGATTTGTAAACTGTCTTTTCTTTTTTATAACAATTTGTAAACCATACTTGGAGGGAAAAATAACAGAGGAAAAGAAAGGAAAATACTAAATAAAATAAAATAAAATAAAATTCAAAATGTTAAAAATAATTAAGAATCGAGTAATTCTACGTGGCAAAATCAGCATTAAACCGACATATGTAAACATAAGAAAATAAAATAAATTCAAAATGTAAATAACAAAGAAAAACTGGGTAATTTTACCAGGCAAAATCAACATATTACCGACATTTGTAAACATTTGAAAATAAAATAAAATAAAACAGAATTCAAAATGTAAAGAACGTAAAGAACGTCGAGAATAAAAGACGTCCCACAATTAACATTTACCGACATATAACAAAAAATAGTTTTATCACATTTTTATACATAGCACAATTTAATTGACTTTCTATATAAATAATTTTTACTTTATATTATTAATTTTATATAAAATTAATAATTAATATATTTTTAATATATATAATTATTTATTATAAATTTATAATAAATCATAATTAATATGACATATTATTATCAATAAATATATTTATATCTATATAATTAGATATAATAAAAAAATATCATATTAATTATAATTATGATATAATTAGATATAGAGAAGTCTTAAAAAAATTAATGCAAATAGTTATAAATTTTATACATTTATATATTTAATTATAAAATCGGATCATATAGTATAATATTAAAAATAATACAATTATGGAAAAATATAATTGGATTAAAGATATGGGTTGAATTGGATACTTTAATTTTATTTATTTGAATTTTTAATTATAAAATTATATTTTTTGATTTTTTTAATTATTTTAAATTAAAATTATTATTTTTATTTTAAAATATAATAAAAATATAAAAATAAATTTATAAAAAATTATTTTATTACGCGCTTACGTCGTATTAGACATCTGAACTCTGACTAGACAGATCCAGTACTAAATTCTCTTATTTACTGTTGGTAAAGAAAAAATTAAGTAATAAAGCTGTGTTTATAAGAAAGAATAAAAGAAGGCATATTCTGTAAGTACGATTATCAATTCTCCATAAAATATTGTGACGGTTGGAGACGAAAGTAAAAAAGGAAAGAGCTCTCAACGGTTTTCTAACCCCTCTAGTCACCACCACACAGACACATAATCGTAAAAAGAATCGACCTTTTTCTGGTGAGAGAGAGAAAGTGAGAAAGAGGATAAGATCGAGTTGGTGTTTTATTGGACTTGGTTTGGGTTTTAGCCTATTTTGTTTCTGGTTCGTTTGGGATTTGCAGTTTAGCAAAGAAAGAGAGACCAAAATGGACGAGGTTGGTTCTGTGGAGCTCCCTGCTCCTCCTTTTTGGAAAAAACTGGTATTTTTTCCTTCTCTCTCCTCATGCTTGTACAAAGCACAGTTCTCTGTTTTGTTGCAAAAAAATTGGATTTTATGTTTCGACTTTTCTTCGACTTTATCTTTGTTTGAAACTTTAAGGGTCTTGGTTGCTATGTTGGAGGTTAGTTTTGTGTTTGATAGCTTAGGTTTATTTCATTGTTTTCCCAATTCCTGTCACTAATTAGTAAATTCTTTTGTTCTAATTTTGGTTGGTAGTTAATATTTTCAATTTTAGGGTTCTTCCTCAATTTTGGTTTAGATGGAAAATTTTAGGTTTAGGGTTACCTTAAAAGTCCTTTTTTCCAATTGTCACATTTTTACTTATTTTTTCCTTTTTTAATCATGCAATTGGCCTCCCAACAATTTCAAATAAGTTAGGGATCAGGGAATTTGCTTTATCAAATTTGTAAGTTCCAAGGGTTGGTACCCATATTGATGAATTGATGCTAAGAAGATATGTTTTAGAACCCAATTCAATTATTGGTATCTCTCCTAACTATTTTGAGTAGTGTTTCTTTTTTTCTTTTTTCTTTTGGTCAAAGCATGTCACATGGATTCTATTTGGTAAATTTTACAAGGACATTGTGGGAATTTAAGAAAGGAAAAAACCCAAAACGTCCGTACTCTGGTAACTATCTCCCAAAATTTTCTTGGTAAGCAATAAATAGAAATTGAATTCTTACAAAATGAATTAACCTTTGGTTTAGTGAAATTAGTTTGACTATTGTGAACATGAAAAGATGGGTCAAGTCTCAAGTTCAGGCTTCTAATTGTGATCAAATATCTAAGATAGGCATAATGCCTGTAGAGGATGCAATGTTTGGGCAACGTAGTCAGAGATGGAAAGGGTGACTTGATAGCCACGATACAATATTGATTTTTTCTCTTTCTTAAATTTCTAGTCCTTGTAAAATTTGCCACATAGGACCCATGTAACAAACTTTGACCCCAAAAAAATAAAAATAGTTGAAATGGGTATTAAAATGGAATCTTTTTATAACATGAGGCATAAAGTACCAATAGATTAACATAGGTAAGTAAGGTACCAAAACCATTCGCAAGAGTAGTACTATGGGACTCTATACATGCTATAAGATCTCTTCTCTCGTCCCAAAAGAACCCTATTGCATTAGGTGTGGTGGTTAAAGCACTTATACATCCTATTTTTGTGTTTAATTTCAATATGAGAATTGGCTGCTATCTATATTAATAATTTCTATATTGGACAAAGAACAAAGAAATGTTTAATCTGTGCTTCTTCTAGGGGGGAAAATATTAACCTGGACGAATCAGGAGGTGATATTTTCATTTATTGGTTGCGAGTGCATTTTCTCGTTCTTCTGTATGACCATGTTTGAGTTTTTCTACAATTTTCAATTTTTAACATTTGACCTACTTTCTGGAAATAATTTTATCTTGTTGGTCAGCTAGGGAATGCTACCCCCAACATCCCACACTTTGGATGCTTATCGTTTGGACCATAAAAAATAAACATAAAAAACTTAGAAATGCTATGTAGAAACTTGAGAATTTATTTGGTGTTTTTCATAATTACTCTAATAATATTATAAGAAAAAATACTCCATTGAAACTGCATTTTGAAACCATTTATTCAGGTAGTGGAGTTTATGGACACATGTTTTTATCCTATTGTTATTAAATGTTAAAAGTGTGCGTTAAATTTTAAGAAATTTTGTTTGGCTTTGAGTTTGATTGTGGTTTCTGGCAGTGCTGCAACTTTCTTTTTCATATTTTCCATGTTGATATACAACTTATTTTGGAAGGGTCATATAATGCTGCTGCAGAATTCAAACAAAGGCTTTGAAGTTTGCAATGTTGGAAAAGGTTAAATACTTGGTGTCAGTGATAGATAACTTTTTTTCTTTCTAATTCTATACTTTACCAAAGTTGGAAGCTTTATGTAGCAGATGATAGTTGTTATAATGGGAGATCTCAATTGTTATTCACTAATTTATGCATGACATGTCTATTCTCTGTATTTTGTCCCTTGCAGTTCTTGCCTAAGACAGGAGGGACTCCTAGGAAAAAGGAGATTGTATTCATTGCACCAACAGGGGAGGAGATTGGTAGCCGAAAAAATTTGGAGCAGTATCTGAAATCACACCCTGGTAATCCTGCAGTATCAGAGTTCGACTGGAGCACTGGTGAGACTCCTAGGAGATCAGCAAGAATCAGTGAAAAGGTCAAGGCAGCTCCACCATTAGAGGGTGAGCCACTGAAAAAACGTGGTCGGAGATCTTCAGCTTCAAAGAATGACAGAAAGGAAGTGAAAGGTGTTCGTGAATATAACGAGGGAACAACTGAATTCCTATTAAAAGGTTCGGAGATAGGTGCAAAGGAAGACTTAGAAGCTGACAAGGAAATGGACACTTCAAAGGAGAAGCAGGTTGAAGATGAAGGTGAAAAACTGGAAGAAAGTGACCAAAATAAAACTGCAGACACCAAGATGACCGAAACTAATCAAGAGAGTGGTGGAGACAAGACACAGACTGATGCTAAGGAAACCAGAGACACTAATGCAAATGCAGAACCTGAAATTGGAAAATGGATCCGTGCTGAGGTGAAAGAGCAAGAGCAACAAGCTGCTTCAGCAGTGGTAGCAGAGAAACAAGCTTTTGCTAATGTACTCATCGAAAATGATGAGAAGGGAAAGGTGCCCGAGACCGAGGAAGGGAAAGAAAATTGCACCACTGACAAGGGAGAAGTTGAACCTGCTGTTGTGATTGCTGGAGGTAATGGGGATGCAGCAAAAGGGAGTACCAGTGGAGTGGTACATGAGCGTGACAGAGTTGAAGCAAAAAATAAGGATGTTTGGGTTGAGGACAAAGTGGTTAGGAAGGATGGAGAACTTATGGAAAACAGAAAGGTCGAGCAAGTGGGGCGAGTTGATTCGGCACATCTATCGCCCTCCCCGGTGAGCTGCTAAATGTAGCAGATGGTTGTATGAGCTGTTCAAAACATTGTCTATGTTTACAGTGGGTAACCATAGGATTCGATGGATGACTGTAATTTGTTGTTGTCTATGTTCAAGTTGTGTAGGTAGGGAAACAAAGTAACATGTACCCTGTGGCAAACTAGCTGTTAGATTTTTGTAGTTATGTTCTGCAGTTTCATAGGCTTTACAACGTATGTAGGAAAACTTTGTTGGCTGCAAGCCTTTTGATAATAGTCTCACTACTAGTACGCTGCTACCATGTCGATGTTGTTACTAACTTAATACGAATAGCTTCATATACATATGTTCTGAGTTCTCTGGTACTTCCATCTTAATTTATGTTCTGTGGGGGAGTACCCCTTATGGTGAAAAGAGTATTTCTTTTACTTTGTAGCAAGTGTTTGTTGTCTATGACCGCGACTTTTGCATTTATAGGTAAGAGTTCTCCAAGCGTATTAAGGGGTTTATGTGTAAAATGTTGATCATTTTACGTTTTTTTTTTTTGGTTTTGTAGTGGCTCATATAATGTTTATATGCTTTTAAATGGAATCAATTTACTCAATTTGTTCTCATCTTGAGTTATTTAACCTTTAAAAATAAGCACTTTTACTTCAATTGTTAAGTTTTAAATTGGGAAAAGTCTAATGTGGTACTTGCAAAGGGAAAAGTCTAATGTATGAACTTAATTTAAAAAAATACCAATTTTTTTTTAAATCCTAAAAGCTCTTCTTTCTTATTAACTATTCCATTTGAAAAATGAAGGTCATAATTATAAATATATAAAATGGTATAAATCTATTAAAAAAATTAATGAAAGAATTAATTTACTAAGTTTACTTGGTATAATTAATTAATTTTAAGTCATTATCCTTTATTTATCAATCATATTACATATATCAAGCTTAATAAAAAAAAATTCTATCAAAAACAGTGGAATCCTTTATTTATCAATCATATTACATATATCAAGCTTAATAAAAAAAAATTCTATCAAAAACAGTGGAAGTAGTTGTTGGAGATTGCTATAAAGTTCCTTAATTTAAGGAGGAAAATATGGAGTAAGAGTTTAATTCAAGAAGCAATTTAAGGAACCATTAATTTAAGAAGAAATTGAAGGAGTGAATTTTCTTATAAATAGATGTATAATTGTAATGAAATTAATCATCCCAAGTGTTCATTCCAATTGAGAGAAAAACTTAGAGAGAAAAGCTTTTGTGAGAGAAAATTGAGAGTAATTTTCTTGGGTGTAATTGGGTTGTGAGTGTTGTAAACACCTTATGTAATTTCTCCCCTTTCAGTAAAAAGATCTGCAGCACGTCCGGAGACGTAAGCAAGATTGGCCGAATTCCGTTATCAAATTTGTTTCATTTTTCTGTTCTTGCTTTCTAATAAATCTAGCTTATCGGGAATTTGTGTAATTTCCCAACAACTGGTATCAAAGCTTTTGGTAGTGATTTATGTCAATTTCCTACAAGGTTACTATTCACATGAATAGTGAAATTTTGTTGACGATAATTGTTCATTGACGGAGGTGTTCTAATACACGGTGGTTTGCAGAAATAGTAAGAAACGATCCGGAGGAAGTCAGATTTGAGTGGGAGCAATGGCCGTAGATAAAGGAAGGGTGAAACTCGAGAAATTCGATGGTACAGATTTCAAGTTTTGGAAAATGAAGGTAGAGGATTATCTGTATCAAAGAAATCTATATCAACCTTTCTCAAGAAAGAAACCAGAGGCTATGAAGGAAGAAGATTGGAATCTTCTAGACAGACAAGCCCTCGGAGTTATTTGATTAACATTATCCCGTAATGTTGTTTTCAACATAGTAAAGGAAAAGACCATGGTGGGTATTATGGTAGCTCTCTCCAATATGTATGAGAAGTCATCGGCCTCAAACAAAGTGCATTTGATGAGGCGTTTGTTCAACTTGTAGATGACAGAAGGCGCATCTGTAGCTCAACATCTCAATGAACTCAACATAGTCATAACCCAGTTGAGTTCAGTTGAAATTGAATTCGATAAAGAGGTATGAGCATTGATACTTTTGTCTTCTTTACCAGAAATCTGGAATGCTACTGTCACGGTTGTGAGTAGGTCGTCAGGAAGCAAGAAGTTGAAATTTGATGATGTTCGTGATCTGGTTCTCAGTGAAGAGATCCGACGTAGAGAGTCGGGTGAATCGTCAACCTCTTCAGTATTGCATACAGAGTCAAGAGTAAGAGATTCAACCAAAGGGAATGGGCGTGGCAAAACAGACTACCAAGGTAGATCAAAGGACATGAGGTATAAATCCAAGAATCCTAATAATTCTCATAGCTCGAAGATTAAGTTGAACATGTCTGTTTGAGAACTGAAAGATATCAGGCATATTCCTGACCTAAGAAAGAACTTAATCTCAGTAGGGCAATTGGCTAGTGAAGGCTACACTACGATCTTCCATGGTGATGATTGGAAGATTTCAAAGGGTGCAATGATGGTTGCTCGAGGTAAGAAGAGTGACACTCTTTACATGAAAGTAGGGGCACGTTGTTCAATCGTAGTTGTAGTAGGCAATGAAACACTAAATCTGTGGCACCAGAGACTAGGCCACATGAGTGAGAAGAGGATGGAGATTATGCACTCAAAGGGAAAAATTCCATGTCTACAATCTGCAGAGATAGACATGTGCGAAGATTGCATACTTGGAAAGCAAAAAAGTGTTAGCTTTCAGACAAGTGGCAAAACCCCAAAGAAGGAAAGGTTAGAGCTTATCCACTCTGATATTTAGGGACCAACGACTGTCTAATCCATTGGTGGAAAACACTACTTCTTGAATTTCAGTGATGATAACTCTCAGAAGGTATGAGTTTACTTTCTAAAGCATAAGTCTGAAGTATTTGAGGCTTTCAGAAGATGGAAAACTATGGTGGAAAATGAGAGGTTTGAAGATCAAAAAGCTCAGAACTGACAATGGTGGTGAATATGAAAACACCATATTCAAATTTTTTTGCTATAAGCACGAGATCAGAATGGAAAGAACTATGTCAGGCACGCCTCAACACAATGGTATTGCTGAAGATATGAACTGAATGTTGACAGAAAGAGCCAGAAGCATTCGTATACAGTCAGGTCTACCGAAGCAGTTCTGGGCAGAAGTAGTCAACACAGTAGCTTATTTAATCAATCGAGGTTCATCTGTTCCATTGGAGCACAGAATACCAAAGGAGGTATGGAGCATAAAAGAGGTAAAACTATCACATCTAAAAGTTTTTGGTTGTGTAGCATTTGTGCATATTAGTGATCAAGGCAGGAATAAGCTTGATCCCAAATCTAAGATATGCATTTTCATCGGCTATGGTGAGGATGAGTTTGGCTACCGCATTTGGGATGACGAAAACAAGAAAGTGATCCGTAGTAGAGATGTGATTTTTAATGAAAGAGTGATGTATAAGGACATTCATAAAACAGACACCAACGACTCAAAGCAGAATGAGTCAGTATTAGTAGATGCAGATGATATCACAGATAGTTCCGTGAAGGAACCAATTGTAGTAAGTCCTCAGCCGAAGGAACTCGTTGGACAGAGCAGTGCGCAGCAGTTCAACACACCACAACCTCCTACTACAGCTCCTGTATTGAGAAGGTCTTCTCGACCTCATGTGTCTAACAAGAGATACATGAACTATATGTTATTGACTGATGAAGAAGAACCTGAATGCTATGTTGAAGCTTGTCAGATTCGAGATTCCAGCAAGTGCGAGCTTGCCATGAAACTGAAGTTGTGCTCAACTTCAGTTGGTCTGTTAGGGTAACGAGACTAGAAAAAATGCTGCATTGATCGAGGTGTGAAGACAGAATGAAATCAGTCTTCAAGTGGGAGATTGTTGGAGATTGCTATAAAGCTCCTTAATTTAAGGAGCAAAATATGGAGCAAGACAAGGAGCTTAATTCAAGAAGCAATTTAAGGAACCATTAATTTAAGAAGAAATTCAAAGAGTGAATTTTCCTATAAATAGATGTGTAATTGTAATGAATTAATCATCCAAAGTGTTCATTCCAATTGAGAGAAAAACTTAGAGAGAAAAGCTTTTGTGAGAGAAAATTGAGAGTAATTTTCTTGGGTGTAATTGGGTTATGAGTTGTGAGTGTTGTAAACACCTTGTGTAATTTCTCCCCTTTCAGTAAGAAGATCTACAACATGTCTGGAGACATAAGAAAGATTGGCCGAACTCCGTTATCAAATTTGTGTGTCATTTTTCTATTCTTGATTTCTAATAAATCTGGCTTATCGGGAATTTGTGTAATTTCCCAACAGTAGTATTGACTCTTCAAATTGATTGCTTTTGGATATAAACTTATCTCTTGCTCTTGACTTCGAGCCTACTTCTCGAGGGGAAGAAGATTTACATAACAAAAAGAACCCAAATCGTGTAAAATGCATCATAAAGGCAAAAAAGAAGATGAAGAGAGGCATGCACTTGAGATTTCAAATACGAAATACTATAAATTGAAGTTATTTTTTTCATTTAAAAAAGATACGTGACTTGAAGTAAGCCACTAAAAAATGAAGTAACTAATTACTCTAATTTAAAGACAAGAGACAAATACACTCAAGATCATTTAGTTATGTCAGTTATAACAATTTAAAATATTTGTTATTTTTTGTATTAGTTTAATTTTTTTGTTATAAAAAAGTAAAGATATTATGATAAATATGTTGAATATTGGCTCTAAAAGTAACAAATTAGTGGCCTAATTTAGAGCATGATTTAAGGAAATTAGTGACATAATTTAAGGCTTACATTATGGCACAATTTAGGGAAAGGGAGTCTTGATTCATCTATAAATAGGGAAGAGTTCATGCATTGAAGAACAAGGCAAAAATCAGAAAAAATCAGAGAGAACATAAGCAAACTCAAAGAGAGAAAATACTTGGTGAGTTTGAGAGTTTTTTCTATGAGTTTGGGAAACACTTGAGAGATATTTTTAGTGAGGAAACACTCGACGAGACGAATGCAATGGTGAAAGAATCGCTCAAATCGGAAGTCAGAATCACCACTAGAAGCCGCCGAAGTATTGTTGCTAACAATTGAGTCAACTCAATTACTAGTGATATTTGGACCGAGTTGGTCCATTTTTCATCCGTTTTTAGCTGAGTTGGATCTATTCCTAGCTAATTGGACCATTCCAGATTTAATTGCAGACCCCGTTTTTTCAAATAAGGTATAAAATTTGGAAAAACATTGTTTTAAGTTGTAAGTGCAAAAATTTTGTTATCTATTTGTACTTATTGCTGATAAAAGAGAGATCGAAGAAGGTGAACAAGTTGACCATAGAATTTATGGCAAATTAAGTTGTTCTACTCGAAGAACTATGTTGTCCAACATAAAGTTTGAGGTGGAGAAATTCGATGGCACCAATAACTTTGGCATGTGGCAATATGAAGTATTAGATCTATTGTTCTGAGAAGGATCTAATATAGCCTTGGAGACCATGCTAGGAGATTATTCAAATGAAGATTGGAATTATGTCAACTGACAAGCATGTGACACAATTCGACTGTGCTTAGAAAAAGATTAGAAGTACTTTGTCTGAAAGAGAATGTAGCCGCAATTCTCTGGAAGAAACTAGAGGATCAGTACATGATGAAAAGTATTGAGAATAAACTCTACTTGAAGAAGAAACTTTTCCTTTTCCAGTACAAGAAAGGTACCCCTATGATTAAGCACTTAGATAATTTTAATAAAATTTTGGCCGATCTGCAAAATTTAGATGTTGAAATTATCGATAAGATAAAGCTTTGTTGTTGCTGAATCCATTACCTGAGAGCTATGAGCATATAACCACAACCCTGTTATATGAAAAATATGAGGTTAAGTTCATAGATGTTTCAAATGCTTTGGTAAATAATGAGTACCAGAAAAAGGATCAACATGATCACAGAGACTTAACATAAGAAGCATTGACGACAGCCAGAGGTAGGACGAACAACAAAAAATCTGGCGGATCAAATAATAGGGGGCGATCCAGATCAAAGTTCAGAGGAGAGTCATCCAGAAGACGTCCTGCAAAGGATGAGTGTGCCTATTGTCACCAGAAAGGGTACTGGAAGAAAGATTGCTCAAACAAGGACAAGTCAAATGCAAATATTGCACAGAAGGCCGATAAAGATGAAGAATCAACCTTTTTAGTTTCCTCATCAAAAACCTACTCAGCTAAGTGGATCCTTAATTCTGGATGTTCTTATCATATGTGTCTAAACAGACATCGGTTTTCGAGTTTTGAGAAGCTCGATGGAGGAGTTGTGCTTATGGTCAATGACAATGCATGTCAGACAAAAGGGATCAGAACAATACGACTAAAGATGCACGATGGTACAAGAAGACTTACAAATGTAAGGTATATTCTTGACCTAAAGAAAAACCTTATTTCTTTAGGTGCTCTAGATTCTAATGGTTACAAGGTAACATTGGAAAATGGAGTCTTAAAAGTTGTACGAGGTGTATTTGTAGCGATGAAGGGTACTCGGAAGGCAAACTTGTATTTCCTAGATGGTAGTACAGTTACAGGAAGAGCAACTGTCTCAAGTAGTTCTGAAGAAAGGACAAATGATTCTTCCCGCCTGTGGCACATGCGCGTAGGGCATTTCAGTGAAAAGGCTTTGCAAGGTTTAATAAAGCAAGGTCTTTTGAAAGGTGCCAAGACTGTAAAGTTTGATTTTTGTGAGCATTATGTAATGGGAAAACAAATAAGAATCAAGTTTGGCACTGCCATTCATCATACTAAGGGATCTCTTGATTATACTCACACGTTGATTTGTGACTTTTATTGATGATTTCTCTAGATATTTCTGGATATACACCATGAGTCACAAAGATAAAGTTCTAGATATCTTTCTTAAATGGAAGAAAATGATCGAGATTCAGACAGGTAGGAAAATTAAGAGGCTCAGATATGATAATGGTGGCGAGTACAAATCAGATCCCTTCTTCAAAGTTTGTCAAGATGAAGGGATAATCAGACATTTTTCTATTCCTCGTACACCACAGTAGAATGGAGTTGTAGAACGAATGAATCATACTTTGGTTGAGAAATTTCGATGTATGTTATCTCAATCCAAATTGAGCAAGGTATTTTGGGCTAAGGCTTTGTCATATGCAAATCATATAGTCAACAGACTTCTTGTGACTACATTAGATGGCAAAACTCCTAAAGAGGTATGGTCTGGACAACCTGCTACTGATTATGATTCATTGCGAATATTTGGATGTCCTGCATATTTTCATGTTAGTGAATCCAAACTGGATCCTAGAGCAAAGAAAGCTATTTTCTTGGGCTTTAAGGAAGGAGTTAAAGGATTTCGAATTTGGTGTGGTGAATCCAAGAAGATCATCTTAAGCCGAGATGTTACATTCGACGAGTCTGTTATGCTGAGACAGACAAATTCAGAGAAAGAGAATAAAATTCCAAATACTCTTTCTAAGGTGATGCTTGAGACTCTGGAAGATCCAGAAAATATTGCATCAATTACCGATCGTGGTGAAGATGAAATTGATGATCAATAAGAGATCTCAGTTGAGGTGGAAGTTCTCTCACCATCACCAACGATTAATCAGCAGCCATAATCTATTGTCAATACTCGACCGAGAAGGGAGATTAGGAAGCCTACCAGATACACAAACATGGTAGCATTCGCACTTCCAGTAATTGATGATGATGTCTCATGCGCTTATAGAAAAGTCGTGCAAAGAGTTGATAGTATGAAGTGGAAGATGACAATGGATGAAGAGATGAAGTCTCTACATCAGAATTATACTTGGGAGTTGGTTCAACTTCCCAAAGGAAAGAAAACTATTGGTTGCAAATGGGTCTATGCCAAGAAGGAAGGTGCTCATGGTAAAGACAACATCAGATACAAAGCCAAACTAGTAGCAAAAGGTTATACTCAGAAAGAAGGAATAGACTACAATGAGGTATTCTCACATGTTGTTAAACATTCATCTATTTAGATACTATTGGCTTTGGTAGCATAGTTTGATCTCGAGTTAGCTTAACTCGATGTCAAAACAGCTTTTCTCCATGGTACTTTGAACGAAGAAATCTACATGTCTTAACCATATGGCTTCAAAATTCCAGGACGAGAGAATTGAGCTTTCAAGCTGAGCAAGTCAATTTACGGTTTGAAGCAATCACCATGACAATGGTACAAGCGCTTTGATAGTTTCATCAGAGAGCAGAAGTACACACGCAGTCAGTTTGATCACTGTGTATACTTTCGGAAACTCCAAGACGGTACCTTCATTTATTTGCTATTATATTTTGATGATATGTTGATTGCATCTAAGAGCAAGGTGGAGATCGACAGATTAAAGGCTCTGTTGAGTTCAGAATTTGAAATGAAAGATCTTGGAGAAGCTAAGAAAATTCTTGGGATGGAAATCAGAAGAGATAGAGTTGCAAGCACAGTCTGTCTGACATAGACTCAGTATCTAAAGAAAGTACTACAAAGGTTTGACATTGATGAAAAAACCAAACCAGTAAGTACACCGCTTGCTCCTCACTTTCAGTTGAGTGCATTGATGTCACCTAGCACTATCGATGAGAAGAATCAAATGGAACGTGTTCAATATGAAAATTTTGTTGGTGCCTTGATGTATGCAATGGTTTGCACCAGACCTGGTATTTCCCACGTTGTTAGTATGGTGAGCTAGTACATGCATAATCCCGGTAAAGGACACTGGCAAGCAGTGAAGTGGATTCTACGGTACGTCTATGGTACTATGGATATTGGTTTGAAGTTTGAGAGAGACAAGACTGAAGGCAAACACCTAGTTGGATATATGGATTCTGACTATGCTAGAGATCTGGATAAGCGTTGATCTACAATTGGTTATGTGTTCACAATGGCAGGAGGACAGTTTGTTGGAGATCAACATTGCAGTCAACTGTAGCTTTGTCTACTACAGAGGCAGAGTATATGGCTATAACAGAAGCATTCAAAGAAGCTATCTGGCTTCTCGGGTTGACCAAGGATTTCGGTATTTTTTAGAAGAATGTGGAGGTTTTCATCATGGTCGCACCAAGCACATCAATGTTCGATTTCATTTTGTTCGTGAAATCGTCGATGAAGGGAATGTTATACTCCAGAAAGTTGGAACTGTAGATAACCCTACAGATATGCTTACAAAGGTGATTACAGGGATCAAGTTTCAACACTGCTTGAACTTGATCAACATCTCTCGAGCTTAGAGCGCCTAGGGCGCATTTGGAGGCAGCATTATGAACTTTTTCGCCAAGGTGGAGATTGTTGAATATTGGCTCTAAAAGTAACAAATTAGTAGAATAATTTAGGGAAATTAGTGGCCTAATTTAAGGCTTAAATTATGTCACAATTTAGGGAAAGAGAGTCTTCCTTCATCTATAAATAGGAAAGAGTTTATGCATTGAAGAACAAGGCAAAAATCAGTAAAAATCAGAAAGAACATAAGCAAACTCAAAGAGAGAAAATACTTAGTGAGTTTGAGAGTTTTTTCTATGAGTTTGGAAACAGAGATATTATTAGTGAGGAAATCTGTATCTATATTCTGTATATTTCTTACTCAGTTCAATAATATTTGTTGCCTCCCGTGGACCTAGGCGAATTACCGAACCACGTAAATTCTGTGTATTCTTTTACCGTTTTAATATATTCATATACCGTTATTTATTGTTTCCGTGCACAACAAAATGATCAAATTTTAAATCTTTTTTTATCAATTTAATAGCCATTATTGCATATTGGTAAAGAAGATCTATAAAAATGATATCTCAATATCCGTTAAGAAAATATAAGAAAAAATTGATAATTTGTTATCATACTATCAATTTTAAAAAATAAAATAATTAAATTGTTATAAAAAATAATAAAAATACTAAACTGTTATTATTGTGGTCGTGCACACCCTGAAAACAAATAGATTGAGGTTAACTACTAAAAGAAAAGTGAATATGGTTATTTATTTAAACTGTAAAAATTGAAATAGGCAATGTTATAATGCACAGATGAGACACGTTAAAATTATGGTTATATAGGGAACTTTTAAATTTCTCAGGAAGTAATACTAGTCTCCGTGTCTAGTGTATTATGATGGAGCAGGGCCATGTAAAAAAATTTAACTTGGCATTTTTTTTCAAATAAGATATATCATAGTAATTTGACATTTTTATTTTGCTAATACAAGTCATTATAATACTAATTCAAAAATGCCGCCTCGTTGAAAGTCATTGGAGGCTGCATTGGGCTTTTCTTCATCTTTTTGTTAACCTCTTCTTTCCCACGAAAGGCATATTGTTTGATGTATGTAACCAAAAATCCATTTCGAACCTTCTTGGAGTTTGTACGGGACATAGAAACTCAGAAAGGGAATGCTTTGAGATCGAGAAAAAGGTAAAAGTGAGAGAAAAGTAAGAATCTATTCTAACCCATGATTAAAATTTCCCGTCTTTGTACTTAGGCTAAGAATCCTTTTGATCTATGACATGTCTCAAGGAAAAGTATTGCTTTCTAGGGAGGATTCTTATGATGTTTTTGTAGTTGATGTTACCTTTGTCGCGGCATTACAAAAGATAGAAACAACATATAGAATTCCTTAATTTCTACAAATGGAAAGCTCTTTCATTGTTCATGACTCCAACAAACAAATGGGTTTCACTTCTTTCTTTTTTCGCTTCCTTCTTCTCTTCTTTGTCGTCTCTCCAAATGGTACTTCTCATTCTCTGATACGAATTTTTCTCTTCTGTTTACCACCTATTTGATCATATGCTGCCTTCAGAATTGATTAACTTGAGCTGGAATTTTATCACAACTTATGGGGTTCAGTGCCCAATATTCTTGCTCTGTTTTGTCTAGTTCAGTTACAATTTCACATTGTGAATTAAGACTGACACATAATTTTTTTAAATTAAATTTGGGAAAAGAGAATGTAAAAGGATTATCTTTTTAACTAAATAAGTAAAGGGTTTAGATAATGTTAATAATACCTAATTTGCTCATTTGCTAATTCATATTGTTGTTTTGCTTCTATTTGGCAGTTGTTCAAGGAATGACAGGAACATTTGGAGTAAATTATGGAAGGGTTGCAGACAATTTACCATCCCCACAAAGTGTGGTAACACTTCTCAAAGCATCAAAGATAAAAAACATAAGAATTTATGATGTTAATCACGAAGTTCTGACAGCCTTTAAAGGTTCTGGTATTGAAATTAATGTTTGTCTTCCAAATGAGTTACTCAAAGACTTAAGTGTAGGTGAGGATCGAGCTATGAATTGGCTGAAAGAAAATGTAGAGCCCTATCTACCAGGGACTCATATCCGAGGAATAGCAATTGGAAATGAGATTTTAGGGAATGCTGATATTGGTCAATGGGAAGCTCTTCTACCTGCTGCTAAAAATGTTCACAGTGCCCTTGATAGGTTGGGTTTGGCAAAACTTATAGAGGTCTCAACCCCACATTCTGAAGCTGTTTTTGCCAACTCTTTCCCACCATCTTCTTGCATTTTCAATGAACAATTTGCCCTTTACATGAAACCACTTCTTGAGTTCTTTTCACAAATTGGTTCTCGTTTTTATATAAACGCCTACCCTTTTCTGGCTTACAAGAATGATCCTGAGCATATTGATATGAATTATGCTCTATTCAAATCAAACCCTGGTATTTATGATGCCAAGACTAAACTCAAATATAGTAACATGTTTGATGCTCAGGTTGATGCTGCTTATTTTGCTTTAGAAAAGGCTGGATTTGATAAGATGGAAGTTATAGTTTCTGAAACAGGTTGGGCTTCTCGTGGGGATCCAAATGAAGCAGGAGCTTCAGAGAAGAATGCTAGAATATATAATTATAATTTGAAGAAAAAGCTAGCCAAAAAGAAAGGGACTCCTTATAGGCCCAAAAGGGTTACGAGGGCTTATGTCTTTGCCTTGTTTAATGAAAACCTGAAGCCTGGTCCAACCTCTGAGAGGAACTTTGGGTTGTTTAAAGCTGATGGTAGTATTGCTTATGACATTGGTTTTACTGGGTTGGTGCCTTCTTCAGCTGTTTCATCTCTTCTTTCATTCAAGGTATGAACTTTTGGATAATTGAGGTTTATTGTCTTAATGTTTTTGATTCATATTCATTTTCTAACTACTGGGTCTTTTAGGAGATTGGATTTCAAGGTTTGTATAGGTCCCTTTATTCATGGGTTTTCACAAGTTGTGTTGCGGTTCTGCTTCTGGTTTTAACATCATGATAAGTTTGGGAGGATTGTAATGATTTATGTGTTCTAACTCTCACGTCACTTTTGGAGATACAATTAAAGGTCAAGGAAGTGAATCAAGCACTTACATCTAACTGTGAATTATCTTTGTATAGCCAATTCGTTTTCGGCTTTTGTGTTAATTGTCACAATTCATTTTAGGCTCTTGTGTTAACTGTCATTGTTTAATCTATATCTTGTGAATAATAAGAAAAATGAGTAGCTGATGTTTTTTCTGATATTTCAGAAACTTATAGCAGACGTTTATCCAACTCATGAACCTTGTCTTATGATTTTCCCTGTTAATCGATATGTTGTGATTTTTTGTTAGTTCCAAGGGCAATTCATTTTCATTTGTCAAGGAATTGTAGTTGTTACTTATTGATTGTACATGTTAGACTTGAGCCTAACTACATCTCAAAACTTAAGTTATGAGTTGGAAGTTTGATTGAGCCGAGAGGGATCCTGGTTGATACTGGTCCAAATTTACGGCACAGAACGCACCGTCAAGGAGCTAGGAAACCAGCTTTAATACCATGTTAGAATTGTCTAACATGGATACTTCTTTCGTTGCACATATAAGCTTAGACAATCTTTCACCTTATAACTTAAGTTTTGAGGTGGGATTAAGCTAACAGTACACATATTTACTTATTTGTTCAAAAAAATTCAATTTTAACGTCATTCATGAGCATAAAAACATATATATCTTTGTAAATGTTCATTTCAAACTCAAGACTCATGAGTATTGTGTAGAATAAAAACCAACGTGTCTCTACAATGTCCAAACAAAGGTTCAATATCTACTAAATTGGAAGTTTAGTTGATGCTTAATCTAACTCTGTGACAAATGGTTTACAATAACATAACATGTATAGACATTTTTGAGTGGTAATAATGTGAAGCACACAAATTCCTAAGTGGAATGGTATTTGAATTAATTCTCAAGTTTAAAGTTTGGATCTTATTCCATTTTTTGTGATGAACTTTAATCCTTGCCCATATCTCCTTAGAAATAGGCTATACATTTCAGTTATTAATTTTTTATAAAAACTTTAAATTAAGACTAAATTATATATGATTAAAGTGTCTCTCGTGGCTTGTCTTATTCTTGTGAGAAAATAATTGAGAAAATAACATTTTTGACGATCCTTAAATATATTTTTACTATAAATAAAAATCTAACTCAAAATTTATATATTGAACATGATGTGTTTGAACGTTGTTTAAATTAAATTCCAATTAATTAATACATTTAATGTTAAACTCTACTAATTAAACAGAGTTAAATATTAATACCTTATTATTTTTGTTATTATAATTTTTATGCATATTATTTTATGTAATCTACGAAAATATTTTAGACACGAAGGAAAAATATCTTAGAAGTCCATTTGTTTAGGTATTATTAAATTTTTTTTTTTGTGTGTAAAATGTGTCACAAAAAAAAGTTAACTTTTATCTAATTTTGAGTTAAATATAATGAAATAACATATATTACATATATATGTTTATATTTTTTTATAGTTATATATTTAATGAATTAATTTTTAATTAAAAAATTAGTCAAATTTTTTAATAAATTTTTTAATTAAAGTTAATAAAAATTTCTTCATCTAATGTGTTACTTTGTATATAAAATAAAAAAAATTTATTATGTTTAAATTTTATTGAAATTTTATTAAACCTTAAAAGAAAAAAAATTCTTAAAATATTTGAGTAATATTTTTAATTAAATATCAATTTTTATGTATATATTAATCGATAAATATAAATATGTATGTAACATATGTGTTATTCTATTATATTTAATAAAAAAATTAGATAAAGAGTTAATTTTATACTTATCTAGCATATTTTTGAATAAAATAACTTAAATGAAAATCTTTTTACAAATAAAAAAACTTAAAAATTTATAAGAAAATATGGCTTAAAAACATCTTTTTTAAACTAAATTACTAAATAATACATTTATTCAATACAGAGATTCTATCTAAACACTTCACCCAATAGATAAATAAATATTTTAGCTTCAAAGCACAAGAAAGTTGCTCGTCTACACGAAAACACACAAAATATATATATATATATCATAAAAGTGCAATTTTCATTATGCTCTCAAATCAAGTTCATTCAAACCAACGTTACATTAAATTAACTAACTCTACCGCATCACGTATAACAAATTCATCAACCATATATAGTAGGATATTCCTCCAACCATACTAATTCCATAGAATTTCCTAGAGCTATTTTAGCAAGGCCATTAGCTACTTTATTACCATTCTTGGGACAGTGAGCTCATTTTAAAAAAATAAAACTATGCGAGACATGAATTACATGTTAGAATAAAATAACTTTTAATGAAAACTATCGTCTAAAAATAATCTATGAACATTGACATGGTATCACTAAGAATCAAAGACAGAGAGACATACATAACCGTACTTAAAACCAAAGGTATTACTTAATTATATAGTTAAATAGTTAGTTTCACAGATTTACACAATTTTCTTAGAGAGTCTTTAACGATGAGATATTAATTAAGAAGAATAATATCATATGTGATTTGAGAACTATAACTATTTATATATAGTTAATTAATGTATATCTATTTTAACTCATAATTAAAATAGATATATTATTAGGTCTCTACACATTAAAGTTCAACACCCTATTAGATATATTAAAACCCAAATTACTTAAATCTTAACAAATTATTTTTAAATGAGTTTAACCTTATATAACAGTCTATAACACATAATTATTTACATATAAATCCAATATTGGATTAAGGATCCAATGATCTCCCACTTACGCTATATGTCTAACATTATAATTATGCATTGCAAAAATAACTATATAAGCTCAACTTTATTATTATTATCGAAATATATATGTAATCAATACGATTCATCAATTACACCAACATAGGATCAAAGTAGTCTTCGTAACATTTGTCACAACTCGATGTATCAATAGTCACGTATATTAATACAATTGAATGACATGGATCATAATGTGGATGTGTAGCATAAATTTTTTATGCAATGTGATCTTAACATATATATTTCCAAATGGTCTAACCTTAAACCTTAGTGAGATCAAACCATACCAAAATCAAAGTATAAATAAGTTAAAACCTTTTGAGAGAGTAAAATTATGCACTTTTTCTTATTATTTTTTTTATTTAAATTCACATTATTTCCAACGATCCCCCACTTAAATTTTATATAAAAATAGTTTTTATCGAGCAACCGATCAATTAAAAATATAAGAATGTGCATCACCAAAGGATGTTTATCGACTTGAACCTTTGCATACTTTTGACACTTTAGAATATATTAAAGTAACTCATAGTTTTGAACTCTATCTCTAATAATATTACACATACAATCTTTCTAAGGTGTAGTTCAAAGCCTGTGCTTTATAGTCATGCACGTGTATCCCAGTTTAGTAAGTGCTCTAGTAAATTTTGCCCAAAAATTTCATAGGAAGCAGCCACACTTTCACATTCACATTGGTGAGTCTATCAAGAGTACTCATATAGTTATGTATTCAACTCCACATAGAGTATAGAACTTATTAAGAATTAACTCATCCTTTCTGTCGCTTTAAGACTTTATACTTCTAACAATATAGAATAGGACTTCATAATAGCATGACTCATCTCATATCACTTCATGACTTGTTATTAACCATTGAACTTATTTCTTGGGATCTCTAGTCTATAAGTTGGGTTACCATCATGAGTGAATCTTCATTCAAAGGACATCAATCTCATTCCTTTCAAGGTTTTGAAAACCTTCTCTCTAGATAATCTTTTCGTCAAAGAATCAACCAAATTTTCATCAGTACGTATATGATCCACTCTTACAACTTATATATAGAGAAATTCTCTAACGGTATTGTGCCTATGTTGTATCTATCGTCTCTTGCCAATGTAGTAAGGGTTCTAAATCTTTGCAATAGCCGCAATACTATCACAATGGATCAGGACAGCTGGTATTGGTCTTTCCCATAAAGGGATCTCAACTAACAGACTTTTTAACTAGTCTGCTTCTTCACTAACAGTAGCTAATGCTATCATTTTATACTCCATCGTAGATTGAGCCAAAATTCACTACTATAAAAGGGGTATTTAAGTCGTTGTGTAAAGTCGGTTAATGAAAAAAACCGATTTCCATTGCTGCTGATGGAATTAATCCACATAGTTCCCTTAGTAGTAGATATAGTTATTGGCCAGTAATTATGGTAACATACAACCTTCCTCCCTGGTTGTGTATGAAAAGAAAATTCACGATGTTAACATTATTGATCTCAGGACCAAAACAACCCAGTGTTGATATTGATGTATATTTGCAGCCTCTGATAGATGATTTAAAGACGTTATGGAATGATGATGTAAATGTTTACGATGCACATAAATAAGAACACTTTAACTTGAAGGGGGTTCTTTTATGGACAATTAATGATTTTCATGCTTATGGAAACTTATCAGGACATGTAACAAAAGGTTACAAGGGATGCCCTATATGTAGTGATGGAACTTCTACAACTAATCTTGTTCATGGATAAAAGATGTCTTATAGAGGACATAGAAGATTTTTTCCATCTAAACACAAGTTTAGATACCAAAAGAAACCGTTCGATGATGAAGAAGATCATGATCATGAAACTCGACCTTTGCGAGGTGTTGAGATATTAAGGTAATTGAATGGTATGACATTCAAACAATATGGAAAGACCTACACATTCGTCACATCTTAGATGTCATGCACATTGAGAAAAATGTATGTGAGAGCTTGATTGGTACTTTACTTAATATACCTGGAAAAACAAAGGATAGAATTAAAGCAAGGTTGGATTTAAAGAAACCGGGCATACGACCTAAATTGGAACCAAGGGTGGAAAATGATAAGAATCGAACATACTTACCTGAATTGGCCAAGCATGTAACCATCCATGCTAGGCATGCCACCATCCATGCTAGGCATGCCACCATCCATGTCAGGCATGCCACAATCCATACCAGGCATGCCATAATCCATGCAAGGCATGCCACCATCCATGCCAGACATACCACCCACGCAATCTCATTTTGCTCAAATTACATCCAATATGGGATATAGTCATCCTATTGGTCCTCACTATATGCTAGGAATGCATATGCAATCAAGTAGTGGTTCATTTTCTCCAATACAATATGCGCATTCTTACCATCAATCAAACCACGATGAACATTTTGGTGAGAATGTACATCCACTACTACAAAAAGGAGCATTAAAGTCGGTTAAAAACCGACTTTAAACTAATTTAAAGTGTAAAGTCGGTTCAAGGTGTGAACCGACTTTACATTTAAAGTCGGTTCACGCGATGAACCGACTTTACATTTAAAGTTGGTTCACGCGGTGAACCGACTTTAACTTCTTCTTTTTTTTAAATTTATTCATTTTCAACCTGTATTCGAGCAGAAAAAAAAACAAAATCAGTTTAGCAAACTGTTCAAATAATAAAAATATTTGAAAAATAAAATATTAATTAATAACAGAAAAATTACCATGGTTTTGTTCTATTTTATTCAAGATCGTCATATTCTTCTCCTTATGTTATAATACAAACCTACATATATAATACAACAATCTATACACATAAATAATAACACATAATAACAGAAAAAAATATGAATAATAGGGGATCTAAAAGATTAGTTAGAGAGGAAGAAAACTCACTAACCGATGTTAGAAATGGTAGTCGTAGGTGGCCGGAAAATGAGAAAGAGTGGAGGAGAAGTGGAGGAGGAGGTTTTCGATTTTTTAGAGTTCTACAACGCTGAAAATAGTTTCTGTCTAGGAAGAAAGAAGAGAAAATATTTATCCACGTGTGTAGCGTCGGTTGATGTGTCGAACCGACGCTATGTTACGTGGATAGCATTGGTTCCAGGTGTCAACCGACACTATGCTACGTGGATAGCGTAGCGTCGGTTAACACCTAGAACCGACGCTATGTCCAGGTGTAGCGTCGGTTCGCCACATCAACCGACGCTACGTCCTATGTGGATAGCGTCGGTTCTATATCAAACCGACTTTAAACCAATTTAAAGTCGGTTTTTGGAAAAAATCAACTTTACGCATCGACTTAAATACTCATTTTTGTAGTAGTGATCCAATAGCTACCCCACATGGGAGTCATCCTCTATTTGATGAATCATATGTGGTAAGATTTTAATTTCTAGTGTATATAATCTATTATTTTTAAATTCTTATTATATTTTTTATTTTTTATAAATAACACTTCATTTTTTTACAGAATATGAAATATTTGTTGAAACATCCTTCGTCCACAAACTTTGTTGCTATTGGAACGGTACAACAATTGAGCGATGATCGGATGATTCATAATCAATATTTGCCTAATCATTGGAGAATAGCAATTGATTGATCATTGTTTCATGATTGTCCACTACTTGTGCCTTTTGATGCTACGACAGTCGAAGAGGCGGTTGGACAGTATGTGGCTTGGTCCTCGATTCAAGTTGTTATAAATTTTGACGTGGTACTATTTTTTAACTTAAAAGATAACACTTGTTTACTACTATTATTTTATTATATCTTTTATTGTTACTAAAATACATATATAATACTTTTTTTAGTCTATTATACAAGAACTCTTAAATGCGGCACATTTAAGAGATACACAAGTATCTCGTGCTAAATTTATGTCTAGTGGCCAATCATCGTGCACCAAGTCATTCAAGAAGAAGCCTTGGAAAAAGTATAATTATGATTATGCTTTAAACTTCAGCAGAAATCTTAGCACTTTGATGACTATTATTGGGAGGGCATCTAGCATAAATAATGGATGGACTTTGCCACTTCCTTTAGAAATTTTTGGTGTAGACCTCGGCCAAACTTATATATCGATCAAGTGCATATTGCAACTATTTGAATATCAAATGATCAATTTAAGTATAATTCAAGTGTGGACAAGGTGAGTCCTCAATCTATTTATTTTTCTTTCATTTATGTAAAACATATATAATTATATTTATATTATCTAATTATTTATATATATATCTTTTATATAGGACGTGTTATTATCGACTTCAACATAACCACCCATCACATTTAGCAATGTTCTATGATTCTTCATATATCAATCAATATCAAGAGAAGGGTGTTAGCATCAGAGGTAAACAATTATGTGATAGGGCATTAACGCTTAACAAAAATCAAAAGTTGACAATCCTTTGGCCATTATGTGTGGTTATTATATCATGAAGTTTATGAGCAAAATCATCACAAATATCGAAATTCCAATTGATGATGTGGTAATATCTTTTACCCATATACAAAAAAAGTTTTTAACATATTTGAGTTATTTTTTGTAAATAAATGAAATTATATTCTTATTTTGATTTTAAATACATGTAGTTCTTTGGTTAGAACAAGACGGGCTACGACTAGAAATTTTTTGATGATTTACGAGAGGAATGGACAGAACACACGGTTCAAATTATATCATCACAAGAAGAATCAGAAGAAGATTTTGATGATCTTGAATAATATATGACAACATAACGGTAATTTTTTTAATGATTTAATTTCTCTATTTCTGTGTCTGAAGTCCCTTGTTTGATGGATGATTTAGGGGAATGCATTGTTTTATGGATCTATTTTTGGCTCAAACTACATCTCATCTCTCTTGCCTACTTTCCTTATGACAAAATATTAACACTTTATTAATCGTTTGTCTATAAATATGAAGTTATCTGGAATCTCTGCTCGTATTTTTAATACTATAATGAGCTTTAAATATGAAATCAAGTGTAACTCCGATTTGTTTCTTGGTTTTTATGAGTTTTGGTGCCCATGAACGTGATCCATACGTTTAATGGCACCAAAACTCACACAAGCCAAGTAAGAAATCGGAGTTACACTTGATTTCATATTTAGAGCTCATTATAGCATTAAAAATACTAGCAGAAATTCCAAATAACTTCATATTTATAGACAAATGATTAATAAAGTGCTAATATGAGTTCGTCGAAGGGTTATATCACTCGAATGTCGATGTGGTAATCTTTTTTATGGTAATATTTATAATAATTTAATTTCTCCATTCGTATGTCTCCGAAGTTTAGACTGCTTGTTTGATGGATGTTTACATGCTCATGTATGTAGGGGAATGAATTGTTATATGGATCAGCTGTTTTTTGTCTAGTTTCCTTGTCATAATGCTGATGATTCTAAGCCAACCAAGCTTACTCGCACAATCTAATTACACTTTGAAGACATTATTTTATTTGTAATTTAAGTTAAATGTATGTATTGTATATACATTATTTATTTTTGTAATAAATTTAATTATCAAGTAATTAATTATATTTAAATTTTAATTATTTGTATTATTATTTATATTTTAGTTTTTTTATGCTATATATTGTGAATATTGAATACGAAAAATGAAAATAAAAATATAAAAAAATCATAAAATGTACGTGTAAAGTCGGTTCAACGAACCGACTTTAATACACATTTTTGTAGTATTGATTGTTTGTTTCTTAGACTTCCAAGAAATAGCTCCACCAGTAATGATAAATATATAGCCACTAGTTGATTTAGAGTCTTCTGATAAGTGTTCGATCAGCATCAATGTATCCTTCTAGAACAGCAGGAAACTTCTTATAATGTAATCCAAGGCTCATAGTTCTTTTAAGGTATCTCATAACCCTTTAAATTACATTCCAATGCTCTATACAAGGTTTACTAGTAAACCTATATAGCAGTCCTATGACATAAGCTATGTCTGGCCTAGTGCAGTCAATAGCATAATGTAAGCTACCAATGATACTCGCATACTCAATGTGTCTAACATCATCTCTGGTGTTCTTGAACAACTTTACACTAGGATCATAAGGTATGCATATAGGTTTGTAGTTAAAGTAATTATATTTCTTTAAGATCTTTTCGATGTAATGATATTAATCTAGAGAAAGTCCCTTTTCAAACCTATTAATCTTTACACCAAGAATTACACTCACTTATCCAAAGTCTTTCATATCAAAATTAGCACACACAAAAATTTGCACATTATTCACAACATGAATACTTGATCCAAAAATAAACATGTCATCCACATATAAACATATAATAGTGCAAATGTTATTTTTTTATAATAAATGTATTTGTCATTTTCATTCATTTTGAATCCATGTGAGATAACTTGATCATCAAATTTTCCATGTCATTACTTTGGTGCTTGTTTTAGACCATAAAAGGATTTATCTAGTTTACAAACTTTATTTTCTTAACATGGGACAACAAATTCCTCAGGTTTATCCATATAAATCTCTTATTCTAAGTCATCATTTAAGAAGGCGATTTTAACATCCCTTTGATACACTACTAAATCATGGATAGAAATAAGAGAGAGAAACATACGTATGAAAGTTATTTGTTTGACTGATGAAAAGGTATCAAAGAAATCTACATTTTTCTCTTTCATATAACCTTTGCCTATAAGTTGAGCTTTGTACTTTTCAATTTCTTCTTTAGTATCCATTTACATCTTATGGTTTTGAAACCAGGAGATGAGTCAACTAAATAACAAGTTCTATTATACTCAAGAGAGTCCATTTTATCATTTATGGCTTCTTTCCATAAGTTGGCATCGAAAGAAGATAAGGTTCTTGAAGAGTTTGGGGATCTTCCTTTAAGGTATAAGCATAAAAATCAAACCCAAAATCCTTATAGGTTCAACTCGTTTACTTCTCCTAATTTCAATGTCTAATTCCTCATTTGTGTTCACTAGTTCTAGTTATGGGTAAACTATTAGAAGATGATCTCCCATTATTCTTTAATTTAAAGGAAAACCTATGTTCATAAAATTCAACATCATTTGATTCTATAACTACATAATCATTTAAGTCATAAAATTTATAAGTTTTACTATTCACAGTATATCCTATTAACGTACATTCATATGCTTTACTAAAAAGTTTATTTCTTGTAGGATTAGGGATTCTAACATAAGCTAAATAAACCCAAGTTTTAAAATAAGTTAAGTAAGGTTTCTTATTTTTTAAAATTTTATATGGTGAAATTTTACTAGTAGATTTATGTACTCTATTTATCACATAGCATACAGTTAATAAAATTTCTCCCCACCAATAGGAAGTAGTACCAAAATTTAATAAAATTGCAACAATTGATTCAGTAAAATTTTATTTTTTCTTTCAACTTTGTCATTTATTTCAGGAGAATAAGGTGCAGTTTTTTCATGAATAATTCCAAAAAATTTATAAAAAAAACATTGGAATCATATTCAATGCCTCTATCACTTCGAAATATTTTTATCTTTTCTATTAAGTTGATTTTCAATTTCAGTCATAAATATTTTAAACATGTCAAATGTTTTAGTTTTATTTTTCATTAAATATACAAAAGTATAGTTTGAACAGTTATCAATAAAAATTATAAAATAATGTTTTCCATTTCTTGTTAAAATACCATCAAGTTCACATATGTCATAGTGTATTAAGTCTAACGATTCAAATTCTTTGATTACTGATTTATGTGAAGTTTTGGTTATTGTAGCTTGATAACAAAATTCACATTTTTCAAAATCATTCAAAGATAATTTAGGAATTAGTTCTAAGGTACTCATGTTCTTGATTATGTGTTTATTAACATGAAAAAGTCTAGCATCCCAAATATTAAAAGAACACAACATATAAGCAGAAGAAGAAGTTTTATTAATTTCAACATTCAATTTAAACATGCCCTCAATGGCATACCCTTTCCCAAAAAAAAACTATTCTTAGTTATTGTATACATACCAACCCCTATAGTTTGAGTAAAACCAACTTTGTTAAGAGGATAGCATGAAACTAAGTTTTTTGTCATCTCTAGAGTATGTATGACATCCTTCAATTCTATCTCACCAATACCAATAACTTTTGTGGAGTGGGAGTAGCCTAGCAGCACTTTCTTATCCTCAGATATTGAATAGGACTTGAACATGTCATGATCATAGAAAACATTGCGAGAAGCACCAGTGTCCACCCACCACCCCTCAGATCCACCAAAAAAGTTTATTTCAGATATCATAGCAATAAGTTGATCTTTGGTAAGGTTTGCTTGTGGGGTAGGACAATTCCTATTCTGGCAGTTCCTAGCCAAGTGGTCAGGCTTGTTATAACAATAACACATAAATGTGTTGTTTCTTAAGGGGGTTTGAGGTCCATTCCGTGGAAGATTTCTTTTTCTACTTTGGTTTTTACAGTTCTGGTTATTATTTTGATTCTGATTTTTCATGTTTCTTCCTTTAGGTTTCAGAATTACAAAGGAGGATTTCTTATTGGCATTATTGTTTGAGACAATGACTACTTCATATTTTTGATCTTGTTTTCGAGCTTCTTCTTCTATTTGTAGATGGGTTAAAAGACTTTCTAAGGAAAAATCCTTAGTTTTATGTCTAAGTACAATCTTAAAATCTTTCCATGCATGGAGTAATTTATCTATAATAACATCAACTTGAAATTGTTCATCTAAATCTATACCTTCAGAAGTTATTTCATGCGTTATCTTCTGCAGTTCATGTGATTGAGCTTCCACAGATTTGTCATCAGTCATTTGGTACTTCATGTATCTACTGATAGCATACTTCTTTGTTCCAGCTTCTTCAGTGTCATACTTATTTTGAAGTGCATCCCAAATTTCCTTAACTAACTTATCATGATTATTATAGTCATACAAATAATCAATTAAACCATTAAGAAAAAAAATTACGTAGAAAATCATTTTCCATCCAATTCTCTAAGTCCTTAGTTGTAGCTTCAGTAGAAGGATTAAGTAGTGTTGGTTTTCAGCAGTAAGAACATAAGTGATCATTTTCATGGTTAAGAAAAATAACATCTCTTGTCTCTATCTTTTAAAGTATAGTCCCTCAAAATGAAACGGTTTTTTGAGATTAGCAGTTTAACATTTCAGTAGACATGACAGATAAAAAAAATCGTCTTAAAATTGTTGAGATGGGTATGTAAAAAATAAATATGAACAATATTACCGATATACTGAAAAATAATAATTGGGTTGAGTCACGGACTATGTCACTTTCTTTAAAAGGTTTCTCGGCTCTACCCAAAGTTGTACAAGCAAACACAGCATCGTCGTCCTCAAGATAAAAAAGCCCAAAATCTTTTTTCTATCTCGGAGCTTCACTACACTATTAAAGCTCAGAATGCTACACCTCTAAATTATTTATGTTGCTCAGAAAATTGAAAAACTTAAACCGCGGGATATGAACCTCTTTTTATAATTGAAAAAAGATAAACATATGTGCAACGTTACAATCACATATATTCTCGCTTGGTTAGGCAAGGCCTGTCGGTCGAACGACAGCGACAGTGTATGCTTGTGTGAACCAACAATTGTCTAGGTCCTCTCCCCTCTTACAAAAGCAGGTGTCCTTTAGGACCAAATCCCAATTGTATATCCTTTTTTCTATATAAACACCTTCAAAGAGATGTAGAAAAACATTGTGGGACAAACATTTTAAGAGAGTAAAATTATACACTTTTTATAATCATTTTTTTATTTAAATTTACATTATTTTCAACAATCACTACCCGTCGACACAACCTAGTAAGAAGGGGATACCAGAGCATTGAGAAACTCTGAAATTATTTTGGAAAACTCTTCCTATCACCCTAAGTATGATATACGTATCACAAATTTAACCACCTTTTGTATTTTAACTGCCACACTATTACTAAATACAATTATTAAATATCTCAAAGTTTATTATTGCAAGTAGAGAACTCAAATATTCTAGTTATTTACTAGACATTTTCGTTCAACTATTTTTTTTTTGTAAAATTCGTACTGCAGTTAAAAATAATCATTTTTTTATGTTTTTGTTTAATGTTTTACTATTTTAGTTAATTTTTTCTATATTTTTCAAATCCTTTTATTCATGTAAAAACTCAATTCTTAAAATGCAACAGAATAATTTACATAAAATAAAACAAAAAATTATAGAAAAATAAGTGATTTACATTAGATTATTCATATCATTTAGTCTCTTAACTTTGTAAAAAATATCGATTAAAAATAAATTATATTATTTTAATAATTTTATAAAAAAATATTAATTTTTTATCAAGTGATTAAACGCCCTTAAAAAATGTCTTTAACAATATTAAAATTATAATTAATATGAAAAAAAACATAAAATATTCATTTTTAATATTTGTTAATTGCAATTATTTTATTTTAATTTTTTAGTTTTTATTAAAAATTAAAAATATAGTTAAATAACTTTTTGTTAAATTTTTTTTATTTTTTATTTTTTCTTAAGTTATTTCATGTTAAATTTTAATTTTATTCTTATTAAAGATTCATATTTTATTTATGTTTTAATTAATTGATAGGAAATAATAATATTTTTAAAAAAATTATTAAAATAATATAAATTATTCTCAATTAATATTTTTACATAGTTAAAAGACTAAATAAGTTTAAATAAAACAAATAATCTAATATAAGATAATTTTATAATAACTCATCCTAAAATATATATAAATGATAAAAATGCATTACATCATAGTATCACTTTTTAAAAGATAAGGGTAAATTGTGAATAGAAAATAGTAAGATACCTAGATAATCGAGCTGAAAGGTCTGTGTGCAATTGTTGTGGAAGTGTATCAATTAATGGCTGCACGAGAATTACACTGTTGGACAGTGGAGCAATTGATGATGGTCTGGACCATTTCATATGGGAGTAATGGTAAACACTTAAATTTACACATAAAATTTAACTCAAATTAATAACTATATATCGCGTATCAATATTTTTTTAGAAGGATATTACATGTATCTATTAATTTAAGTACAAAATTATGTGTAATTAGCATTTTTATTTCACAAAATGGACCCAAAACCTATTCCAAGTGGTCTATTAAGAAATATGTTTGACACATTTCATAAAAATATTTTGTGTGAATAATAGGGTAACACTTTAGTAACCTAGCCTAAGGAGGTGACAATGAGACCGTACAATCCATTTCCTCGAGAACCTATCCTATGATAACTAAAACACCACTATTTTCTTATATGAGAATTTTTGAATGTCATGCTTAGTAAGAGTAAACCTATTCTCAACTCACTTGACTACCATGAAGAGTAAGCTTATTCTCAAACATTTAAGGTAATACTTCGATGTGGGTGTATTGAGGTAATATTTCGATGAAACCATTTAAGTATGTCTACTGTCTTGATTCATCTTCTCCGATTGATCATCTGATACAACTATTTAAGTAGAGTACTCAAAAATAAATTACTTGTGAGAGAATTAACTTTATTTCAACTTATCTCAAACAATGTATAAATTTGAATTGATCACAATTTTAAACATCAACTTAAAACACACATAAAAATTTGAATTAGAGTTAATTATAAGGTTTAAGCCCTAATATAGAGCTTCAATGAAAAATATTGAATTGGAGTTTATCATATGATTTAAACACCAATATAGAATGCCCAAGAACTTAAAATGAATTTGAGTTGATCACACGGTTTAAACGCTGATGCAAATTAGAGATAATCATAAGATTTAAGGCTTAACATAAAACGTTTATGAAAAATATCAAATTAAGGGTGATCATACGGCTTAAACATCAATGTAAAACGCCTAAGAACTTAAAAAAAGAATTAGGGTTTAATCATATAGTTTAACGTCCAAGAGATTAAAGAGTATTAAGGATCACGATGTTTAAACATCGATATACAATACCCAAAAGATTAATTAACACATATCATATTTACCCTACATATATCTATATTATATATAAAAGTTAAATAAATCTTATAAATATATGAACAAAATTGCACATATATTTTAAAGTTAACTATTATTACCCTTAACCTCCTAATTTTGGTATATTTTATTCATGACTCTTATTTTTTTTCAATTGGATATAAATTATTACTACTTAAAATGTGAATAATTATCTCTTAATTTTTTTATTAAGTAATAAATTATAAATATTCAAAATATTAGTTGTATGATTTTTTTTAATAATAATAATAATATAGTTTTAAGGTAATAATCTTATCACAATCATTTTTATTATTACTATAAAAAAATATGAAATGTTGTATCTCAAAAAATTAATTGCATTGACATTATTACTAGATAAAGTTTTAAGTGATAAAAAGTAATTATGTTAATAACAGTTTATATTGTGGTAATATTGTTACTCTAATTTTAGAGATAACGATATTATTATCAAAAATATAATTTATTAATAATAATTTTATTTGATATTAAAATATAATTTATTAATAATAATTTTATTTGATATTAAAATATAATTAATATTATTTATAAAATAAGTAATTTATAAATTTTTATCAATATAATAATAATTATTATTTTTATATTTTTTCAATTGTGAAATATTCTTTCTAATAATTACTTTTATTTTTTTAATTAATAAATATAATTACAGACAAATCATTAGATTAATAACAATCATTTTAGTTGGTTAATGTAGTAATGAATTTTCAATTACTAGTTGTAGTAGTTACTGTTATTATGTCATGCCACATTGCAATTACTTTTTCTTTTTTAAATTGTCGAAATCGTACATCACTACATCTCATATCTGTCGTGTCCTACTATTCCTTTTACCCCTCGGTCACTTTTTAATAATTGTAAATATTAAAAATTGTCGTCATTATGGACAACGTCGGATAAATATCTTAGCCGACTTCGGCACCCTTGCAATTTAACAATAATAGTGCCTTAAATAAACAGGTTAGCATTAATAAATTATTATTATAATTATTTTTATTAATAATAATTTTATTTATTAATAAGACTTTATAATATAATTAATTTTAAAAAATATAATAATTATTTATATAATTTATTATAATAATAAAAATTATTAAAATAATATCACTATCTATATATATCATTGATAATTTGATGTATTAGTAAAACAAAGTATTCATCATCAAATTGCCGTTCAACCGGCATTATTGCAAATTAAATCGGCATTATTGCAAATTAAATGTAACAGATATAAGGTCTAACTATAGCTTCATACCACATAATACCAAATTGTTTATGTATAAAAGTGTTATTAGTAGAAATTTGAAAGGATATTACATCAAAACAAAATTAATAAGATTTAATTTATCTAAATTTAACATTAAATAAAATTTAATTAGATGAAATGCTTGTGTTATCTTTCACTTTGTAAGGGTGTAACTAGGAATTTTTTTCCCATAACTATTATCTTTCTTTTACAAATATTAGTCATTTTATTCATTAATATACAATTTATTGACATCAGTTAAACTTTTTAAAATATTGATAAATTTTGTTCAAATCATTAAATTTATAACATTATTTCATATAATTTAATGCAAAATTCAACATTGTATCAATAATTTTATTGGTGTCTTAATCAATTCTAGTGTAATTAGTATTTTTATCTTAATTTTTTTAAATGAAACAACTTTTATTTCACCAAAGTAAATAAACCATGAAAAGAATAAAAAATCAAAATAATCATATACTCTTATAATTAAATTATTTAAAACTTATTCATAGTTATCATATATCATTATTCTCTTTTGAACTTAATAATATAAATTTTAAGTATTTCATTAATTAAAATAATAATTTAAGTTTAATTTAACTCATCTATATATTTTAACATCAAAGTGGAGAAATTTGGTACAATTTTTTTCAAATTAGAGTATTAATTAATAAATATTATTTTATAAATATCTAAGTTGCAAATTGAGATTAATACTAACTGTATGTTTATTTTTACCAACGTTCTAAAACTCTTCCTAACCCCACCATGACAAATCGTCTCTAATTTGTCGTAAAAATATAAAAAGATTTGAAGTACAAATTTTTAACTCATTTAATTTATAGGCAGTTGAACTTTTTTTAAATAAAAATATTCAAACTTTAAATCAAATAACACATAAATTCTAATTAGAGATTTATAACGTTAAATAATTGATTAATTTATTTCAATATAATATCATGTGTTTATTTATGAAATAAAAATATCCTCTTCAATGAAATATTGGGTGTAAAAATAAATATAAAAATTAATCATTTTACATATTTAAATCTTAATTTAGTATTTATGTGTTATGGGTATCCAGTTTAAAGACATTGCGTAAAATATATATATATATATATAATTAAATAGGATAAAGTTTTGATATTTCATAAATTATTTTGCCTATAAGTTTAATAATTATATGTTTTAATAGGTGTCAGAAATATTATTTTTGATATTTTTAACGTAGGATAGGTTAGAGCACTGACGTATATCTTAGATTTAAAAATTGTTATAATGCGTACCTCTTGCTTTAAAAAAGGAAAAAAACAATTGTATATACCCCTTAATTTGATATCTGTGAAATTTTATAATACAGTATAATGTGGATTTGATGAAAAATAATAATCTAAGTTTACGTTATATGTAGGTGGAAGGTTGAATTATTTGCATGCTTAAATTATTGGGATCATTTAATACCATTATTTATTTATAAAAATAATAATTTAATTTTATGATATAATATTTTATAATAAAAAATATTTGAAAGATCACGTTGATCATTTAAATAAATTTCTTTCATCTTTAACTATTTTTTTCTTATTTATTTTTCTTTCTATTTTTTTATTTTATTAAATTATATTACGTTAAATCATTTAATTTATTTTCATAGTTAGTTTCTATGCTTTAAATGTCATTTTAGACCAATGATAAATTATAGAGCTAATGAATAAAAAAATACATATAGTTAAAAACAATAATAAATAATAAAAATAAGATAATAATATTTTTATAAGCATTCTTTCTATAAATTATGTCAAACATATACACAGAGTTAGTTTTTAATTTTATGTTTCAAATTCTAAATTGAGTGGGAACATACAAAATGAGTTAGTTTGTCATCTTCTAATTTAATTCTTTTTTTTATTTTGAATCTTTATCTTCAATTAATCTTAATTTTTATCCTATAATATACCTTTTATAATTTTAATAATAAATTATTCTTAAAAAGGTTCGATTGTCATTTAATTGTGTTCTTTTTATAAACAAATGTATCCAAAATTATATTTTACAAATAAAAATACCTAAGTTACTAATATATATATAAAAACTAACACTAAATCAGAATCACGTCATCAGATTATATTTGATTTAAAGTAATTAAAATAATAATATGATATTAAATATTAATACGTTTTATTTAACTATTAATCTATGAAAAAATATAAAATATTTTATTTTATTTACATAATTATTTTTTCGTTTTATCTTAGAAGTCAATAAATTATTTTTTTATTTTTCTTAATTTATAATTTTATAAATTTTATTTTAATATTATAATTATTTTACTCTAACCGTTTATACAAATATAATAATAATAATAATTTTATTATTGAATTTCATTAATATTATTATTATTATTATCATTCTAGTTAAGTTTCTATTATGTTTTCATTAATATAATCAAACATTATTAGAGTAAATTTTATGATTTTTTATTATTTTGTAAATATTTAGTAATTTAAAAATTATCTATAAATTATTTAGTAATATTTTTGCTTTATAATTTAAAATAAAGAAATTAAAAAAATTTAAATTATTTTATTTTAATATTCATACATACAAAAATCATAAAATTCAAAACATAAGTAAAATAGATATCAATATGAACGCTGATCTGACATTACAAAAGTAAGAAAAGAACGCCCAAGTCCTGGCATGGATTATGTTTGGAAATTCAGAAGGAAGAAGAAGAAGAAGCAAATATCTTGAGATGAAAGAGCCGAAATATATTTCAAATATCAAACAATTTTATCAAAGTACAAATAACCTAACCAACACAAACACAGGCTGACAGTCACAGACAATACATTTTTTTATTGAAAGGTTCCCTTTTTCTCTACTCCAAGGCAGCCGGTTCGTCTAAGATATCGTCATCGGCATAATCGTCACCGTTGATCTGATCAAGAGCAAGCACCAATCCCATGGCAAAAGCACCATCAAAACCGGGTTTAAGAGTCAGAGAGAAAACTTCCGCGCCAAGCACAACATTTGTGGATGCATCCACTTTGCGTCTGATCTCAGCAACTGATTCCTTCCCTGCATTGAAAATTGTGCAACACCTCTGCCCAAATGTCCCCTCGATCTGGTACTCTTCATCCGCTTTCTTATCGTACATCTCAACCATCACGCTTGACCGTCCGATTATTGATGACCTCCGAACACTGAAGATCGGTTTCTGACCGTCCGTTCTCTCCCCCAGAAAACCTTCCCATCGTTGATGCAGACTCGGCCTCTGTTTATGTATTTTTTGTTTTTTGTTTTTTTCCAAAATAATGCTAACAGTTAGCTAACTGAGTTGAACCAAAGATTAGTTAAAATTGTTTGTTTGTTAGATAACACAAAGAGGAAGAAAGGAGAGCTGATAAAGAAAGCTACGTACCTTTCGGCGGACGGTGAGGAGGCAACGGCCATGAGCGTCCATGAGAACGAGTTCAACTCTGTCACGGGTATCTGCTCCGTACGAATCGACTCGGAAAACAATATCGCCTTTCGAATCGTAGACAGTGAAGCCATCGCCAACGAAGAAAACAGTGGTCTTTGAAACGGTTAGATGGGTTTCTTCGTTGTTGTAAACACACTCAGCATCGACGATTATGTCCTCTTTCATTTTGTTTTCTTTTTGGATCTTCTTTGAAATGAGGGAGCTTGGAGAAAATGTGAAGTTGAAGACTTGATGTTAATGTTCGTCGTCAAGAAGATAAATACAAATGGAATAATTGGATATGAGAGAGAAATATGAAGCACTTGGAGAGAACCGAGACCTAAAACACGAAATAAAAATCAGGAATATTAAAATTAGAAATAAAATATATCTCAGAACGTTTTTCACGCTAAATGAATAAAAAAATATACAAAAAATTAAAAAAAATTAAATACATTTATTTAAAAAAACTTAAATATTAATACATTTTCATTTGATAGGAAGAATAGATACATAAATTCATGATATCATATTAAAAAAAATAATAATATTTAAAAATAAATTTTAAAAAATACAATAAGAAATAAAGTGAATTCTAGTAGGTATAGTAAAAAAATCAACATTAACTTCAAGTTTTGAAGCTTTTAACATATAAAATGGATTTAATCTAAGAAGTAAACACGAAATACTTACAATCTTATAATAAAAACACAAAAAGAACTATTAAAAAAAATAAATTAATATAGTTATAATAAATTTTAACTATATATATATATATATATAATTTACAGAACTAAAAAAAATGTATATAAAATAAATAGAAACAATGATATTGTTGGCTATAAATATGGACTCAAAATATAATCACCTAAGAAATGAGAGTAAAAATGAAAAAAAATCTAATGAAAAAGATATAATGTCAATTTAGTAGAATATATAAAAGAATTAGATGAATAATTCATGAATCCTAAAAATAGAGATATAAAAAAATTAGTTAGTTTGTTAATACTAACTAATAAATAATTATAATGACATTATAATGACAAACTTTATACAAACAAATAAAATGATGATATGATAATAATTAGTAAGATAAATTCTGAACGAAAAATCATGCAAATTTCAAGAAAGTTTGACATCATAGATAGGAGAAGACAATCACTCAAAATAGAAAAAATGTTATATTAGAGGATTAGAAATAGTATCCCACTAAAATTTAAACCTTATGATAATTATAAATTATTTTTTAGATTTAAATTATATAAGAGATAAGAAAAAAACATTAGATGAATGTACTCATACAAACATATCAAACTATACGAATAAACCCTTCAATGTCTTTGAAATTAGTAGTTTATAAAATGATAGGAAATATTAAAATTTGATTTTCAAACTTAACAAACCAATAACATTTATTAATGTAAGGAGATGTCTCACATGAAAGAGAATACTTAGATATAATAATAAATGAGATACAAGAAATTTATTAGATAAGATAAAAGAAGAACTATCAATCAATCAAATATAAATTAAATCAATGAAACCAAATGAAATCTAATAAATATGAAATTTGTAACATGCCTTATATATATTCTTTTATACGTGAATATGAAATGTATTACCATAAATTATCACTTTCTATGCAAACAACTTACAAAGAAATATTTTTCTAAAAATTACTTAATATTATATTAGACCTTAACAAAAAGTTAAAATCAAAAAAATAGAAAAATTATATCAAATAACTTAGGATTAAGAATAAGAAGCCTTAAAAAGTGAATAATTATTAAATACCAAGAAAGTAAAGAACATAAACAAATAAGAGGAAATGATAAATTCTCTTATGATAAAATAGATTTCAGAATATTAAGAAAATATGAATATATCATAAAATTATAAAAATAAAAATACAAAAAATGTAAAAAAAATACAAGAGATTTAGAAAATATAAATTCAAAAAACAAGATTTTCAAAAATATAAAAGAAGATTCAATAAGAAACCTATAATAATTTTTGTTTTAGAAAGAAGAGGTATAAAACTCATGAAAACAAAAAATATTGGATCTATAAAGAAAGTTGACATTATGTCAATAATTGTTCAAACATAGAAAATAATTTAAAAAATATTTTTTATAAAAAATAAAAAATTTAGAAAAAGCTTTTAAGATAGAATTGAAAAATTCCTAGAATTAGGAAAAGAGATAATTATTTAGGCAGTGGCTCAGTTAATTTATACTATGTAAATTTTTAAACTGTAAAAGGAACTGTGTCAGGAACTTAACTCCATAATGGCTTGGTTTTGGTGGTCGGAGTTAGGTGGTGCTTAATCAGTTCGCTGATTATCTTGGGAGGCTTTGTGTAGGAAAAAGGAAGAAAAGAAAGATTGGAATCTTGACAATTGCAATAATTCAATCAAGTTTGATACAGAATCCATCTTCTTTGGCCAGTCGTGTATTAGAAGTTGTATTTTACTCGATCTACTTTTCTCAATGCTAAAGGTACTGCAAGCTCTTCCTTTATTTGGAAGAGCATCTTGTGGGGTCATGAACTATTAGCACAATGACTAAAATAGCGAATTGGCGATGGAAATAAAGTCTCTATTTATGCAGATAATTGGATACCAACTCAACTTTCCTCAAAGTTGTCGTTTCTAAGAACACTGCAACAGTAAGCTTGCTCGAATCTAGCCCAGGAAAGTGGGATGAGAATATGACACAACTGTTTCTAGGACAATACTCTTTAATCGTATATGATTATACGCATTTTTTCTTTCGATACACAAATAATTTACTTATATGTGTTCCATTATTAATCTTGTTGATAAAAAATCATATATTTATCGGTTAAAAAATATATTTTATTTATATTTAAAAAAATAAACATATATTAAAGAGTTAAAAATAAAATATATAAAATATTATGTAATATATTAATTATCAAACCACACCTTTTAACTTTTGTTTTCTTTACTCTCTTTCGTTTCCGAGGCTTTTTTACCCACTTTCTCAACATCTTATCATCTTTAATTTTAATCACTTTATTATTTTTATTAGTTTAATTCTTTTATTTTAAAAAATTACACGGAATAATCAAATAATGAATTTTATTATTTTTTTCTTTTATTATTACTATTAATATGTTAATTTTATAAATTATCTTTAACAATAAAAAATAATAACAACAAAATTAATTAAAAAGTAATAGAAAATAAAAAAAAAATTAAAATTTTATCATTTGAAACTAAACATAATAAAAGAATTAAACTATTTTAATTGATATAACTAAAAATTTAATATTTGTCTCTAATAGATAATAGAAAAATAAAAAATATGAACTGACACATATCCCGATGATTTTAATAAAAATAATTCCTTTCATTCACAAGTTGTTGTAAGATAATAATACACAAAGTCGGTTATAAACTCATCATCAAATCATAACCTACCACGTGGGTTATCATCTTGCAAAAACTTGTATTAAAAAAACTTGAACGACAACGGGTCTGTTTATGGATTAAGTTTTACATAAATAAGTTGAAAAATCTTTCTATTCATTATTATACATAGATACAATTTCTTACATTTAAATAATCATTTTAATATAATCATTTATGAATTTAATTATGTAAAAGTTTTTATTATTAGTTGAATTAATTATGTAAAAATTTTTATTATTAGTTGAATTAATTATGTAAAAGTTTTTATTATTAGTTGAATTGAACATTCATGGAGGCAAATAAATCATTATTTTAATAACTGAATCAAATCTAAAATATATTTAAAAAAAACCATTAAATTTGAATTGAAACATTATCTTAAATTAATATTTTAAAAATACATCATGCATTGAATTATTTGTGACAGAACCAATACTCACAATCTTAAGTTCCATGAGTACTCATTCACTAAATTGTTGGATAAAATTACCATGGACAAATCAAGCTTTTTTTTTTCTTAAAAATTAATCAATAACATTATGAAAATCACGCTAAACCAAGTATTAATGAGAAACAAATCCATCTAAATTAAAATTTAAGCACAAATATACCACAACTTATGTTGATTTTATTAAATTAAAAAAAAATCCTTCCAAGATGATAACTCTCTTTTCGATTATCATGATGAAAAAATCAAACAAAATAATAATAAAAATAATACACTTAAAATTTGTAGTAATAAAAATAATGTCTCCTTTGTTCATCTTATATATTTTAATTATTAAAAAAAATATAACAAATAATTTAATTTATTTTGTATGACATCTTATTGGATATTATTCAAATCAAACTATAATAATTTAGATCCATTTAATATTTAATTAGATATCATTTAATTTTATTAATTAAGATGTTATTTTATTATTATAAGTTTTAAAAATATTATTTTTTGTAATTTTTTTTTATGAAATATGAACGATAATAAAAGAATAACAAAGAATTTGATCATTGGTATTCTTAATAAAATGTACTTCTTGATACTAGTAATAAGTTTATAAAAATATTTTTTATCATAACGTACACAATAGTTTATATGTTATGATTTAATTGATTCTTTATTAGTAAATATTCTCACAATTATTTTATTATTTTATACTAAATTTTAACTAATAAGTAATTATATATATATATATATATATATATATATGAAATCCTTCGAAAACCACCCGAGTAGTTTCTGGCTTTTGCTGGCTAAACTTATATGCATGTGGTCAATTTATTAAAATTGAAGGTAGAAGTTGGGCCTAGATGCTGGGCTTTTTATGAGGCAGGAAACATTTTCCTGAAATTTTCTTCAGTTAATTTGATCGCCCCAAAATTCTCACACCGTTTTAGAAGAGAGTTGGAACAATAAAAGCACGGTCAATTCTACTTACATTCATCTAAACCTTCAATTAGGTACTATTTAATACATAGTTTTCCATAATTTTAAACAAAATGGTATAGATTTGATAGATATTTTCCCAAAAAATTTAAATATCAAATCTTTTGTGACGATGAATGTATGTCTAATAGTCTAAAAACGTATTTTTGCTATTACTCATACAATAATAAAGACCAAATTATCCCACGCATTTAGTTGATATGAAACAAAATAGAATCATTCCTCGTTGGAACTCTGGTAAGCATTGCCGACCTTTATAAACTTTTCTAGCATAAAAAAGCATTGACATGTTTAAGATTTGTATAACTTATTAAGGCACTCCCATAATATGGTAAGGACTTAATATGTGTTAGTTAGGCATCACAACAATGTGGTAATCATTACAACAATATTGATAAGATTTCCCCTTAATTGCACGTAGTCCCACGGGCACATATGTTGACTACATTGTTGTTTTACAGCTCATCCACAGAATGTAATATCTTATTAAGAGTGTCCAAAAATCGAATCGAATTTAATTAGATGGAAAAATCGGATCAATTTAAATTGGTTCAAACAGTTTTATAAATAAAACGGTCTACTCCGATTTGTATTAATTAAAATCATTTTTTAAATTATCCGATTCAATTATATTAATTTTTAAACCGATTAGATCAAATCAGACCGATTTTAATAATATATTAAATTTTCCATATCACTTCTTATAAACTATTGATTAAATTTTTCATATTTTAATCAAATTATAACATTATGTGTATCATATTTATGTATTATTAACCAAACTAAACCGTTAAAAATCGTTCGATTACAATGTTTTTAATAACCAAACTGTCTCATCCGATCTTGTTTGAATAATATGAACGGTCCAATCCGATTAATTTTTTTTTACTCAAAATTGGATCAAATCAGAATGTAGACACTCATATACCTTACAATGGGATTATTACCTTAAATGTATCATAATTAATGTATTTGTATATTTTATATCTCATGTTATTGAAAAAAAATATTTTAATATCCAAATTCAAGTATTATTATCGTTTTTATTTATTTTAAATATTGTTTTTTTGTTTTTTGTCAAAGTTGTCACATATGTTCAATATGATAAATTTGACAAGAGTATTTATGAAAATTTAAGAAAAAATGACAAAAAAAAGAATTACGATTATATTTCTCATCATGTAAAAAAATTAAATAGTATGGCTACTTATTTTGTAATATGTGAAATTTTTAATGAATGAAGTAGTATATATTTATAACCAACACAAAAATATATGAAATGAATTTTTAGCATTTTGATTAATTATCATTTAGTGTCATTATTGAATTAAATTTTCATTAGTTAAATTTTTTTGGCTATAACATTTTAAGTTGTGATAATATGTCACTCTAAATTGTAATAAATATGTATTTTTTTTTTCTAAATTGATATAATTAGGTTAAATTTTTAACTCAAATGATGAATGATAATAACAATGTATTGAAATACAAAAATGACATTAAATTAAAATTATTATAGTTATTATTATATGTAATCCAATACCTTAGTTAATATATTTATATTCTTCCTATCTAGTGTTATTAAAATATTCTTTTATAGTAATTTAATATAATTATTGGTACCTTTTTAACCACTAAATTATTATTTTTTATTTCTTGTTTTTATTCTTTAAATCTTTACAATGTCCTTCTCAATTTGTTAGGATGCATGACCAAAAAAAAGGAGAAAATACTATTCACGAGATATAAATAATTGAAATGAAATATTAAAATATAATTTAATAACATTGAATATCAATAGTATCAAAGCATTAATTTGTGTACTGTAAAGTACCAAAACCCCTTCCAACAACATGATAGTTGTAAGCTTTACGATGAGTTAGTAAATAATTCGACTGAGAAATCTATTTTGATTTATTAGATTTGATTTACACTGTTAGGTTTTAAAATTTATGATAATATAATCAGAACTAAATTATTTTTAAAATTATAAATAAATAAAAATGCAAGCAAGTGATTAAACATTTATGTAGGAAAATCAAAGGATGACTAGCCTATTCTAATTCCATACGTAATGTTTCTTGTACGGATAGTCTATTAACATGCAAAATAACTTAATCTTCCTCCTAAAAGAATATCTCTTTATTCATTGAGCAATACAACAATATATGCTTTTAGTCTTGAACATTTAGGCTCGATTTTTTAGATATACCTTATAATCTCGGTTATTTAAAAACCGAGTTCATAAACATATCTTATAGGTTCATTTATTTAAAAACTGAGGTCATAACATACCATATGGTCTTGATTATTGAAAAACCGATGTCATATACATAATTTATTAATTTTTTCTCATTTACACCAAATTAAAATCAATTTTTTTCCATTTTCTCTTTTTTTTCTTCTTTTTTCCCTTTCTCCTCGGCCCTCCTCGCGCTGATATGTTAGGGTTTTCGTATGTAGCTAGCATATATAAAAATCCTTTTCAGAGAAGGGAGTAATTGACCCTCTCTACAACTCTACATCTCACCTTGTTTCCTTCGTCTTGCCGTCTTCATCTCGCCATCCTAAACCATCAGGTTAGATTCTTTCTATGTTTTGCGTTTTTTTCTTGTTGTATCATCCTTTAAGAACAAGCCCAGAAATTAGATCTGAGTAAAACTTCAGTCTTTGGTTCAGTTTTGGTTTGTTTTTGTATCATCCTTTAAGAACAAACTCAGAAGTTAGATCTGAGTAAAGCTTAAGTCTTTGGTTTAGTTCTGGTTTTTTTCTAAGACTATCTCTTTTGTCGGTGCTCTGCCTACTGCTGGTGAAAAATCAATCCCACCTGTGACATCTTTCAATGAGGATTGAGTTTATCCTTTACCCATTTTGAATATTTGGTTTTCTGGGAAATTTAATATGTGTTTGTTATTTTTCTATGGTGGGTTTAGGCAACTCATTGATTCTTTGGTCAATCGTGTGAATTTTTTGCAGAATGATGCTGATGAGGCATTAATGAGTGCTTTTCTTATGTTGTTCAGAGCCAAAGGAGAGACTTACGAGGAAGTGAGTTGTTTTTTCTATTTTTCATGATATACTTATATTTATTTTTATTATTATTATCCTCACATTAAGTAAGCCCCATTCAGAGATTAATATGCATTGTGTTCAGTATTATGCAGAGAGATGTTTAGACTTAATGAAAGAGATCATTTGTGAAATTTTGTAACCTAGCAAATCGTTGGCTTCACAGGAGCAATGATCGATCACAGCGTGAAGGTAGACGGCTTGCATGATGCAATAGATATAGTTTGAACAAGTGGTGATGGTGCAAACACAGATAACATATCAACATGGGCTTCTATACTTGCTACAGATTATGGAGCCAAAGTTGTGAAGGTAACATCCATATCCATTGAATATGTGACTATTAATGTATTTTGCTTTCATTAATTCTTTAACCAGCTTTTCATTTTTCTGGTGAAATCTTTGACTGATTTTTTTTTGTTGCAAAGAAAATATAAGAGACAGAAACACTCCCTCATAATATTTATAATGCTTGAGATGAGAATAAAAGGGAGGCCTAATTGTTTTGTTTTTATTACCGTTGTTTTATTTTTAATTATATTTATTTTCCTTTTATGCTAAAAGGACTAGTTTGATTGTTATTTGTCGTTCATTTCCTGCACATGTTTGGATGAACATTAACCAATATTAGTTTAATTAATCGATGGATTTGATACTTTTGGTTTAAACAACACTTCAATTTTTCTTGGCATCTTATAAAGATCAACTCGTCGAATGTTATTTGATGGAATGCATAATTCAAGTCTTTCCTGATGAATATCACTTACAAACACTTGATATGCTTTTTATGCATATCAAGTGTTTGAAAATAAACCAAAATAGACCTAAGAGAAGTAAGTCATTTTACTATTTGAGTTTTCATATAAATTCTTCTGTTACGATAAAAAAAATATAAGTTATGTTGTGGATTATAGTTTTTTTTGTTTATACTATTGTAGTGGTATTTTTTTTGTTGTTGATTATAATTTTTTTGTTTATACTATTGCAATGGCATTTTGCCAACAATTGATGTATTCTATGGCCATATATTGGTAGGGGTAAGTCAATGCTCATGCTTCAATTTTCTTTTATTAGCTTTAGATGCAAATGTCATAATTTTCTTGTTTAAGGTAGTTTTCAACTCTCTTGATTTTGTCTTGATCTATCCGTTGATGTGATTATTTTAAGAGATCAGTCAATATTTTGTGTGATAACATTTGGGTTGGTGTTTTAAGTTCATGATCTGAAGCTGATTTGTAATTTGTTAGGTGAGATTTAGGGTTTTATCTGCAACGAATAATCCGATCTTCGACTGCATCTAGTTGAAAATAGTTAGCCTAGACATTCTCTTTTAGCATATTTTATCCATATTTGGGGAAAGAAAGTAACTTTGGATCTAAGTAATATGTTGGCTAACGCTTTTTTGTCTTCTTTTCATTCTATTTCAACTGACTCTTCTTTATCTCTATTTACATGTGTATTTATGCATCTGTCTCTTTTTTCTGGCAAACCTGACTTGTTATTGAAACAATGTTAATCAAAATATCAGTGTCCTGGTAGAATTATTGGGATGCACCATTACAGGCCCACAAAGTCTTCTTGTTTATGAATATGTTCCAAATCAAAGCCTGCATGATTACTTTTTCAGAGGTACTATTGACTTTAAAATCTATCATCTTTTCATATATGGCTACGTTCTTTTCTTTTAATTATTCCTCTTTTGATTGTTGTTAAATTGATTGTTGTTGATACTATTGTTGTTAAATTGATTTAAATATCCCTACTACTAGTGCAGCGCTGTTAGTTCTGTTGCTGTTGGTGTTGGTGTTGCTGCGCGACGTTGGTGTTGCTGATGTCGTTGTGCTTGTGCTGCTGACTTTAAGCTGGTGTTGCTGCTGCGCTATGCTACTAGTGTTTGTGCTTGCGTTGGTGCATTGGCGCTGGTACGTCGTTGCTAGTGTTGGTAATACTCAGATTTTTTTTCATGTTTGTAATTAATACTAAAAAGTTAGGTTGTAATACTAAGTTGTTTTTTGTGTATATATAATAAACTCTAAAATATAATTATACTTTTAATTTTAATATAATATGATTTTTAATATTAAAATTAATAGTTTTATTGTAATTTATATTGATTTTTAATATTGTAATTACTAATTTTATTTTTTTAATTTATATATATCTTATGGTCTCGATTATACGCTAACGAAGGCCATAAATATACCATATGGTCTCGGTTATATGTTAACCGAGCCCATAGATATATCATATGATATTGGTTGAAAATCGAGATCATATGTATGTTTTTTAGTAGTAGATACTCTTTCTTGATATTTCATGTTGAAGATATATAATTGTCCTATAAACATGAATTTTCGCAAATTTATATCTTAAAAAGTTATCTCAAGTAAAATTGCCAAAGGCGAACAACAACGACTATGTAAAGAGAGAAACATAAGAAAGACTACGGAAAAATCAAGAAAGGAAAGATGGATGAGAATTCAATGAATTTGAGATATGGAATGATCAAAACCAACAGAGTAATATTATAAATCAGTTTAAAATAATTATAAGATTTTAAATTTATAAAATTCAAATAAATAATTTAAAAAAATTATAAAAGAAAAATTAATGATGTTTTAATAGAATAAAAATATAATATATATTATTTATAATTAGTTTGAGTTTAAATGTAAGTAAATATATTTAAAAAATTATATATTTATTAATATATAATATATAATTTTAAAAAATAAAACAATAAATACAATCTACATGTTTACATTATCTTATAATATAAAATACTAATTACCATCTCTCATCTTACATTTTTCGTTTCATTATTCTTATATTTACTACCACTAAATAATTGCGGCAGACATTTTGAGTCACCCAAAATTTACAACCCTGCTTCCGAATACCGTTTTGGGATCCTTAATTAATTTAATAACAAAGATGTAAGTTTAGAAATTTTTTTTAATATCAATTGATTTTCCAAGTAGAATATTTGAAGCAAAGTAGTTCATTGATATAACTTAAAAGTATTTACTTTGTAAGTGATCATAGAAATCATTAAAAAGCATATAACATACAAATTTTTTTCTAATTATAAATATAATATTATTTCTATCCAAGTAATGTGTTATAAAATATATATTTTTCCTCAAAATAATACAAATAACATGACTGAAGTTTAGCAAAATTTAGAATATAAGCCAACAAAAGCTATTATTTTTGTCATTTTTTTTACTTGTAACCTAAAAACCGACCAACAATTTAAGATTTGTTTGCTTTTTAATAAGGAAAAATATTTTTTTACAACATATTCACTCAAATTATTATTGATATAATTATCATTCAAGACAATGACTTTATATAACAATTGTGAAATTAAAGTGTATTAGTTGTAGTGAAAAAATAAATAATCTATAGATTTATGTTGTGACAAGAATAAAAATAATTATGATAAATAATTACTCTTTTTCTATAAGAATATATGATACAATTTAGGAAAAAAATTATTTCTTACCAAAAGTTTCTATCATTTTACTCTAAAATTTATTAGCTTTTGTTTTTAGAAAGATTTGGTATTTTATGTATTTATTTTTATATTAATTAGATATTTCAATTAATATTAGTTTTAATACATAAACAAAATAAATTATGATTTCAACCTATATATACTTAAAAATATTTTTTTAAAACAAAAGTTCAATAATATTTCGTTAAAAATATATATGTTTAATAATATTCATACAATAACATATATTTTTTCATGTTATATATACACACATTCAATTAAAAAATAAATATATAAAAAATTGAAAATAAATAAATAATTTTTTTAATAAAAAGGAACTAGAAGAAGAAAAAACTCGAAAAATGGGGTGATTAAAAATGAAATTAAGAAGAACGAACGGATTATATAGTGCTATTAAACCATTAATTTAATTTAATAAAATGTTACTTATTCTCATATGGTGATTAGGGATAATTTTTAAACAAATTTTTGAGATGTAAACAATATTGGTTATCGAGCATTAATTAGCATTCTGTTTGTATAATAGAATCTATTACACGTGCTCTGCACTGCTACTCTAGTGTTATGTGACAACATCAATGCATCCCATTTGGTTAAGCACCTTGTACTACACTCACTTAATAAGCATGCATTTAGAAATAGATTTCTACTTTTTCAGGAGAAAAAATGATTATATATGAGCTCTTGGTTGAGCAAATTGTAGACGAAATGACGAAGGCATTACCTATCATCCAATGTGAAGAACTCAGAATAAAGTTTAATATCCTTCTAAGGCCATGAGTGTTAAGATGTAAATAATATTGTTTACTGAGCATTAATATTCTATTTATATAACATAACCTGTTACATATGTGCACAGCACAACTACTCTATTATTCGTATAAATTAGGTGCTAGGCTTGTAATAATTTCTATGAAATATATTTATCTCACTTTCTTCTCTTTTTGATCTCTTACTTTATTTATGTTATTTGCTAAAGTTTCCATAAATCACTTATGGTGTTATTTACAAAGGCTAGAAAGACACTTAATGATTTCATTCGGCTTGAAAAAGTTCAACTCAAATCTTCCAAAATCATTTTAGAGTCGAGCTTAGAGCTAATCATTTATACTATGAATATGATCCTAACCATTTTTAAAGTGAGTTATGTTTAAATGTTATAAAATATATGTAAATAAATTAATGACGTTATTTTATGATATTAAGATTTTTGTCTATAAAAAACATCTCTTTTTATTATAGTTTAAAAATAGTCATATTTTAAGCTTAAATTTGAAAACACATTTTTTAGATAATTTTATTTAAAAAATATATATATCCACTCTATTTTATAAAACATAATTATTATAAACATAAAAAAATATTAACACCTTATAAATTTATAATTAATTTTAAATACATAAATCTCTTTTATCATATTATATACTAAAATTTTATTTTAAAAAATAAAAATAATACAAATTTATACAAAAATAATATGCTAAGCATTTTGATAATTCATAAATAATATAATATATTATTATTATTATTAAATATAATTATATTTAATAAATAATTATAATTATGATATAAAAAATAATATTCATAAAAATAATTAAATTATTAAAAAAATTAAGAAACCTCTATATCCAACTTTCTACAAGATACAAATACAAACATATAACATTATATCGTAAATTGTGAGTGAAAATATTATCTAATATAATATTATAATAATTATTTTTATTATTAATATAATAAATTATATTTTAATACTTAAATAAAATTATTATTAATAAATATTTGTTATCTTAGTAAAAATTAAAATTATAATAATTTTAGATATATGTGCTATAATGTAATCTATTTTTTAATTTTTTAATCTTAATTTATTTATTTTTTTTAAATGTCAATAATTTTCATAAAAATGATTGTAACTATTTAGTAAAGTTTTTAATAATTTAAAATTTTATAATAAAATTTTGATAGTTATTTATTATAAAAAAAATTATATATTTTTTATTATATAAATATAATTTATTTTTATTAAAATTTGGTAGATGTCGATATTTTATTCTTGTTTTTTTAAAGATAAAAAGAGAAAAAAAAACGTGGGTGAGAAATAGGCGAGAAGAGACAAGAAGAAAGTGGTTACCGGTAGCGGCGTGCAAAAAATCAAATCATCCAATCAATTTGATCAATTCGATCAAATTCGATAGTCGGATCGGATGTAAATTGTTTCCATCCGTTAAGTATGGATCAGATGATGGATTTTACTATGATTCATCTGATCTCATTCGATCCAACTAAAATTAATTATATATATATTTATTTGATTTTTTAATGTTTTCTAAGTCGAATAATTTTATGTTATTATTTATGTAAAAAATTAATTAATTTTATTTAAAAATACAAAAAATAGAGTTAATTAAGTTTATTGGTCGGATTAATCAAATGTCATCCGAATAATTTACGGATCGGATTAATCGAATGTGAAAAGTGATCAGATCGATTGCGGATTAAGATATTTTAATCAGAACAGATGATCGGATCGAATAAAATGAATATAAAATTAACATTTTTGATCCACCGAAGGAACACTAGTTGACTATAAATTGTTGAATAAGTTTCAATTTATCCTTTTTTAAACTAAATCAAATTTAAATCATTTTTTAAACTATTATAAGAGATATGTCTTTTTTAGACAAAATCTCTTTTATATTATGAATATGATCCAAACTAGTTTTAAAATGTATGAACTTTATAAAATATATGTAAATAAATAAATTACATTATTTTAGGATTTTTTGTTTGAACTGGTGTACTAACTTAAATAAATTTAAAGATCAAAAGTATCACGTCAAAACTTTCCAAAATACTCTGTGCTAAGGATTTTTGTTTTCATTAAATTTAAAAAATCTAGCCCAATCTATCTTGAAAATATATACGAGCTTACAAACTTTAACAAAGTCCAAAATTTTACGTTTAAGCAAGCCCGACTTTTCAATTTTGAAAATAATATATATATATATATTATGAGGTACACAAAAATGAACTATGAGAACTATAAAACTATTACATTGTAATCATTTTTAAAGTGATTTTAGTATATACTATCAGCTTCTTGATTCCTTTGGTACATTAATAAATTTTTGTTATGTTTGGTTTGTAAAATAGAAATATACTAGAAATAAAATTCAATGGAAATAAATTACTATTATTAAGTTTATTTAAATAGTATAATCAAAATAATGATAAATATTAAAATAAAATTTATAAAATTATAAATAAAATAACATTAAACATAAAATTTTTTTATTGTTATATGAGATAAAATAGAAAATGATTATACAAATATTTGATAAAAATATATACTTTTGAGGAATATATGAGAAATTCTACTATTATTGAAATATTTTACATTCAATTTCATTATCATTTATATTATTATCAATCAAATATGAACTTTCATAGACTCAAATGAAATAAAAAAGCTTTTTATTTTTATATTAATAGTTTATTTTTAACCCCTTTAAAATAATACATATTTTTTATGCTATAAAAAATATATGTATATTATATTTTTAAATATATGTTAAATATTTTATATTATAAAAATATATAATATGCACAATTACACACAATATAAAGAAAAAAAAAAAAAAAAATTTATCTATGTAAAAATAAGTTTATTTTTCTTAAAAACTCTATGCTATGTTGTTAATTAAACCAATTAAAAGGATTATTTTTCCTTTCCTCAATTTCTGCCGATCAATAGATTCCTAAAAATGGGTTTTGGTTTGCTAGCCAACAAAGATGGGAGCATCGTAGCATGGCATCCACTTCATCGACTCAATTTATGCCGACATTGCGGAGTAAATTGTGGAGCACCATTGTGATGGGCAAGGTAAAATAATTTATTTGGCTTTTATTAAGGGGTATTTTGCCAACCAACCTTGAACTTACGCGAAGGCATATAGCCTCAAACTCAAGCTGCCCTTTATGCAAAAAATATGAAGAATTTATCTCCCATGCTCTGTGGGAAATGTATGTGGTCATGTAAAACTGGTTCAGTAAGCATTCCATGTCAATGATTTTTTTTTTTTTTGCTAGGCATAAAAGACTCCCATTTTCAGAGGTAATGTCGCTCCTAATTGACGAATCCTCTAACACTCCTTTAGAGTTTGTAATAGTTATTGCTTATGGGATTTGGAAGGCACGGGGGCGTGTTTTTGAAAGTAATGCGTGGTGCCATGGTCGAATTTGTATGTAGACAGTGGTGCTTTAGGAAGAATTTTAGAGGGTGAATACCAAACCCATCCAATATGATAACCAGCCACCACAACAATGGTCTCGGCTACATCAAGGTCATCTTAAGGTAAATGTTGATGCTATAGTTTCCAAAACAGATGGAAAGTTGGGTTTTGAGTGTGTTAGTATAGGTGATCTTTTTAGTTTGTTAGTTGCGGAGCTACGTGGCATGCATGGTCTTGATTTACCCGGGTTTAATTCTTTCTTTTAAAACGCGTTTGCAAATGTAATGATTGTCCAGGTTTATAATAAACTCTCCTATTGATTTCTTAGTCAATGTGATACTTATTTTCTTAATACTCCCATTCATATTGACTCTGTTGACGGACGGTGGTGATCTTATAATTACCATGGGTGTTAGTTTCAAGTAATTCCTCTACCGTCAGCGGTCTCTGTTCTGATACTATTTTGAATTTGAGTCTACCTTCATCTCAAATCTCAAGTTGTGAGATGGATGATTATTCTTGTTTATTTATATGTTTAATACTTCGTACACAATTGACGTAAAACATTTTAACACATGTTCTACAATTTAACTTAAAAGTATGGTGCAATGATGTCATCTTGGAATCGAATTCGTCACTAGCCGTCAGATAAAGAATAAGAACTCAATTTTAGAGTAGAAGGACATTTAAGACAAGCTGTTCGACTTTTAGGATCTAGAGTTACCATTTATCTTGTGTGTATGTGGCATGCATGGTCTACAATTCAGCTTAAAAGTAGGGTGCAATGACGTCATCTTGGAATCGAATTCATCACTAGCCGTCCAGTAGGTAAAGAATAAGAACTCAATTTTAGCAGTAGAAGGACATTTAACACAAGCTGTTCGACTTTTAGGATCTAGAGCTTACAATTTATCATGTGTGTATTGTCCCAAACGAACAAATAATGCAGCTTACAAAATGACTAAGTATGCTCTTTCCTGTAATAATTTTGAGACTTGGTTAGAAGAAGCTCCAAGATGGCTTCATTCAATCTTAATTTCTGATCTAAATGATGCTATTAGTTAAGGAATTAACACTTTTTTTGAAAAAAATAGATTCTTTTAAATTGGTAAACATTTATCAATGGGATTCATGTTTATTAAAAGAAAATCGGAATCAGGGAATAGATTCATTTTTCTTTATATGATTTATTTCTAAATTTTACTTAAATTTGTGTAATTTTATATGCATTTATATATGTATTTAATTTTTATAGGTTATTATAAATTGACTTCACTAAGAAATCACGTAGACTCATAGTAATTATAAAATAATAATAGAAATATTTGATGTTTTCTTCCTTACACCTTTATTTACATTTTATTAATTATGATCTAACATTTTGTTAAATTTTCTTGAAAACAAATAACTTCATTATTTCATTATGCATATAAATATAAATACAAATTTATGTTACCCTGAAATTATTTTTGTATAATAACGAAAATGTAGTTAGTATCTAAATTAATGTTCCTCTTCCCACTTATTGTCCTAATTCAATTAATAATCATTGATTATAAATTGATATCAATTTTTATATGGTTTATTTAAAAACATATTTAGTTTAAAATAAATTAAATATTATTTTAATTTTAATTTTCATATTTTATTTAAAATATTGATCTTTGTTTTTTTAATAATTAATATATATTTTTAAGCATATTTAGTTTAAAATAAATTAAATATTATTTTAATTTTAATTTTCATATTTTATTTAAAATATTGATCTTTGTTTTTTTAATAATTAATATATATTTTTAAGCATATTTAGTTTAAAATAAATTAAATATTATTTTAATTTTAATTTTCATATTTTATTTAAAATATTGATCTTTGTTTTTTTAATAATTAATATATATTTTTAAGTAAAATAAAAAATATAAAACCATCCAAACCTCTTGCCATATTAATTATGATTTTTTTTTGGGAAAAAACCATCCATATTTCAAAATAACTATAATTTCAGTTGTATATTACTAAAATATCGATATCTATACTCTTTTCTCAGTCAAGTTATTTTCTTATATTCTAATATTTAATTAAAACTATATATAATATCATAAAAAAATTGATAAATTTATTATTTTACTATTTTTCATTATAATTTAACATGTTTACTCTTCACTTTACATAAATTTATTCCCTTTCTTACTCTAATTTAGAAAGAAAAACAATAATAAAAATAACCAACGTTAAAAATAATTATATTACATATTTAATTTCTTTTTATTCTAGTATGATGCACATTGAAGATACGAATTCTTGATCAATACACATGTCAGGTGAATTTAACGAAACAATTAAAATTTATTTAAAGATGGCATATCTCTAAAACCAAACGAGGCATTGGTTATTATATATTCCATGTAACTTGAAATTAGAAAAAAATCGATGACACTTTCGGTAGTGAATTTGCATGTTTGTGTGATACGAGGCAGCATATATCAATCAATCAGCCGCACATGTAAAATGGCGGTGAGTCAGTAGTCAATCGCCAGAACAGTATTGGCTTACAGAGTTAAATACGGTCCTTCCTTTTGACTACCACAACTCCCTTGACCAACTCAACTTTCATTGAAGGAAAAGTTCTGATCATAAGATTTGTTCTAATTTATGGCTCTGAATTTTCACGGCTCAATATATTTATATATCACAAAATGAATCACATTTTAAAGCTAGGATTCCAAATTTTGATATGATAATCAGATACCAGTAAAAGGAAAAAGTACACTCGATCTCCTCCTTCGCATTAAAATTAAAAGAAAATAAGGCAATTTTCATTATCTGATGAAATTTAATACGCTCTACAAATATGGATGAGTTGGGTAGTAGCTAGATAACACTAAAAATAGTGTGGTGCTACTAAATTTCTGAAACTCATCGGTTCTTCTTCGCAAATCATAACTAGCTTGATTAATCTTCTCTTGATAACAAAACTTGAATCACAAAAAGTGGTCCAGAAGATCATCAATCCATAGTTAATAACTTTCCCTCAATTTTGCATTGGGTACCTAACTCCAGCTGCCAAAGCTCTCTGTTGCTCTATCTATATCCATACATATAAAATAAACATTAATTATTAAAAAAATGAATAAATAAATAAAAGTTTGAGCATGCCGGTTGTTTTTTACTTGTAAAAATTCGTGGAGTTTGTTCTTCAAGTAACAATACTCATGCTCAAGCAACGCCAATGCTCTCATACAACTGTAATTAATATTCAACGATCAATAATAAATAATAATAAAATGTGTATATAAAGAATATATAAACCTAGAGAGAGATAGAGAGGGGAGGGGGAGATGAAAATGTGAAAGCACGAGAATTGAGAAGAAAAAAGAATAGACGAACCCAGCACGATTGTTCTGTTCAGAAGCGGCACGAAAAGCAACGCATACGTTGCTGACTCGTTTGGCACCAATGCTTGAGCTGCTCCCCATAAACTGATTTAAGTGTACTCCCATTTTCATGTAATCCGAGAACTCCTTATCCGTTCTGTGTCAATTATTCAAATTTACCCACCAAAACTCAATTCAATTTTGAATCCTAATTAATTAATATTCAATGCATATCGAATTAATTAATAAGAAAAACAAGGTTGGTAAATAGCTACACTTACAATAACCCTCTAAGATTTCTCAAGAGCCTCTCAGACTCGTGGAAATATATGTTAATAACTTCTGAAACAAAGTTGGGAGAACTTTCATCTTGTAGCTGCTGGAGCTGTATGAATTGTTCATCCAATACTCCCTAATTACAATGTTAAATAAGTATATATTAATTGTTTACAGAGAAAGAAAATAAAATAAATAAAACCATTTGATCATGTGATCAATGTGATAAAGCACGCAGATCATTAACATGTAAGAAAGAGATATATGATATCGTCGATCGATCACCTGGTGAAAGAGGAATGCTAGCAAACGATTCATATCGGCTCGCAAACGATCAACACCCAAACCCAACATCCACACAGGCAGACCCGTTTTGGCTAATTGCTTTGTACACCCCGCAACGAGACTCTGTTGAAGTTTGATCTTATTATGTCACTAGGGTCTCTTAACTTCAAGCTTCAGCTTGTTTATGGTTCACTGCTTATTTTGCTTATGGGGTTCAAAGGTTTTTGGCTGGTTTGTTAGTTGAGTTTGAAAGAACGAATATCACCTCGTATTTAAGGGACGTGGTGGAGGGTGGCTATGGACCCCATTTCCACATCTACTTTTTTAAATTATTATAAAACCAACTACATATTATATAAAGATGAATGTTTACAATATTTATATCTCACATTTTATAATTACTTTAAAATTTATTGAGATAATTTAATTTTTTAAATAATATTAAAATATTTTAAAATCTAGTATAAAAAAATAAATACAAATTTATATCTTTATTATTTTTATGTATAAATAGAAGTCCTACTAACATAAAATAATTATGATAAAAAAAAATTAGTTTAAATTGATTAATAGTTTTTATATTAATTATATAATTCAATACTATTTAAGTTTTAAAATTTCATTAACTGTTTTTGTTATAATAAATTCATTTTATATCATGATAATAAATATAATTGTGAACCCATCAATACTAATATTATAAATATTATTCTTTTTTGACAAATTTTTAAAGATTTTATTACTTTCTATTATTAAAAATATATAATACTAAAAAAATTATATTAACTAATATGTAAACATAATAAATGACAAACATCACATAAATACGAATATTGGCTCCCCTCAATAAGCGTGAACACATGACGAGAGCTTACAGATATCATAAAAGTTGCTAGGTGCTTTTTTTTTTCCCCTATTATAATGCTTTAAGTTTTTAACACAAAATACTCTCAGCTTAATTTTATCCTGTTGACATTTAATTTGTACACATATATTAAAGCTTAAATTTTGTATAATTTCTTCTCACGTATAAATATTTGTTCTTAATTAATGTTTGAGTAAACGTGTTATTTTAAATAAATTTATTGTGAAAACAATAAAAATTTACTTAACAATATAATTAAAATTAGACACAGATGTTACTTAATGCTTTTTTATGAGAAAAAAATATCCCAATGATATATATTTAACCAGATGAAGCGGATTTCATCTAACAATTATTGTGTGTTCAATAGTTAACCGATCATGATAGACAGCCAGTTAAAAGCTAACAAATGGCAAATAATTAAATAAAATACATATTATAATTATCTAAAACTAAAACTAAATAATTAAATGAAATACATATTATAATCTAAAACTAAAACTTTATCAATTGATTTCTTTAAAAACAAAAAAAAAAACCCCTTAATTAGCTGACTTGAGTTACAAATTTTCTCAAAAATAAATTTAAATTTCATAACGCACCAAACATTACATTAAGGTACAAAGAAGAGGAGGTCGTGTAGTGTATGCTATCGAGGCGAATGTGGGGTATCAACCAGACCAGACCAGAGCAGACCAGCCTACTAAACTCACAAAGTCTAAACAAGAACACTACTAGTGTTACAGTAATTAAAAATAACAATGGCAAATTAAACAAGTGTGGTTACCTGTTATCCCCGTTCCCTGTCACCACGCGTGCTGTCTGTGGTGGCAGGTTAGTGCGGCGTTGAAACCTCACTCCGCCCGACCACTGCTTGCAGCCGGTAATTTGTCAGTGCATCATCCTCCAATTATTTAATTAATAGTTTGAAAATGTACAACTAGACATTAATTAACCTTTTGCCTCATATCTCAAGAGCTCAAGAACAAAACACTTGTTTTTCTTCAGTAACGCCGACTTTGTTTATTTCTCACTCAGTCACTTTCTCGAGAAAAATGAGAACAAAGGGTGTTGGTGTTTTCTTTGTAATTACCATGCTGCATAGAAGTCTGTAGAGGGAGTTCCCCGAAAAGCAAGGCAGTGAGAATAAAAACTCGAGACTATAGAGGTCACTGTTTGAGTGTCATGTGACCAAGTGGCGGTTTGTCTTTGGGCATTTTGTACTCACTCCTCTGTGTAACTGTATTCGTGGTTGGAGAAATTATATATTAATATTAAAATATGTAATGATGTTACTTTTTAAATCAATAAAATTTAATATTAAAATATATTTTGGTGAATAGTAAAATCTATGCATTTAATATTTGGTAGAAAAATGTTATAAAGTTACTGGACTGCAAAGGCAGGGAAGAAATTATGTATTATTATTAAATTTTGATGAAACAATAATTTAAAGTAATGATTAAAGATTGATGTGGGAAAATATTTCTTGTTTTTGAAAATATAAGAATTCAATACTTAAAAGGAAAAAAAAACAAAGAATATACAGCCGAGGGTGCAATTATGATAATTATTTTTATTAATAAGATAATTTATTTAACATTAATTCTAGTAAAATAATAGTATTAACCTTAAGATATTAATTAATTCTTTCTTATATATTAATGGATTCAAATGTCAACAAAATATAGATATTAAAACAATAATGATAAAATATTTTTAAATATATATATTCATAGTATTATCAATAAGATAATTTAATATCCTTATTTATTAACATTTTTTTAGATAATTTCTTTGAAATTAGAAAAAAGTTTTGCATTTAGTTTTAGAACTATTTTATTTTTTCAATAAAATTCATTATATTATAAATGATTTATACAATTGTGTATTTAAATTATTAGTTTAAATAGTTATTTCAAATATTTTAACTAGCTATTCTATATTTTTTTGTTTTATTATTCAAAATAAATATTACATGCATTAATAATTATATGTACTGAATAATAAAATTATTTTTAAAATAATAATTGATATTTTTTAAGTTTATTAAAAATTTCATAATTTTGTTAATCAATAATTTTTGTGAAGTGTTTAAAAAAAATTGTCTACAACAATAATATTCTCAATATATTGGCAAAATTTAAGTTTTGATATTTTAAACTTTGAATAATGCTAAGGATACAAGTTTATACATGAAAGCTGATGTATGTAAATAAATTATATTATCTCATATGTATGAATCATTTTTTTTATTTTCAAATTTTGACAAATGATACAATATAATCAATACAGGTACAATTATTTTTTAAAATAAAATGATATTAGCATTTCTCTCTAAACTTTAGCCCTTTAGCCGGGTTTAGTATGATACTGATTTATTAAATGAGTTGGTTTCACTACTACAAAAAGAGGCATTAAAATCGGTTCAACGCATGAACCGACTTTACGTTTAAAGTCGGTTCACGCGGTGAATTGACTTTAATTTTTTATTTTTAATTTACTTATTTTCTATTATACTCAAATAAAAACCTTTATTCGAACAGAAAAAAAAAACCAAAATCAGTTTCCAAATAGTTTAAGTAATACAAATAATTAAAAAATCAAATATTAATTAATAGTAGAAAAAATACCAAGGTGTATTCTTCTCTTGATGTTTATAATACAAACCTATATTATATAATATAAAAATTTATACACATAATAATAGAAAAAATATAAATAATAAAAATACTTAGAAGTGTAAAATAAAGTGACAAAATAAAGAAAAAATGGTGTTTTGTAAGTGAGAAATGGGTGTAAAAAATTTGAGTATTTCGCTTTAAAAAATATGGAATCTAAAAGATTAGTTAGAGAGGAAGAAAACTCACTAACCGGTGCTGAAAATGGTGGTCGTAGGTGGCTAGAAAATGAGAAAGAGTGGAGTATAAGTGGAGAAGCACTACTACAAAACTGGGTATATAAGTCGATACATAAAGTCGGTTTTTGGAAAAAACCGACTTTAAATTAGTTTAAAGTCGGTTCGATGTCGAACCGACGCTATCCACGTAGGACGTAGCGTCGGTTGATGTGTCAAACCGACGCTATGCGTGGGCGTAGCGTCGGTTAACACCTAGAACCGACGCTATCCTACGTGGATAGCGTCGGTTGACACCTGGAACCGACGCTATCCACGTAACATAGCGTCGGTTCGACACGTCAACCGACGCTACACACGTGGATAAATATTTTCTCTTCTTTCTTCCCAGACAGAAACTATTTTCAGCGTTCCAGAACTCTAAAAAATCGAAAACCTTCTCCTCCATTTCTCCTCCACTCTTTCTCATTTTTCGGCCACCTACGACTACCATTTCCAACATCGGTTAGTGAGTTTTCTTCCTCTCTAACTAATCTTTTAGATCCCCTATTATTCATATTTTTTTCCTGTTATTATGTGTTATTATTTATATGTATAGATTGTTGTATTATATATGTAGGTTTCTATTATAACATAAGGAGAAGAATATGACGATCTTGAATAAAATAGAACAAAACCTTGGTAATTTTTCTGTTATTAATTAATATTTTATTTTTCAAATATTTGTATTATTTGAAATATTTGTTAAACTGATATTGATTTTTTTCTGCTCGAATACAGGTTGAATATGAATAAATTAAAAAAAAAAAAGTTAAAGTCGGTTCACCGCGTGAACCGACTTTAAAGTGTAAAGTCGGTTCAAGGTGTGAACCGACTTTAAACGTAAAGTCGGTTCATCCCGTGAACCGACTTTAAACGTAAAGTCGGTTCACACCTTGAACCGACTTTACACTTTAAGTCATTTAATTTAAAGTCGGTTCAGCGAACCGACTTTAAATTAGTTTAAAGTCGGTTAAAACCCGACTTATATACCCAGTTTTGTAGTAGTGAAGGTTTTTGGTTTTTAAGAGTTATCCAACGCATAGAATAGTTTATGTCTGGAGAAGAAAAAAAAAAGAATTTATTCACGTGTGTAGCATCGGTTCTACATGTCAACCGACGCTATCCACGACGTTATGTCCACGCGTAGCGTCGGTTCGACACGTCAACCGACTCTACTGCGCTACGCTAGGTTGACACCTGGAACCGACACTACGTACATGCATAGCGTCGGTTCGACACGTCAACCGATGCTACATCTTACGTGGTTAGCGTTGGTTCTATACCGAACCAACTTTAAATTCATTATAAGTCGATCTTTTCTAAAAACCGACTTTACATATCGACTTATATACCTCTTTTTGTAGTAGTGTTTAGATACTCTTGGGTAAGATTGTAACTTTTACAATTATTGAACAAAAATTAATAAAATCATAATCTTTTTAAAATACCTCAAGGTTATATATTGAATGTGAGTTTAAACACCGTCTTTATAGTCTAAAATAATGAGATAAGGGTACATAATGTTTTAGAACTTTTTATAATTCTTCGCATTAATTTATTAGGTTAACCTATAATTTTATTTTTGTGGAATCCACTACTAAAATATCAAACAACATATTTAAGTCATTTTAATCATTATATTAAAATTTTAAAAGGATGTCTAATTATATATCATAGCACAAACATGGCCAATATCAAGATATATATATATATATATATATATATATATATATATGCTATATACTTCTAAAGCATTTTTTTATGTTATTATTGCATAATATGGTAACTTCTTAATATTAAATCACGTTATTTTCACTCAAGATAAATTATCATATTAAAAATTTATTATTTAATTTTCTTTATTTAAAATCTTATATTAAAATTCAACATTTTTAAATAAATTTTTATTATTATGGTTTTATCTCAATTTTTTAAATAATAATAATAATATTGATATCCTTATAAATTTAATGATGCTTGATATATCCGTAAATATTATTTATTTTAGCCGTGGCCAAATACACCAAAAATTGATCTCGTATCATTCTACACATTTTCGTACTTTTAAATAGCATATATGGTCACTACAGTACCGTACAAAAGAAGTGCACGAAGCCTCCTAATCTTGATCATGGGTCTAACTATTCTCTATGTTTTGTAAACAGCAGGTTCATTTAATTAAATAATTAGCTCGTCTTGCTTGCATGAAAAGCGTGTTCTGTACTAGTGACGCGATGAAGTAATTTAAATGAACAAGGGCTTTCATTATATATAATAAATAATAAAAGAGTATCATTATATTCACAAGTATATAATATATAATTTACATTAAAAAAATTTACTCAACTAGAATTATTTTTAAAATAAAAAAATTATATTTTTAAATAATATTAATACGTGATAATATAAAAAATATGAATATAAAAATAAATACGAATTTATTTATCAATTTAATATAATTGCTATTCTCTATGGTGTGATTATCATCATTTTATATGCTTAATACTCCGTTTCAAACGAGGACAATTTAATTGCTTAATTTTGCACTCATAACCTTTGAAATATTATTTATTACTCGTGGATCTCATCAATAGTATTGATTTCATTTTTCTAACTTATTACATTATCACCGACTCTATACACTATATATAATAAATAAATTTTAATAAATTTATATGGCATCATGTATCATAATTATTTTGAAAATTATAAAAATAATTTAATTTTTTTAGAAATTATTAATATATGATAAAATTTAAATAAAATAAATATAAATTTATAGATTCTAGTATTTCTAGGATAAGTAAACGATCAAATTAACATTCTAAATTCTAACTTCTAAGTACTTGTTTTGTTATCTTACTAATATAACGATTTTATTTTTTTATTTAAATTTTTGAGATATATTTTAATAATATATTTATTTAAAAAAATGTATTAATTTAATGTAATTTATTATTTAATTAATTTTTTTTTCATATTTATAATAATAGATGTGTGATATTCAAAGGTTATTTTAAAATAATTAATCTTAATTAATTTGTTATTTGAAAATGTTTTCTGAATATGTACATATATTAAGTGAAAAAAATTATTTAAATGATAAATTATATTAAAATAATATATTTTTTAAATAATGATAACGATGTCGTCCAAAAAAATTGAATAAAAAATAATAAAAATAAAATTATAACGCTACGTACAAGATAACGAAGCTAAACTGGTGTGCCCCACACTAAAGAATTGACGTGGATTCATGGAGTCATGATTTCTAATTTATTCTACTTTTCCTTTAAAATGAAATGGTTTGACTTGCGACTTTATAAATTTGCTTACATGCGATTCCTCCCAATTAAGCAAAGTAGAGTATAAGTGTAAAGAAATTCATTTAATTTTGATCGTAAACTGCTAAAGGGGAGAATATTAAAAGTATTGCAAAAGTTTGTCATTTTTGACGAATACTTATGCATTTAAAAAAATATATCATCAACGATAATTTTGTTAATAATATAGTTAATTTTTTCATTTACATTTTTTTTTCAATTTTTTGTTGAATTATTAAAATATTATAAAATAATAAGTTATTTATTGTGTTTGTTATGGTTAAAAATAAAAATATATAACAACAAAAAACATAATAAATTAAAAATAATATTATATTATTGATTTTTACCCTAAATCATATAATTTATTCTATCGTTAATATTTTGAAAATACATTTATTGTTTCCATATATTATCTAAACTTTTCTATCTCATTGATGATATTTTAAAATTAAAAAAATTATTTAATCAAGAAATTAGATTGAGAAGAAATATTTTTCTATTTTTTTACCATAACTGAAGAAAATTGAAAATCTACTTTCAATTTACTTAACATAACTTAAAAATTACTTACATACAAAAAGTTATTTATTATTCAACAAATAAAATACATGTATATAATAATTGGATAATCTATTATAAAATGAGATAATAATAATTCATCGAAGTTAATTAATCCATAAGTATTAATTTTTATAATTTATTTTTCAATGTTTTTAATTTTAAAATTTTTCTATTATTATTCTATCATTATATCTAAAAGAAAATAAAAAGATAATAATGTTTTTATTAGATTAATGTTAAAAATAAGATAACTTAAAATTTTATTCCTAATAGTTATATTTAACATTTAATAAAATTGCAAGGCATCTTTGATATTTTTTAAAATTCAGAAATATTTGTAAAAAAAAATTGCAAATCTTAAGGCTATTATTAATATTTTCCCCATTACTAGTGCACGCTCTTGAAGTTTGACTCAATATCGAAAAAGTTCTAAATTGAAAATAATATCATTAATCCCACTTTGCTTAAAAAAAGGTGATTGGAGCAAGAAAAAAAAGGTAATCTTAACTTATTTAAAGTAGCTATAAAATGAAACAATAAAAAGAATAAAAATAAAATGTATTAAATGAAAATTGAAAAGAAACCTCATCTATATAATAATGGAAAAAAATTTAAAAAAATCTAATATTTTATCAAGGATACTAATTTTTTTTTTGTCTTTTATATCTGTGTTACTTTATTCTTTTTATTTTTAAAATATGATTTATTTTTATTATGAAATCAATGAATTTTTATAATATTTTAGTATTTTCTTATTTTTATTTATTTGATTTCAGAGTTCTTTAATATGAAAGTATATCATTGATAAAAATTAATACAGCTAAACAGGCTCTTAAATTTAAGAGACTCGTACCTGATACCACCATGCCCTCGTGTTTTCATCATAATTGATGATTACATATAAAGTCTAATAAGGATGGTATAATCCTTGCATAATGATTATATCACAACTAATAATACCATTATATAAATTTATTACCAATTTTTTTTTTTTTAAATTTAACTATTAATTATGCCATTCATTTCTTACGATTAGTAATGTACATGGTAAAAAATAGTCCAATTTTTGTGTTAAATCAAACAACATGTACAAACAAATACAACGTGTTAAATTTAACATAATATAACACAACTCGATATTCGAACATGATAAGTTGTATATTTCTATTAATAAACTTTCTAAAAAAATAATATAATACAATAATATGTTCATCAAAACCAATATTTTTAAAATTTTAATGTGAAATATTTTAACGAGGACATAAAAGATATGAAGAACTAAAAAAAAAAATGGACAATGTAAGAAGCATGCTTGATATTGACGTAAGCAAGCTGTGGGTAGGACTTTGGGAGTAGAGGAGAAAAGCTTTTTTATTGGAAACACTTTTGGTGGCGATTAAATCCAGGAACATAGTATTAGTATACTTAGGCAACCTTTAATATATATGCTTTAATAAAGACTTTCACAAACCATGCTTTTTTGCTCCCGTGCTTATATACTGTAGCTATTATCCAATATTCATAAAGAAATAGTTTCTTTTTGTCTTATTAATCCTTCTTTCAGCTTTGAAATTCCAAACATTCTGTTAAAAAAGTTTACCAAGTTATTTGGGAATGTTAATTATCATTACGGAGGACTCATTGCTCGAGATACTTAATTAATTTTTTTTAATCACGTTATTATAATAAAAATATATAAATTATTTATTATATTTTAATAATTAATTACATTTAAATGTAATAATTAATAATTGTTATTAAAATAATTGTGTTAATATCAACAAATTTTTTTTTATCTGCTGTAAAAGGTAGCAACTTAAAATTTTCTCTCTTGTACGATGTTGCTAAAACATGCATAACCTCAATTTACTGACCATTAGAATGGTATCAATTTCCATTATTATATAATTATTGTTTTATCAGCTTGCTTTTCATAAAAGAATCAAATGATGAAAGCCGCAAAATAAAGAAGCCAATTATGTCTCGTTAATAATTATACATCTTTTAGCAATATAGTAAAAAAAAAAAAACAGAAATATAAGTTGCTTCCTTTTACGGCAACTGAAGTTAGAAAAAAAATAGTTATTGTTAGGACATATTTCATTATTATTATAATAATAATTTATTAATAAAAAAATTATATAATTTATTTATTAATTTGATGATAAAATTTATATTTTTTTATTAAGTTAATAAATTTAAACTATATTAAATATTATTTATATAATAAATACGCAAACTAACGATCTAATATATCTCGCTCCGAGTATCACAACCTGTGTACCTCGACATAAGGATCAAGACTTGACTTAAGTAAATTGTATGGTACAATACCTTAACAACATGGGTAACCTTTGTACACATAGACATGATTTAATAAGAATTATATTTTGTATATTGTAGTTGCTTGTATAAAAGTAACTATCTATATAACTTTGACACTTGTCTAATAGTACACCCGAGTGTAATACATGATCCGTTGATTATCAATATTTTTTACATCTCTTCAAAATTAACTAGAATTCCTACAAATTTCTCTCCAAAAAATTATATATTAAAAATATTTTATGACTTATTAAAAGTGTTTATGTAGTATTATTTTACCAAATTCACACATTCTTTTACATAACAAAAATTCAATTACTTTATTGTGTAATAATATATTCTTTTTTAGGTATTTAAAGGGTTTGAGTTCAAACTATCATTTTATATATGTGTATGAGTGTGTAATTATTATTTAAAAAAACATGTTAATGCTTGCATTTTTGTAGTGCGTGCAGTTGTATCAATAACTTATCATATATGTAAACCAAATGTTAAAAGTATTGGTGAGAAAATAATCATATCAATTCATTTAAATTGAGAAATTTGATTCGATCTATTAAATTCAAATCAAATCGAATTGAATTGATAAATTTTATAGTCGAATCGGATTTGGATTTATATTATACAATATGTTCATATTCGGTTCGGATCGAATTCAGATTAATATATTTTATAATCTATTTGTATCTGATACTGACAAAATTACTATTAAATTATAAATAAATATATATTTTATTTTTTAATATTTTATTATGCATACCATAATTATATAAGATTATTATTTTAACTTAAAAATAATATAAATATTGATAATAATTTAACAATTGTATAGATATATTTCTTATTCTTTTTTTTTGTTGTAACTATAAATAATAATATTTATTACAAAAATATCAATTTAAAATTTAAATTTGTATATGTCATGTTATTTATGTAACAATTATTCAAAAATTGTGAGCATTTAACATTGTTTTTAAAATTAGAAAGCATGTGAACATTTATTTGTATATATAATAGAGTGTTCAATATAATGCTTTTAAAAATGGAAGCGCATGCAATTTTTTGAGTAGTACGGTATTTTTGAAACAAATAGCAAAATGGTTATTTACAGAGCAGAACCAATTTTCAATTATTTTTATTCATATTATTTATTTATTATTAATAATAAAAACTAATATGTTTACATAATTTATATCTTTTGTAATTCGTATTATGTGACTTAATCTAAATTGCCACCTCCACCGCAAAACAGCTTCAGGTTGATACGAATAGTGCACATAGATAGTTACAAAAATTATTCTTGTTTTCTATTAATATTTTCATCATTAATTTTTCAGTTAATTTGTTTAATCATCCATTATAAAATAGTTAATATTTTACTTAACTATGTGCTAAAAAGCTTACATTCTCTCAAGAATTTGAAGTTATTAAAAAAAATTTAATTATAATTTTATACATTTATTACTCTTATACAAGTATTGATTTTATATAAATAAAATACTTATAATTTAATAATTAAAATTATTAGACGTTAAATACTAAGATAACAATTTTTTTTTTAAAAAATAAATTATTTAAAGAATAATTAACTATAATTTTATAGATATAACTTTCTTTGTTTTGTTGGTTTCCTCCGCAACTTAGTTTAGAAAGTTTGTCATTTAAATTCCTAATTACAAAGCTTAATTCCATTAATGCAGGAAAAAAGAACTATAATACAAAAAATAAAAATAAAAAATTGATAAGCAAATAAAAATAGTTATAAAAACAACAAAAATATTTGACAATATCATTAATGCACAACATTGAACTCAGTTATTTTCATTTTTTTCTGTTAATGTTGGTTCTGACTAAGAATATGGGCCATGCCCGTGTGACTAGGAAGAATTAAACGTTAAGAAAAGTAGGTTTCTAAAATATAATAAAAGTCCACACTACATACATACTGCCAAATTTTAATCATACTCTGAGATTTTGGCTGCAATATAAACCTTTCTTTAAATGGTTTGCACTGCAGATCCACTTTCAAACTGTCTTAACAGCAGTTTGAGAATCGAGCAGATTAGACTCCACCAGGCAATTCAAGCGTTTCAGTACTGTCAGTAACATGCCCCATCCACTCCTCCCAAGTCCCACCACCTGGAAATTAAATTGTCTTTCCCTCCATCCATGTTTTGTCAGCCTATTTATAGGACTGTTACAGTAATCTAGTTGTATGGTTAATCATTTAAATGAATGCTTTTATTTATTTGAGTACTTGCATTCCTTAGTTGAGCAGCTTTTAAAAGGAAATGTGGTGCAGGAGATCTCATTGTTTAAGTATTAGAAATTGTTTACTTTATTTATTTGTTCAAAAAAATCTTTTGTTTGTTAAAATATATAAGAAACAAAATTAATTTTTTATATATAACACATTAAAAACAAAAACTTTGTTATATCATTTTGACAATAATATTAAAATTTAAAATTTTGATTTACAAATAAAAAAAAAAAGATAATCATTCAATTTCACTTCAACTAGTATTATGACTCATGTTAATATAATATCTAAGAATATTATCTTTTTTATTAGTACAATCATATTAAATTTTTTAATAAAAATTAACGTTTAAACGATTTAATATTAACTTTTTCAAATATATTCTTATGAGATTTGAAACAATGCACTCTTTCTTAAGTTAGTATTTTGTTGATAGTCTCTTTTATTGTACATTTATATTCTATTTTCTTAAAAAAAATGAATGAAAGAGTTTTAATTAACTTAGAACTTAAATGAGTATGTTATATGGTTATATATCATATTTTAAATAATTAAAAAAATATAATAAAAATGATACCTTATATAACCTTACATTTTTGTAAAAGTAAATGATGAATAATAAAAATAAAATATTTAAATTAAAAAGAAAAAATGTAAATTAAATTAATTTGATTTTAATTAATTATTTATATTTGATTAAGTTGACTCATACTTAATTGATTTTTTAAATGTTTAAACTAATCCAAATCAAGACTCTTTTAAAACCAATAAACCAAAATAGCAACAAATTCATGATTTTTTTTTTGTAAAAACATCAATACCCAACCAAAATTTCAATGAATCTTAAAAAATAAATTTGTGGAAACTTATGTATTGTAATGAAGTTAGGCGAGGCTAGGCAAGGCAAGTCTTCGAGAAATAACAGTAGAAGACGGTAGTGATAAGTGGCGACGACAGTGGTGATCCGATGGATGCAGTGGAGATTGGAGAGAAAAAATGGTAGAGATTTATGCTATATATGTATTAGGTTTGTGTGGGAGATGTATTGGGTTCAATTTTTTTAATAATTTTAAATATTAGGGTATTTATTAATAGCTTTTTTGGATGTAGGTAGACTCACTCCTATTTTGATATATATGTATAAAAAAAATAAAAAACAAACAAGAAGAGAAATAAATATTGGTTGGTATGTCTTGTATTTACCGGAGAGTAACAGGTAATCTCTTACTGTTAAAACAACTTAAGGCCATGATTTGATGTAAAAATCATGCTTCAATATTGTTGAGAGCCATTCTTTGCTTATGAACCTCTGTTGGTAGCTTAACATCAGTAGCCAATCCAATAGCTTGGAGAAATCTTACCATATACCAAGTCATGTCAAGCTGCCACCATTTTAAGCCATGCCTGGCTGAATACTCAAAAGCATGGTGATTATTATGCCAACCTTCTCCAAATGCAAGCATTGCCACCCACCTGAGACAAGTTATTCAAAAGCTTCATAACAACAACATATTAACTTTTCAACCAAATATTTGACTTATCTTGTAAACATTTAGTACCAGTTGTTCCTGGACAAATCACCAGTTTTCCAAGCTTGTTTTCCCCAAACATGACAAGCAGAGTTAACCAGCCAAGTTATATGATATACAAATACAGTCCTTACACCCTGCAAACTTACAAATTATTCAATAATATTTGAAAAGGCTCATCTCTAGTTTGAAGCCAAGGAAAACATGAAACCAATCTACATATGGGAGAACCAACTAGTATGCCTTTTCCATGTGATATAAAGTGAATGGCATAAATCAAATCAAGGAAGAACACTACTCAATTAAACAAAGTAGATGATACATAAGGTGACTGTAAAATTGTATTTTCTAAAATTATGTTGGGGTAAGAGTGGGCAAGGCATGTAAATTTAGACCGATAATATCAAAGCCCAAATGACCCGGCATGATTCAAACCGACTCGGAACATGGTTAGGCTTGAATATGTCCAATCCCACCCTACTTGAATAGTTTTAAGGTTGAATTAGGGCTAAACATTTATACTATGGGCTAGGTCTCAGTATGAATTAAGTTTAAATGTATTTTTGAATATTTTATTGCATTATTTTATACTTCTTTATGTTAAGAAATTTGGATAAAATGGTATAATCACAAATTCCTCCTCCGAAGATCTTCCTTAACAGAATATCAAATAACAGAGAAATAGATAATACACAACACAAGAATTATAGTAGAAACTTCAAATTAGAGAAAAACCACTTTCGCTGTCAAAAGATAACCAGAGAAAAATTCACTATATGTAAAATTGTTACAACCACACTCTTAGTAATTTTCTCACATACCTAAAAGACAAGAGCAACTACAAGTCCAAGAGAATTTTCTCACAAAATTCTCTCACTCAAGAACTTCTCATACAAGTTTTTCTCTATTTTTGTGATGATTAACAATGAAGAAATGAAGCCATATTTATAGCCTTCAAGTTCTCATTTCATATGCCAAATATTTCTTCATTCAACAAAATTAGGTTACCTAATTTTCCTATTCTTTATTCAAACGAGGTTAGGCACCTCCATCTTTGACAATATGGTAAGCCACCTTCCATGAATTTTCTTCTAAATTAGTCATTTCCTATTTTGACTAACAAACCTAATATTATTTTTAATCAATCATAACACTTTAATCATTTAAACTCGCATATTGAATAAGTTAATTTTAAGTTCAAAAAAGTTAGGTGGGAAGCTACTCAAATGTTTTAATGTTGAATTTTGGGTTTGCATTTAATTTGAAAATCTAATCCAATTCGACCCAAAAATATACACAACTCAACAATGTCTAACTCAAACTTAAAGTATCGGGGTTGGACTAGCCCGATCCACCCGAATTTACATCCCTAGATTAGGCTTGAGAAAAAGAAAACAATGGAGATTGTATAGCAATCTTAATCTCCAGAAATGGAACACATTTCTAGGGAAATTTGAAGCAAAAATCTTACCACTCCCCACACCAAGAAAGGAAATCCTCCAAATGAGTATAGCAGAGCTCCAAGAGCAATTGGATGAGCAATGTAAGTACTATGGATGAAATTATAGAAAGGCTGCTTTTGTAAGTCCCCAACATTGTTTGGTCCTCCACACTACATTTGATTTTGACATATAAACATAAATATTAAGAATATAAATTCTGAAAGGCAAGTTTTGTACAAGAAAATACCAAAGAGGGACTAAAGTGCCAATGTGCCCATACCCTTTCAGATATAGAATTGCTATCAAACATCCAACTCAGGTGGCTAAACCAGAAACCTTCAGTTGGGCTATGTGGATCTCTTTCTGAATCACAAAACTGATGGTGGTATCTATGAGTACTCACCCAATCTATTGGACTCCCCTACAAACAGAAAAACAAAGAAAAAAAAGGATATCAAGAATAAATCAATTGACACCAAATATGAATTGAGAAGAAAGGTATTAAACTACCATTCAAATTCAATTTATGCCCACCTGAAGAGATAGAACTCCACAATAAGCAAACAAGTATTCAAGCCATTTGGGAAGTTTGAAACTCCTGTGAGAAAGATTCCTATGAAAAGACAGAGTAATACCAAAGAGACCCGTGACAGCATAAAGAGCCACAGCTACCGACAACGCACCCCAATTGAATTGGAGTGGTGCAAAAAGAGAAAGCAAATGCATTGCTAAAACAACACCAGCAGCTCCCACATCGTGTGATTTCCATTTTCTACCCAAAAAGACGTTCCTTGGCCTTGCAACTACCACGTCTGACAATAAAATCCTTCTAGCATTAACTTGCTCTGCCTCACTCAACTCCGCAAATGCCTCATTCGCATTAGTGGCTCCTATTCTATTAGAATTGGCACGCAAACGCGCAAAAATGCATGTGCTTGCCAACATTTTATCATACTTGGAGTCACAAATTCGAAAACTTAGGACAAAGGGTTGGAGAGCTTCACGCCGGAGATGAATTACGCTTGGTGCAAGCGGGTGAAATATGCGGCGGCCGAGAGGAGCAAAGTGATAGGATTTGGGATTGCATGGTGGTGATAAGTGGATAAAAGCCATGAAGAGAAGAAAAATAGCTATTGGGTTGTCTATGTGTAGAAATACGAGTCTTTGATATTAATTTGGAGTCTTGGTGGGGTAGAAACTAATGGGTTCATTTGGAAATACTTATGGCTAACAAGAGTTCGTCAAATTAATTAAATATCTGAAATCTTTGTTGTGGGCTGAAGGGATTAGAGAAATTGGGAAGGAGACAAGGGGTTTTAGATAAAGCGGTGGTGCAATACGATCCAGATATTTTCGACCCCATTTTAGTTGTTTTGTCTTTTCGTGTATGGAGATATTTAGTTAGCATTATGTGCTTGTGGTATTGGTTCATATTCAATGTTCTCCAGCAATCTCATCTCTCATAGATGGCAATTTAGTTCTCACTTGTGTGTATGGGAAGTCTGAAAACGCTTTAATTTTGATTAATGGCATCTTTAGTTGTTCGGCAGTTCGCTTCGTTTCTAAAACAACAATGGATGTGGTAAAGCAGCTGCATTCTCTTGGTGGGTCTTTATTTTCTCTCCCTCCAAATATCCTTTTCATTGCTCAGTAACTTCAATTGGGGATTACCCACTTAATCTCTAGTATTTTAAAGAAAAAGTAAGCTTTAAATTGGTCTAATTCGTTACTAAGAAAAAAAATCACTTATCCATATCGAAGTGAGTGTTAAGCTGGGAAGAAGATTGTCCAACCTGAGTTTACTAGCAACTTCAATGGTTCGTCTTTGCCAATAAGTCTTCAATGAGAAGAAGAAAGTTGCGATGATATCTACTATCTAGGAAGATGGCTGCCGATTGACGTTTCTAGTCTTCCTAGAAAGCTCTGATGGCAAGTACGGTTAATTGGTTATATCACCTTTCAACGAATTTAAGATTGATTTCTTCGACACCACCTTTTCCTTCTGAGTATTTGTGCTTTTGCAGCTTGAATTTGATCTTTTCATTCACAAACACGACAAAGTACAGACTGCAATTTTCAGTATCAAAACCATGGTGAAATAAATCGATGGAGTTCTTCAAAGCGGTAATTTATTTGACCCTGTGTTGAGACTTTGGGATGTTCTGTTTCACTTCCAATTTTAAAACTCTTCGTTACTTGAATAGTGAATACCAAGTTTTTTTTAATACCTTTATATTAAATAAATGTTACATGTCTACGTAAGAGGTGAAAGGGTCTAGCCAAGAGCACCCACATTTGCAAAGGTGGTGGGTGTACGAAGCTGGAAGCCTTTAGTCAAATGTTAATGCAAGTATGTTAATGTTTACTGTCAAAACCAAGAATCATTATGAACAATTGAAGTCTTCCAATTTCATTGCACTAAAAAGCTTGTAAACTTTTTCTCCCCTTATTCCTTACATTAAAACCAGAACTGAAACATATTAGGAACCAATACAGAACACCATGTGAGACAAATAGATAGATATAATGAGAGAGAAAATACTTATGAAATGAGGACCGCATATTCTTTTCCTCTACACCTGTATACAGTTATACAATTTGTTTATAGTGTCGTCACCTAATTATACAGGAGGATCTCATAGCACTCCAAACCCATGTCTTAACCACCAAACATGCACCAAACTGTGGACTGTTTGTTTTTCTCCGGTTTAGGTAAGGAAAACCTGTTTGGTGATGGTGGTTGTACTTGTACCGTTAGTAGCAGCAGCAGGAGGAAGAGAATTTGGAGATTTTCTCTTGGTTTCTTCATACTTGCCAGCAAGGGAATCAAACAGAATTCCAGCACCAACCCCAACAACCAAGTCAATGGTATAATGTCCTCTTGTACCCAACAATCTTACTGCTTGAAGCACATTGAATGCATCGAATGTCCATGCCAATTCCCACCTCTTCATTCTCCTCATATCTAGAGAAGCTATAACTGACCCAGCAACATGCCCTGAGAAGAACAGAAAGAAAGACACATTGCCCACTGGGAAGTCCACCCCTGAACCCAAAAATCCCTGTCAATCAAACATCAAAGTCGACCAAGTCAGACATTGTTTTGATGCATTCACTTGATCAAAGATCCCTCCAAAAATTAGAAGGAAAAGAAAATCAAACGCCAGTTGAAGACTTTGAACATTAAAAGTGTAAACTAAGGTTGGTAATAACTTTTGATTGAGGAGACTAATAGTAGTCATGTAAAAACAGGGGAGTAGTATATGTTCACCTGAGGCAAAGGAAGCTGGGTAGAGTAGCCAAGAATGCCTCGGCAAGTGAACATGAAAAGCGCAGAGATTGTCGCTCTTGGACGGCCTTCTATCAGCCACGTCCATAGTATATACGTTGTCTGCATCCCTACAAACACCTATTTCCACCACACACATACAAAAAAATTGCACCATCAATGCTCTCTATGGCAGTTGATTATTCACATCAATCAAATGAGTGAACTAGTATTTAAAACAAGTTAAGCCATGAATCGGAATAAAAAATTGTAAAATTTCTAGCTCATTGCTAACTAAATTCACAATCAACCCAAAATCAGGTTTTAGGTTTTCCAATAATGGTTTTTCTGAAGAGGAAAAAAACGATCTTTTTTTTTATAATAAAAAGAACTTAGTTTTAAGAGAGAGGAAACTGCATGCAAAATCATCATTGAATCCCCAAAACAGACCTTTCAGAACAAATTTTTTTTTATAAGAAAGACTATAATTTTAGGGGAAAAAAATCGAAACTAGAGGAACACCCAACAAGTAATTGAAGTGACATTGATGATTAGTATACCGTGTTAAGACCGGCTAACAAGGTATTGAGGTGGGGAGAAGAAGCGAGCGCATTATGGAGGGAGTGAGTGAAGACGAAACCCAGATCGAACGGCGGGGAAGAAGAAGGGATCATGCGGAGCGTGTATTCGACGGCCATGAAGAAGAGTAAGCTGAATGCGAATATACAGGGAAGCCAATGGAATCTAGCTACGTAGAGGAAGTCCTTGGGCCTCCAAGTCATGAAGTAGGCATTGTAATTGGTTCCGTACTGAAGCTTCTTGTCGGTGGTGATGTCGATTTCGGATTCATTAATAAGATTGGTTTGAAAGTTGGGTAGTTGAGACGATGGACGTCTATGGTTGAGAGTGAGAGTAGCACTGCATGGAGGTGCGGGTGAAACGACGTCGTCCATTGATAGGATTGAGGAATGATGTGCTAAGAAGGGTGGGAAAGGGGGTGTGAATAATGGATGGATTATATAAAGGGATAAGTGGACGGAGTCTACGAAGAAGAAGAATGAGATTGGCGGTAATGAGTAATCCCTAATAGAATCTAATTGGAGGAGGAGAGGCTGGGGTAAAATACCATTAGGAAAGAAAATAAAGCTGGAGAGATGTAGGAAGGAGCGAGAACTAAAGAAGAAAAGCCTTGTTTGGGAATACATATACTTATAATTTTAATTTCATTTATATATAAATATCGATCCAACAAACTTCTCGTACTTAACTTTTTTTTTTTTTTTTTTTTTTTACACAGAAGTATTGAAAAAAATTCTCTTTCATTGAATGGCGGCCATGTTATCAACAAAAAAATACTAAATGCATCATTATGGTTTTAACAACTTGAGACTCGCTCTTGCCCTTAACTACACGGGAGAAATAAATAAATTAGTTTTGGTCGAATCAAGTTGAATTGATGGTACAGTTTAATAAAATAAAATAAAATTTTGATATTTACAATAATTCTTGAGAAATTATAATATAAATATAATTGATTTAATAAATAATTGATTATTAAAATAATAGAAACTATTTTTATACCTCTTGCAGTAAATAGTTTTTTATTTTTTCAAAGTAGAAAATTATTACGTAAGAATAATTAAATATTTTATTTTATAATTTAATATTTTAATATTTTTAAAAATAAAAAATATTACTCTTATATTAATAAAATTTGTTCTTGTATTATGGCTACCAAATATAAGAAAAAATAATAATAATATTATTTTTAATTATAAAAATAATACTTTTTTTTATCTACTTTGTACATTTTTCTTATTTAAAAATCTAATATATCATTTATTTTATACAATTTTTAATTGAAATTATGATTATTTAAATTCATTTAATATTAAACGTTTTATAATTAAAATTCATTTAATATTATTATTATTATTATAAATTTTAAATTTTTCTTCAATTTTTAAGGCTAATTATAAATAGAATTATATTCTTAGAAATTTTTGAGATAAAGAAAAAGAGGCATGTAATCAAAAGAATTGGGCATGAATTTTGGGAAGAACACAAAACTCAGAAGAGAAGGCACCCTCCTCTAATAGCATCACCCAATATTCTCTCATTTTTTTCTTTTTCTCAATTTGCATCTTCAAAGCCATTAACATCTTCATCAACATCGTTGAAACTTTTCGACCAGTTTAGCATTAATAAAAATAGTCTAACAGAAATAAGAAATGAAAATCAAATCTGATTATTCTAGATTCTAATCTCTAATCTCTCAACAATCACAAGAAAGAAAGTTTACAAGATGGCGACGAAGTTTTATGCCTCATTCTTGATCTTATTGTACTAGGTAGTAAAATTTACTTCTAAAAAATCACATTTAGCTTTATGTAAGTTTTACTTAATCAAAGGAAAAAAACGATCCACATAAAAATTATCATCTAAACTTGGGTCACACTTCGTTCAACCTCCACTACTAAAAAATATATATATAATTTCAAAAATTTAGTCACAATTATTAAAAAAATCAAGTTTATAGGATTTTGGTCTCGATTTTAGAAAAATCGAAGCCATAAAGATACTCTATAACCTCGGTTTTGTAAAAACCAAAACCATAGATATATTTTATCAATTTTAACTTTTTAATTTACACTAAATATCAAATTTTTATATTATTTTTTTTCTTTTAATTCGTCTTTTTTTTTCTATTTTCCATCTTTTTTTTCAATTTTTTTATTTGTTTTTTCCGTATATATATATCTCATATATACTTTTGATCCCCTAATTCTAGAGCTTATATTCTCTTCTCTACCGATCGAAACCCTTGCGCCGCGTTTCAACCTATGTTCCAACCTCGCGCCACCGCGTTCCAACCTATGTTTCACTCTCGCACGACGTTCCATTCTCGCACCGCGTTCCAACATCTGTTCCACTCTCGCCATAGTAGTTCCTTGGCCACTACTTGAATCTTTCTGGTAACATGAACACATCTTTTCCTTTATAAATGACTCTCGGTACCAAATATCGATCGATACGTAGAGGTTATTTTTAGTTGCCTAAAGGCTTGCTTGCGTTGAGAAATTTAGATGCTGGATATTTCTTAGATGGGTTATGAAAATTTGTTAGGAATGTCGCTTGGTATGGTTTGTGGAACGTGTTGGTCGCTTGGTGCTGGTGCTAGTTCATTGGGGTGGTGTGCTGGTGCATAGTGTTTGGCCTGGTGCTAGTATTGTGCCTGTTTTACCCTAGCTAGCATTTCTGTTACAATAAACAGAGAGGACCGAAAACAATATTTTTAGAAAATTTTATTGATATACTATTTACCAATTAACTTGTAATGAGTAATTGTATATTAATTTCCTGTTTTTTGTTGCATAGCAGTTTCACTAGAGAAGTTTTAGCTGGCCACTATGCTATCTCACCATAGTTGTGCTTAATTAGCTTCATTAATGAGAGAACCGCACAAGCTGTTGATGATAACAATTTATTTAGGGTATTTTTTGCTTGAAGTCCCTTGTTAGATTATTTATATAGTTACACTATAGATTTTTGTTGCTATATTATTTTCTGGTAAGTACCTATGTGCACTGTGTTTTGAGCATATAGTATTTATTTTTATCTATTTTGTTGCTGATTTCTTTTTCCTGGATCAGAATGTAGTGCATGGAGGTATCAAATTTGAAAATCTTTTGGTAACTTGAAATGACAATGTGAAGATTGCAGATTTCAGTGTCAGCTAGGTTTTTGAGGTAATCATATTCATCAAACATTTTCCACCATACAATAGAATTGTGTTGAGCTCTTTTCAGTGAATGTTTTCTACTAGGAAAATACATGTGTATTGTTGAGAAAGTTGATTTCCTAACATTTTTTAACATCGTCTTACAGGAGGATGAGGACACACTTAGGCGATCCCCAGAAACTCATGCATTCACTGCACGTTTGTGCCTGAATACTGTGTAGGTTTTAATTTAGTTTGAACTTGAAAAATGTCTTGAGTCCTACTGTTTAATACTTCTATTGTATATGTGGTGTTTCCCATATTTTCCTGGTAAGAAAAGTCGATTGTTTCTATTGTTTCTATTTTGTTAACTGAAACAATGGAAGTATACATGTGACTATTTCAAGAGCCTTATATGCACCCTAACCAATAGATAAAAATAAATACCTATGTGCACTATGTTTTGAGCCTCAAAATAGATAAAAATAAATATTATGCTCAAGTTATTTCTATTGTACACTGTATTTATGGTTCATTCTTATTACTTGCTTGCATAGCCTTATAGGTACACCAGGCACTAGCGCACCAGGCACCAACACACCAGAGCAGTAGGCACCAATGCACCAGTGTAGCAGGCACTATCCAACAACTATATTTCTCTTCTTTTTCCCCTCCCTCTAAAGTTTTGTATTTTACTATCTCTATTTTGGGTTTCTTTCGTCCCTATTATTTAGTGTTTTTGATTTAATCTACTAAGATTTGTGAACACAGTAGGAAGATGGAGATTTGTAATGTAAGGAGAATAGTAGAGTGGAGCCCATGCAAATGGTGGATTATTCCCATGTCTGCCACATACATAATGGATTTGGTTCGAGGAAGGCTAACCGTGCAGGTACTTTCTATCATTCTATAGCCCTCTCAATTTCTTGTTTTGAAGAGACTTAGACGAGAAAATTATACAGTTTGTCTACTGATCCAATTTTTGAATATTTGTTCTATGCATCTATTTCAAGTGCCCTGCATTGTAATATTGCAGTTATATTACTATTTTTTCATAGATATTTTCTATTAGATTTTAGTATGACAAAAATGGAATTTATTTCACTGTTGGCATCGGTTCTCTTTTAGCTCCATATTGTCCTTTTCATTATTTGTTTAAGTTCTAGGTTATGTTGTTGTAGTTATTGACGGTCCTATAGGAGATCATCTCGAGATAAATGAGGTCTTGAATCAAATTTCTGGTAACATGGCTAATTGATCAGCTTGATCTGTTTAGCTCAGTTTCTCCTCTACATTGTTGTGTGCTGCGTTATGGGTACGCTAGGTTGGGCTATGTTATGCTGTGTTGCGTGTGTGTTGTGTGTTGCGCGGTGCGTTGGTGGATTTGGCAAATATCATTTTTTTTTATTTTAGTGTATAATAAACTCTCAAATGTAATTATACTTTTAATATAATATGATTTTTAATATTGTAATTAATAAATTTATTGTAGTTTATATTGATTTTTAATATTGTAATTATTAATTGTATTTTTTTTAAATATATGTATACCCTATGACCTCTATTATTAGAAAAACTGAGGTCATAGGGTGTATATATGGCCTCGGTTATATGCTAATCGAGGCCATATGTCGTTACCTATGGTCTCTCTTACTTAGGGCTCAATTCTTATAACCGTGGCCATAGACCTACGGTCACGGTTAAAAACTGAGACCATATGTACTTTTTGTAGTAGTGCTCGCCAAACTTCGACTAAAGATTTGAGAAGATAGGGCTTGGATCACAGTGTGAATTATTGAGTTGTTGTTCCTTTTTGCTTTTCACCTTTGTGATTCATCATACACTGGTCGTTGTTCTATGCTTTTAGACACACCGCTAGAGAAATGTTTTAAGATCGCAAATCTTGATCAGAAAGCTCAATGACAAAGAATCATTGTTGATAATTGATTCATTGCAAGTACTAATAAATTCCTTATGGATCTGATAAGGTCTTAGAATACTAAAGTGCTTTTGATTTTCTGTCCATCCGGGAGCTATGATTTCTTGGGCTCGTTCTCACCAGAAATGTTACCTTCTTGGACTCAGTTTGCTTCTACTCGTTAGTTCTTCCCGATATATGTTGTGATTGATTAAAAATAATATTAGGTTTGTTAATCAAAATAAAAGGTGACTAATTTAGAAGAAAATTCATGGAATGTGGTTTACTATATTGTCAAAGATGGAGGTGTCTAACCATGTTTGAATAAATAATAGGAAAATTAGGTAGTCTAATTTTGTTGAATGAAGAAATATTTGGCATATGAAATGGCAACATGAAGGCTATAAATATGGCTTCATTTCTTCATTGTTAATCAACCTAAAAATAGAGAAAAACTTATATGAGAAGTTTTTAAGTGAGAGAATTTTGTGGGAAAATTCTTTTGAGCTTGTAATTGCTCTTGTCTTTTGGGTGTGTGAGAAAATTATTGAGAGTGTGGTTATAACAATTTTTCACATAGTGAATTTTTTCTCTGGTTATCTTTTGACAACGAAAGTGGTTTTTCTCTAATTTAGGGTTTCCACTATAATTTTTGTGTTATGTATTCTCTATTTCTCTGTTATTTGATATTCTGTTAAGGATGATCTTGGGAGGGAGAACTTGTGATTATACCATTTGATCCAAATTTTATAACAATTGGTCTCAGAGCCAATTTCAAAGAAAGAAGAAGAAATGTCACGAGTCTATATTGACATTGAGAAATTTGATGGGAGAATCAATTTTGGCTTCTGGCAAGTAAAAATCAAAGATTTGTTGATCCAATACGGGTTACACAAGGCGTTAAAGGGGAAACTAGCCCCTGTTATTGGTATTGAGTCCAGTAAAACGAATATAAGTGATAGAGATTTAGAAGATCTTGATCTAAGAGATGCAAGTGCAATTCGACTTTGTTTGGCCAAAAATATTCTTGCAAATGTGCATGGAATATCTATGGCCAAAAAACTTTGGGAAAAGCTTGAAGAATTGTATCAGGAAAAAGGCGTCTCAAATTGGGTGTATTTGAAAGAGCAGTTTCATACTTTGCGTATGAATGAAGGAACTATTATGTCTGACCATCTCAGTGTTGTCAATGGTATTGTCTATGAACTGAAAACTATTGGAGTTAAACTTGATGATGAAAATATAACTTTAAGGCTCATCTGGTCTCTTCCATCTTCTTATGATCACATGAAACCTATCTTGATTCATGGAAAAGAGAAAATATTTTTTTCAGAAGTTACTAGCAAGCTATTTTCTGAAGAAAAAAGGCTGAGTGGTGGAAGAAATGTTTCACCTGAAAACTCAACATTGGTAGCTGATAACCGAAAGAAAAATAATTTCATGAAAAAGAAGATAGTGTGTTAGGGGTGTGGAAAATCTAGGCACCTTAAAAGAAATTGTCTGAAGGGTAGAGCTAATTCGACAAGAAGCTCAAATACCGACGATGACGCTAACAATATGTCTGTTTTCAAAGACTATAGTGGTGCTCTTTGAAAATAACGTGTACATTCTCATGGTATGTCGCTAGTCTCTAAATATTGCCATGCAAGAGGGTGTGTTATTGGTAGCTGGTCCACAAGTTTGCACACGAGCATTGGCTTGGTATAGATGCAAGGTGTGTGGTGGAAAGGATGTCGATGGCTGATGAACTCTCGGGAAAACCAAGTGTGAGAGTTAGACCATAAATTTCAGCAAGTTTTTTTTCGACATGAGCCGATGTGAAATTCTTAGAATTGGTGATTAATTCTAAGCGGGTGTACTCTTTATGGTGGAATATGATAATTTTTGGTGTAGAGAATTATGATTGTTGGAGTAAATAGTATTGTAATGATAACTATGTTTATTTTTAATCAATGTGAAGATTGTTGTGATTGATTAAAAATAATATTAGGTATGTTAGTCAAAATAGGAGGTGCCTAATTTATAAGAAAATTTATGTAAGATGGTTTACCATATTGTAAAAGATGAAGGTAGCCTAATTTGTTGAATGAAGAAATGTTTGGCATATAAAATGAGAACTTGAAGGCTATAAATATGACTTCATTTATTCATTGTTAATCATCCCAAAAATAGAGAAAAACTTATATGAGAAGTTTTTGAATGAGAGACTTTTGTGGAAAAATTCTTTTGGGCTTGTAATTGCTCTTGTCTTTTGAGTGTGTGAGAAAATTATTGAGAGTGTGATTGTAACAATTTTCTACATAGTGAATTTTTTCTCTGATTGTCTTTTGACAACAAAAGTGATTTTTCTCTAATTTAGAGTTTCTACTATAATTCTTGTATTGTGTATTCTCTATTTCTCTGTTATTTTGACAACTTTTGTGATTATATCATTTAATCCAAATTTTCTAACAGTATCTAACTTAGTTTACTAATACTTGTTGTTTAGAATGAAAAATGAAAATAATGCTATAAATTATAAGAAGCTACATTTTATAATTATAAGAATATGGTGCTTGCTAGCTCATCTATATATCTAATGCGAATAATTTTTTCCTGATTAGAAATAAAAATATATAATGTTTGAAAGTGAAAATTGTCATTTGTTGGTGTTATAGTAGGAATTAAAATGTGTCTCAAAGTATAATTGAAGCGAATTTATTCTTGCATAGTAATTAGCGTGATATTTAGAAACAATCATGAATGCTTCTATTTTAGATGCATCCATAGAAAGGGAGGCATTGGTTTTTCTTGTGTAGGTCGTTTGATTATTAAACAAACTATGCATTTTGTCTTTTAAACAAAATATATTTTTTGGCCCAAAAAAAAAAGAATCAAAGGAATTGGTAGATAGGATATACACTTAATTATCAATTTAATTTTCTTTAGTATGTTAAAAGGATCCATTTCCATTGTGACTGTTGGTGTGCAGAGGAATAGTTTCTAAAGTTGTTAAATGTTAGAATGTATGTATGGCCTTTGGAGCTCATGATGAGCCAATTTGTTATCCCTCTTCAGTGAACTTTAGGAAATTACAAGTCTCAACAAAAAAAAATCCCACATTTGAAGAATTCCAGTTAAGCTCTTCAAAATTTTGGTTCAATACAATTAATTTAGACATAATTTAATTTAATTTAACTTAAAATAGATTGTCGGTAACTTGTAAGAGAGATAATTAAAGACATTTATTATGAAAAATCACTATTTTTTTCAGTATGTTGCAAACTATAGAGAATCAATTAAACCCAAGATTGTAAGAGATTCAAATTATACATACCATATCTTAGCTATCCAGCCACAATGACCACACAATTAAACCCCCTTAATAGCCACAAGGAACGAACAATAGCAAATACTTCAACATCATCTACAATGCTCATAATATGCACCAAAATCGATCTATAAGACACATAAGAATTTGTCTTGTTGAAGATACAGAATGCTGAATCAAATTGAAAGGGAGTGATAGAGGAGCCAAAACATTATATCCAGAAACAGAAGAGAGGCACAAATCCATACCTCTCGGACTGATCCAAAAGAAAGAGAATTCTTAAGACTAAGACGAAAACTTATATAGATCCAAAATACTTTACAGAGCTGAGAGAAAATGATACACAGCAATGATGGTAAGGTGATGATGATGAATTAAAGCAGATAGCAAATAATCGATGGTGATGAAGTAGCAGAGAAAATGATACAGAGCAATGGAATATCGATCTGAAACAAACTTTGAAGAAAGTGACTGAAATAGTTGCAGAGGAGACAACAGAGAGCAATGTTGAAGTAGAGCAAGATAAGCAAGGGATTTTGTCTAATAAACATATTTTATTCAAAAGTTTAAATAGAAGTTTTTTTGTTAATGTAAGATTTTTTCTATTTTTTTTTTAAATTTAACTTGTGCACATTTTTAAACTATTATCCAAAAGTTTGCTCTTATAGACAAAACCCCGATAAGCAATATAAATTCTTACAAAAATATTGTAAATATTTTAGTTTTGACACAAATAAAAAAAAACACGAAAACTATAAAAATTCTATAAAAAATATGAATTTTTTTTATAATTTTTTTTAAAATATAGAAACAATCTATTACTAATATTTTAATTTATTTTATATTTAACATATAACTTTTATTACATAAAATATTTATATTAATCAATAAATAAATTAATTAAAATATTATATAATAAAATATATATTTTTACTAAATATTATAGAATAAATAATTAAAATATTTTTTTAGAATAAATTTTATTAATTATTTTTTTAGAAAATAAATTTGGTTAATTCTTTAAAAATACTTACATAGGATGCTAAAAGAAAAAATATATATATTATGTATTATAAAAAAAAATTGAATTAAAATAATTACTCAAAAAAATAAAAATCAATAATAGATATTTTTGATGTTTTTATTCAATATTTTAAGAATAATATCTAAGTTATTTTATCCAATAAAATATTTTAAGCAACATTTTAACGAAAATAATATTTTATCTATATTTTAACTATATTACTTATGTTTTTTCAAGAATTCAACCAAAGATAATATAAAAAAGCAATATTATTGTGACATTTGTCACCGACAACATTACATGTCATCCCTGGATATAGCTTTTGTTATTTCTAAATACATAGAGACACCTGAACGAAATATATACATTATTAGTGCTTGATGGTGTATAAATAGAATACAGAGAAATAGGACGAAGTTGAGATGAATTTTTTAGGGATCAATTTACCTCGTGAGTATAGAAAGATAAGAAGAAAGAATAATTTAATGTTTTATTGTTGTGTTTGAAAATTTACATAAAAAACCTTATTTATAGGATTGTAATAAGTGTAGTACAAGTGTAGTACAAGTAAAATAATAAGTGTAGTATAAGTGAAATAGTAAGTATAACACAAGTGAAATAGTAGAATTATAGTACAAGTGAAATAATGGAAGTGTAATACAAGTAAAATAATAAAAATATAGTAAGTAAAGTATAAGTGAATTACAATATGAAATATAACTTAACATCCCCCATCAAACTCAAGGAGGAAGAGAAATAATCAACTTGAGTTTGGAAACTAATTCTTGAAATCTGCCTAGTAGATGAGATTTAGAGAAGATGTCAGCTGTTTGATCTGTGAATGATATTGATTTGAGACAAACAGTGTCTTGAAGAACATGTTGACGAACAAAATGACAATCAATCTTGATATGTTTTGTTCGTTCATGAAATACATTATTGTGAGCAATCTGAATAGCACTCTGATTGTCACAATATAGGATAGTTGTAGTTGATTGGAGAAAACTCATATCAGCAAGTAACCAACAGAGCCAAAGAAGTTCTTGAGTGGTGTCAGCAAGAGCACGATGAACAATATAGGCAATGTCAGGATGAGTGACTGTGAGATAAACAAGACTACCTACTAGTTGTCTGTATAATGTGGCATCTGAGAGAATAGTACCATATAATGGAGTAAGTTTGACATTGGTTTCTAAAAGTGTTGATGCAGTTTTGCAATCAGTAAGGCCAGCCCGATTAAGAATATCGGAAGAGTACTTTGCTTGAGAGAGATAATATCCTTGAGAATCAGATGAGATTTCTAGGCCCAAGAAATAGTGGAGACGACCAAGGTCTTTCATTTCAAATTGATGGCTCAGAAACTGCTTGAGATCAATAATTCCATTAGAGTCATTCCATGTTATGATCATATCATCTACATAAAGGAGTAGAAGTGTTACACCAGTGGGAGTCTTCCGAATAAAGAGACCAGAGTCATAACACCTAGAAGTGAAGCCAAAGTCAGTAAGTGTAGAGCTGAATTTGGAAAACCAAGCCCGGGGAGCTTGTTTGAGGCCATAGAGAGCACGATGAAGTATGCATACTTGATGAGGTGAATGAGTGTATCCAGGAGAAGGTTTCATATAAAATTTCTCAGTTATGTCTCCATTGAGAAAAGCATTTTTGATATCCATTTGAAACATGTTCCAATTTCGGACAGCAACAACTGCAATGATACTTCGAACAGAGGTGAGGCGAGCTACAGGTGCAAAAGTTTCTTCATAGTCGATTCCATATTCCTGTGTAAAACCATTTGCAACCAAACGAGCTTTATATCGTTCCACAGACCCATCTGAATGAGTTTTGATTTTGAAAATCCATTCACAACCAATCAGAGATTTATTAGATGGAAGATCAACAAGATCCCATGTATGTGTTTTTCTTAATGCCTGTAATTCATCTGTCATAGTTTGTTTCCAATGAGGGTTAGAACTAGCTTCTCTATAGTTTTGGGGTTCATGTTGAGACAAAATAGTAGAGAAACATTGGTAATCACAAAGATGAAAAGGAACACTACTTACACGAGTAGAACGACGAAGTGATGACTCTGGACAATCAGGTAGTTGGTCTTCAGAAGATGTTGTTATGGTAGGGTCAGCAGAAGGAGCAGACACATCAGGAGAAACTGTAGTAGACGATGGTGAGGGTAATGGAGCAATGTCAGGAGGAAATAAATCAATAGTTGGGTCATTAAAAATTGAGAGTGAGGTAGAAGATTAGATGAAATGAGGAAATAGAGGAAAACATTTTATGTTCCCAAAAGATGACATGATGAGAGATGTGCAATCGTTTAGAGATAGGTTCCCAACAACGATAGCCTTTGTGTTCTTTTCCATACCCTAAGAAACAACAAAGACGAGCACGAAGTTCTAATTTATTGCGTTCATAAGGGTGAAGAAGAACAAAATAGGCACAACCAAACACTTTGAGCAGTTCATAAGATGGAGAAGTACTATAGAGACGCTCATAAGGGGATTGATTGTGAATAATAGGCATGAGAACACGATTGATGGTATAAATAGTTGTAAGAACTGCTTCACCCCAAAAGCGTTCAGGATAAGAACTAGAAATGAGGAGAGTGCGAACAATATTAAGAATATGTCTGTGTTTTCGCTCAGCTCTTCCATTTTGTTGAGATCTGCCAGGACAAGAATATTGAGAAAGAGTCCTATTTTGTCGAAGAAAATTTAAAAAATTTGTTTCTTTATATTCCATAGCATTATCAGCTCTAAGTATTTTGATATTTTGAGAAAATTGGGTTTTAATCATTTGGGCAAAATCATAATAAATTTTGGGTAATTCAGATCTATGTTTCATGAGAAAAATCCATGTGAATCTTGAATAATCATCAATAAAAATGACAAAGTAAACACATCCCCCCATAGTAGGATGTGGGGATGGATCCCAAACATCAGAATGAATTAAATCAAAAGGGGAGACAGAAGTAGAATCATTTTTATTAAAACATAAAGCAGATTGTTTTCCTAATTGACAAGGAAAAAAATTTACATTATCAGAAATAGAAACATATCCTAATTTACCAGAAGATGCTAAGGGACGAAGATGTCCTATAGACGTATGGCCTAGACGAGCATGCCATAGGTTGATAGGAGTAGTAGAAGCAACAACGAAAGTATGAGGAGAATTGGGTAGATGAAGGTCGATAAGTTCAAATAATCATCCAACCTTACGACATATCCCAAGGATCTGTCCTGTCTGTGGATCCTACACATGACAACCAGAAGAGGAAAAAGTAATAGTAAGACCAAGTTCACATAATTGACCAACAAAGATAAGATTTAGAGTAAGGTTGGGAATATGAAAGGTGTCAGAAAGTGATATAGAAGATGTGGAAACTTTTCCTACAACATTAACATACATATGTGAACCATTGGTAGTTTGAATTAAAGGTTTGGAGATGGAAGAATGTGTGGGAGAGAAGATGTGAGTATCATGAGTCATATGGTTACAACAAGAAGAATCAAAATATCATATAGATTTACCTGATGTGAGAGACAAGGTAGTAGGAGGAGGATTACTAGATTGTGAGAGAACATGTTTAAGAAGTCTTCAAGTTCTTGAGTAGAGAAGGTAAATTTGTCATGATTATCCTCAGAAACAGCAGCAGTGATAGATGAGTTACTATTTTTACCTAAAGCATGTTGAGAGGGATTCTGAGAGGGATTCCGTAAGCAATCTCTGTTAAAGTGTCCTGGACCCTTCTTGTGAAAATATATTCATACCCGAATGGGACATGTAAGAAGCTCATGATTGGGGTTGTGACAGTAGATGCAGCCTTGATGTTTGAAGTCCTCTTTAGAACCTTCTTTAGGGCGATAAAAGGGGGTGGCAAGAATAGAATCTGTATGATGAACTTTGAAAACCCCCATCCCAGTTTCTTTAGAGTGAAGCTCGGTCACAACAGTATCTAAGGATGGAAAAGGACTTCGATGGAGTAAGGAAGCCCAAACAGGTTCAAATCGATCATGGAGAGCCATGAGAAAAATAACAAGAAGTTGGTTCAGAGAGAGCAAGTTGATCTCAAATAGTATGCATTTTAGAGAGAAGTTGGTTAATGGTTTGATCAGCCCTTTAGCGTTTGGTATGAAGAGTTGTTAGAAGTTGATATTGGTTGGCCAAATCTGTTGTAGTGAAGCGAGCCTCAAGAAATTCCCAAACTTCTTTGGCAATGTCAAAACGCCCAAATTCACCATGGATGGAGGGTAAGGTAGTGTTATGGAACCAGGTAATAATTTGATGATGTTTACTCTCCCAGTCTTCAAGGTGGTCAGCAAATAAGGAGTTTTTTTCGGTGGTTTCTTGGATGGGTATAGAGATATCACCAATTATGAAACGTCATAGCTTGCATCCTTTCAAGAAACTTTTCATTGCTTGTGCCCAGGCTAGGTAGTTAGTATCATCAAGGGTGGTAGAGATTGGTTTTGGGACATCATTTCGATCCATTTTAACGAAATAATGGAGGAAATATAAAACAAATATATAGAAACAATATAAAGGAAATATCCTTAAAAATGAAAAGAGGAGTTGAAAACAAGCCTGGAATTGGGTTGAGGTGAGCCGGGTTGGCTGTGATGAAGAGAGACAAAATTTTGATAGAAATTTTAGAGGTATATGAGAGACTCTGATACCATATGAATAGTATAGAGAGATAAGAAGAAAAAATAATTTAATATTATATTGGTGTGTTTAAGAATGTACATAGAGAACTTTATTTATAAGGTTACAATAAGTGTATTACAAGTGTAGTACAAATAAAATAGTAAGTATAATAAAAGTGAAATAGTAGAAATAATACAAGTGAAGTATAAGTGAATTATAATATGAAATATAACTTAACACTTCAAAATTAGAATTTATTTCATTATACCAAATCAAACTTCATATTATATGCTCTGTATATAATATGTTATAAAAGATTATTTATTTATTATGTTATTTTTATTTAAAAATATATAAAATAATAACAATTTTTTATTACGGATAAGAGTGAAAAAATGTTTTATTTTATCTTTAAAAGTGTTAAAAATTATATGCTAATAAGAAAAAATTATCGAACTAAGGGCCGCCCACCCCAGTCCCGTTACCTCTGTTACCTCCGTCACTACTGAAGAATAACTCTGCCTCTTTCTTAAACAATAATCCCTTTTTTCTTAAGAATTTGATACCACGAGAAAAAGTATAGAGAATATATACATATATAGAGAATTATTAACACACAAATTAAAATTGCAAAACTTCGCACAAAATCAACTAGACCTTACATCCTAAACTGTATTGTCAGTCGAAGCCGACAGCAGTGAAAGCCTCAACACTCTTATTACATCTGTGAGAGAAACAAGACCAAGAAGCAAACCCTGTGAATCCACGACCCAAACTCGATGCACATGTTTTTCTACTACCTCTTCAATCACTTGAGTCAAAGATGATTCAGCTTGGCACGTCACAAGTTCCCTCGAGAATGGTCTATCTACATTAGTAATATGTCCTGCAAGTAGAGGGCTACCCCAAACTGACTCTGTAAACTCTAAAGCACTTAATGGAAGCCACGACTCAAGTGTCGATAAGTGACTACCCCTCAGATCAGTTGCTGAAAATGTTCCTATAAGCTTCCTGCCTTTGCCCTTCATTTTTTTCAAAACATATAGTAATATTAGGTACATGTGTACACTTCATTTTTGAAAATATATAGTAATATTAGGTACATAATATGTATAACTAATATTACTCAATAATTTAAATACTATAAATTAAATAATTTAAACATATTTTTAATTAAAAAATGTGAAACTCTTTTTCCTATTTATAAAAAAACATTAACCGAAATTTTAACTCTATTTTACTATGTATATGATATCTTTACTAAGTACAAATCCTAAATCTGTCGTGTATAAGTGAGATTCAAGACTTACATTGATAAGTTGGGTATGATCTTCTTGAGAGTTGGCCGAAGAGATGGAGCTAATTACAATAGGAAGAGCATTAAGTGAGGCTTTGCGCATGGACTTGATGGCTTCAATGACTTTTGTGCGTTCGGTGATGGCAAACACATCCTCAGTGATTGCTCCTAATACCTTGACTGAGGCTGATAAAATATCATTAAGATCTGAATCATGATGATGTTTTATAAATTTCAACAAGTCCATTTGGGTTAGCATTCGATAGCTCGAAGCAGTCTCTTCGAGTTCCACTGATCCTGAAATTTTCTCCATCTGTCCGTCTACTGGTACCAATGCACGGTGTATTCCTTTGCTCAACACTTCCATGCATTCTAAGATGCTGCATGCATGCATGAATGCATTTTTTTCAATTCCTTCAATCATTTTTAATATTCTTTTGATCATCTACTCAGATTTTTCTATACTTTCATTTTTACATTCTATTCGATGCATTAATTTAAGAGAATCATCTGCTTGTTTTTGTTATGAATTTAATAATATTAAAGGAAATTAATATTTTAAGTGAGTTAAAATAAAAATGTAGGTTTAAGATCTAATAAATTAATAAACACAATTAATTAAGGACAATCAAAGAATCTCATTATATATGTATTCTTATTCTAATAATTGAATACTCATTTAATAATCATAGCAAAATTAGGCCCAACCAATCAATATTGATTTAATATTTATGAATTTATTTTCATGTATGTTTGGTAAAAATTCCTTAATCTAATTTTTTTTCTTCCATCCTCGCCGAAAGACTTCCCTAAGGAGAAGAAATGATCATAATTTACTGTTTATTTTTATAAGATATAAAAATCGTTGATAAATATGATTTCTAATTTTTTTTCCCAAAATTACTTAACTAGAATGGCCATTATTTTCACAAAAAGAATAAAAAATTATAAATCACTTATTTAAAGTATAAATAGTGAGAAAACATAACTAGTGATATAAATAGTTAAGTTCTACTCTATAATGTATGTATTATTTTTTATCAAGGATAAAATTAACAAAAATAAAGAATGCCTATCTATTTATACTTTAAATAAATGATTTATATAAGATTTCATTTACTCAGATGAAAATAAAAAAAATTAATTTTTTTTGTAAAATATTGATAGTGATTTTTTAAAAATATAAAAAAAGTTATAAATTATAAATTATTATAAAACATTTTAATAAATAATCTAATTTATATAATTAGATAAGTACCTTGTATTTGGACTTAATGTCCACAAACTCAAGCTCTCAAGGCAATGTCCAATAACAGATGACACCTCCACTGCCATCCTCCTATCAAGATCGAACACATCATCACTACCATCATCATTGCCGGCGATGTGAGCTAAAATATCAAGCATGGTAATAATCCCAATGTAATGCTTACGAACAATCCCAGTTTGCTTATCAGCTTCCATGATCATAGACCCACCAGCTCCAATCCAGTGCCCTGGTGGTGCAGCCACTGGAACCGCCATAACTTGGTTAGCCACAAGAACGTTCATTGTGTGGGCAATAGTTGCTGTATATGGAACTTCCACTAGCCTCCTCTTATTTACCATCATATCCTTCACCTTTTTGTCTCTAAGCCGCCCTTTGTTTTCAGAGAAGTACTGCATTGTTGTGCTTGTATTCAACTCCTTTGTTTTTGTTGCATTTTTGCTTGTTAATGGATTTGATGAACAAGTTCAGATTTATAATGTCGCCTTCACGACATTGGCAATGTGATAAGTGCACGTGTCAATGTCGAACTATTTGCAGTAGCATGGTGTTTTTCAGCGGCCACGTAGTATGTTTGGGAGGAGAAAGATCTTAGTCACGTAACACGTGGATGTTTTGAGGGAGGTTCAGGGGTGGCTTCGATGATACATACTAGAATAAACTGATTTGGGCGCTTTACTTTTAGAAAAATAGAAAATATATGTATATAAAAATTGAGAATAAAATTAATAATTAATATTAATAAAAACATTCAATATATTATAATCAACTAATAAGCATTTGTCCAAACTAAATATAAAAAATGAGGTTAATTTATTAATTTTTAAAAAATTATCAAATTTAAATAAGGTTAAAAAATTAAATAAATAAAATGTAAAAGTTTATTTTCTTGTAAAATAATTAATGATCAGGATCATAACTTTATTTTAAAAATGATAAAATTTAGATATACTATAAAAAAAGAAGTTGAAATACAATAAAAAGTTTAAAATTATTTACAAGACTATACATTCTGTTTAATTATCTTTAAAATTGAACAAAACAAATTAATATATAAGATGAGTTTGAACTTGAGAAGAAATAGACATAAAACCGAGATGAAGATCTCTATATAAAAAACTGTTAAAAAAATATTTCTATCATACCAGGGTTGAAAAATCTACAATATCGTCGATTTGTTGAACATTATCTCTTTTTTTTCACATATATTCATTTATCAAAAAATATCTTTCATCCATCTCCTTACCCATTCCTATTCTCCGTGTTTTTTTTTTTTTTTTGTTTACACAGAAACGAGGGAAAATGAGATAAATGAAATTTTAACAGTGACGTAGTAAGAGGGGACAAGTGGAACTTAACTTTTCGAATTTTTTTTATTATATTTATAAATGTAACTTATTTTACAAAAATACATGCCTCTAAATCTAAATTTTATTATTTGAAATTTTTTTTTATACTACATATTCATTTACATTTCTTATTTATTTTTCACTTTTATTCTACTATTATATAACTTTTACTAATTGAATTCTATTACAGTGATAAATATTTAATATCTTCTCATCAATTTTATAACATCTAAAATTTATATATATTAAAAAAAACACCTAAATAATATTAAACATGTTTAATTAAATGAATTTTAACATTAAATAAATTTAAATGGTCACAATCGAGTGTCCAATTAAATAACGTTTTAATTTGAAATGATAACTCTAAATTCTTTTAATAGTAAAAATATATGAACTGAAAATAAAGTATTATTTTCATGATTATAAGTTTTAAAGTTATAAATTTATTGTTTTCTTTAATTTTTACAAGTTTAATTTTCCTAATCTTTCTTAAAAAATAATGTATTTTATCTTGCATACAATTTAACCATTTTTGTGTTATATCACATTAATTAGAACGTGTTTAATTAGATGAAGTTCAACATTAAATAAATTTAAATGGTCACAATTCAACTTATATATTGTCTAATTAAATAACGTTTAATGTGAAATGATAAATCAAACTTCTTTTAATAATAAAAATATATGAATTGAAAATAAGTTATTATTTTCATGGTTATAAGTTTTAAAGTTATAAATTTGTTGTTTTCTTAATTTTTACAAGTTTAGTTTTCCTAGTCTTTCTTAAAAAATAATGCATTTTATCTCGCATACAATTTAATCATGTATTATTGATCTTTTTTTTTATTTTTTTCTTTCACATACATGAAATTGTTTTACATGTTTATTATAATTTAAGTTGTTTAATTTCTTTTATTTTTTTGTCAATCTTTATATATTTTAAGCTATATTATTTAGTCTTATTATAACTTAATTTATTTTGCTTTGAGTTTCTATTTTCATTGAATAAAAATACACATTTAACGTATAATATTTTTTTTGTAAAATTCAAAAACATTAAAATAATTAAATTTTTGGAACATGTATGACATTTTTTCATATTATTTTATAAAAATTAAATTAAAAAATTCATAAATTTTATTGTAATAGTTGAACTAGTGTAAAAATTATTCATTTTTATTATTGAGTTTACACATGTCCCTCTAAACACTAATTCTCGTTACATCCCTGACTACAAACAATGAATTTCATTGTTTGTGCGAATATTTTCTCGGTATTAGATACTCTTGGCAATAGATGTTGCAATTACACAGCATAATCGACTAGGTTTGTGGTATCCTTGGCTATCTTGCTCCTGAATATGCCATGCTAGGAAAGGCGTCTAAAATTTGTGATGCCTACAGCTTCTAGCATTCTACTGCTAGAGCTTTCCATTGGACGGAAACCAATTGAGAAACTAAGTACAACCATGAAACGCACAATTACTGATTAGCAGACCCTAAGATGAATGACAAGTATAGAGAACATGTGCTGAAAAAATTGATCTTGGTTGCACTCTTATGTGGACGGAGAGAAGGCTTATAATGCTTGATGAGCCATCTGCAGAAGACAGCGGATACATCCGAGAGCAAAAAGATTCTAACTAGTGTTGAAGAAGGAAGCATGACTAGGAACTGCAGTGTTTGAACATAAGTAATTAATGGGGCTAGAATTGGATATTGAATGTCATGCGTTCTTAGAAGAGAACAGGTGGCACTAGCTATCAATTTCTTACAATTGGTTCTTCTATAGCTGCCTGTCGATTTGCAAAAGCATCTTTCTTTTGACATTTTCCTGTTTGCTTTGAAGTTATGAATGCTTCTAATATAATAATGTTAACATAAACTCTTTATCAACTTTTGGGACTCATACAAGAGTACAGGAAGAAACCGTATGAAGTTTATGCAAAAATGAACACAAAAGTAATTACTGCAACCATTCCTCTTCTTGCAGTAGACCAGCTTCCACAGAATAACTCCCTATATCTCAGGTAATTATTCATTTGGTTAAGATGGGTACTTTTTTGTTTTGACCTCCGTCAAATATCATTTCCTTTCATACAAGGATGTGTTTTTTTTTTTTGCCTAAATTCACATTCAATTATAACAAAAACCAATTGTGTCATGCCAACTTTCATGCACCCAGTCACCGTCAGCATCTATAATATCTGTAATATTTATATATTACAGAACCGAAACAATATCGCAGAGAAGTTACATCCTATGTGTTTTTTCCCCCTGGTGCTTTGCATATGTGATCCATACTCTCACTCAATAAAGCGAGTACAAGAGTTACAAGTGTTCTGAATCCTCAAGTTATAGATCCAATCCCTGGACATAACACTCCTACAACTCTAGGAGAATGTATCTTCACGATCACCCTCAGCTATGTCACCTTCCTCCATGTTACTGAACTCCAGGAAATGAGTTGGCCGGTGGTCCTCGTTATAATACTCCCGTGGTGTCCCAAGCCTGACCCCATACTTCATACTGGGTGTGTGCTTTACACCCATGAAGTTATAGTTCCATGGACCAGTATCGGGGATCTAGAAGGAGGGGAGAGGGGATGGAAATAAATAAATAAATAAAAAGTCAACACTCATTTCCAACTTGCAAACAGAGCCATTATATCAAAGTTTCAATAAGACATGTTCTTACCATATAGAAACCAAGGAAACGGTCACTTAGTAACATCTGGACCTTCTCGTAATGAGATGGGAGGTAACCATGAGGATTGCTTCCAGTGTCCTTGTTGATCCGTCCCCACTCATAACCTGTGGGCGTAAGCTTATAGGCCGTTAATGAGCAGGAACCTGGAGTAAAACTGCAGGTCAAAATAATGCACTTCTCCCCATCCCATTGCTTGTTATTTTCAAGAATCTTAGCATGAGAAGTGACATCCTACAAGTAAACAAATAACATAGGTTAGTTTATTCTAGCCGCTCCCCATAGAAACCACCAAAACACCACAACCATGTACCCAAAGGACAAACTGAAAAACACATCAACGAAATACCTGTGGAGATAACTGAGGAAGCTCATTTGGTTGTGTATGCATCCAACCTAAAGGCTCTAAATCATTAAGAAATTCATGCTCTGGGAGGGCCGAAGGAAGATGAACTTGTTGATGATTCCCCCACTGTGGTGGCATGGCAATGCAACGAATTTCCTTTACCTGGGGGTTGTCAGGTGGACTTATACCATACAAGTATCCAGCAATCTGCGTTCGCAGATCAGCTATGCAAATGAACTTTTTCAAAATGTTCTTTGGCATGATATAAGTATATCCAGTTTCCTGTAACATTATTCATATTCCAACATTAATGAGTCAAGCACTAAAAAATGATTTAATACTTAAAACAAATGCACAAAGACACATACCTTTATATCCTCTGAGTTCACATAAATATGATTGACACGAAGATATAGATTAGTAGCTGATATTGCTCTCACACGCCAATCAGTTTTAGATCCAAATGCAGCTTGCTCATAGGGACTTGTAGTGGTGACAATTAGTTCATCACCGTGCACATTTGTGGTTCTTGTGGTGACAGCTGTCAGCTGACTTGCTTCCTTTGCCTGGAAATCAAACCAAAATCTATACTAGTTAATACAAAAAACACCCCACCAATATAAATAGATCGGATCAACAAGCTTCCTATAAACAAAAACAGAAGATGGAATACCTGTTTCTCTATCTCAGCAATTTGTTGCCTTTGTTGAGAGGGTGGAGTAATTTCAGCACCAAGTATAATATCACGTATCTCAGACTGTGTCAGTGCTGATGTATTCACATTGTTTTTCTTAGCATAATCTGAAAGTATGAGATCCCTCAATGCAACCTCAACCTACAAAAAGCAAAAGTTATTATATACGAAAATACAGCAATGTCAATGCCAGAGAATAAATATTTAAGAGATAGAAACATCAGAATACCTTCATCCACTGGTCATCAGTAAGAGAAGGCCATATGTGGTGAGGCTCAGTAACAACTGTCTTGTCAGGCTTCAATAACATCTTTGCCTTCTCATTGTTCACATGAAGAGCTCTGAGAATTAAAATAAGTCTAGAGAACGCAGTGTATGATGAAATACTCTTCAACCAATCATCATAAATGTTGAAAAGAACCATCTGTGGCTCTGTGGCCTTCAATATAAGATCACCAAATTTCTCTATCTTCAAACAAGCCTGGAATGGAAGCTGCAACTCACTTCCTTTTATGACTATATTGGGGAAATCTAGCAAATGCACTTCTAAAGGATCAAGCATTCCTTTGCGAGTTACAATGATTTGTTTTGGTTGCTCTTCAACAGGTAAAGACCGCACAAGAGCAGCAACTTCTTCTGCTGTTTTCCACTTGGCCAGCTGACCAAGACGCTTCTGCCCTGCCCATACACTTGTGTGGATAACCTGAAAGATATAATGTCAGATTAAATTCAGATGTTCCTGTCTAATGTCAAAGAACCAAATATAAAACACAAACCTTCAAGAACAGCTGCCCAGTCCTTGGGTTGAATATGAATATTGCACCATTGATGGGTTTTGTGGTCAGATTTCCTTCAAATGTCTTGTGAATTGTAACACGGTACACATTAGTATCATCAACAAACCATATAATTTGGTTACTGAAGATCTCCCCATAGTTTTGGGATGACAGATATGGCTCTGTGGGCTCAGAAGAATATAACTGCAAACCCTTCCTTATCCGCTCCCTCAAGACATACAAGGCGGGATTTGACTGCATGTACAAAAGAGAAAATTAGTAAACTCACTTCCTATAAGAAATAGCATTTCACAGACATACTTCTGATGCAATATATTGTCAGCTCCAAAGTACCTTCATGATCTTGTTCATTGCCTGCTGAAGCAAAGGTTTGGAACCAGGGAACCAGTTACCAAAGGCAGAGTGCAAATTATATGCCAAATCAATACCAATCATCACACCTGCAGAGAAAAACCCCATTAGTGAGAATTGGCACAGAACCAACATCAAGCAGACGAAGCAGAAACTAAATTCTCACCCGTTGGTGAAGGATATATAGACATGTTATCTGTGGTATAATCCATGAACTTAGCTCTGGTGTAACGTTCAATATCATGAGAGTCATAATCACCCCAACGAAGCTGTACATCTATCCAATACTTATTGCTAGCTTTTTGATCAAAGACATCCTTTGGCTCAGCCACAAGACTAGGTTTTGACATTGGCCATCTATGGGCAGCAAAGAGAAGGACGTCAGCACAGGAGCTGTTCATTTTGTAACTCTTCCTGGGATGAATTGTTTCCTTCTGCACCGTTTCTATTTCCAAAGCATCCAATTCCTGGTCCAAAACTTGACAGAGATCCATAACAACACTCTCATGGATCTTTTGCCACAAGTGGGCACGAAATATCTGAATCAACGATATCTTCAAGGTTGGGATCTTTCCATGCATGAAAATTCCAGTCAGATCCAATTGCACTTGGAAACCAACATACACATTAGCACGATTAATTGTAGGTGACCACCAAAGAGTAAATCTACGGTTTGGGATTTGGTTCAGACCAGAACGTTGTGCATTGGTCAATTTTTTGTATTTCATTGACTCCTCAAAACCGGAAGCCTTCTCCCAAAAGAGACCTTCCCAAGTTGGGAAACTGCAACCATAAATCAATGAGTCAATTGTAATTGCATAATGAACTTTTTTTTGACAATTCAGAAAGAAATGTAATCACCACAGTAAGATAAGTAGCATCCAGTTCTCTCTTCTTTCTATTTTTTTTTTAAACACACTGTATAAAGACAATAGCAGACTAATAAAATAGCCCATTTTTACAATTGGGAACAAAAGGTAGAGCAAATAAGAAAATTCAATACATGATATAAACACCAAGGGATCTTATTCAACACATGCTATGGAAAGAAAATAGTTCTTCAATGTGAACAATGAAAGGATGACAGTAGGAATCTTGGCCACCTAGAATATAAAACACTAAAACTTACTATGTCCCCTTGAATAATGTATGCTCAAGGATCCCCTCAACACCTCCAAGTGCTTGGATGACATCAGTTCGGTAATTGTTCAAATTCCACAACTTCCCATCATGCCTCTGATGGGTCCACCAGAATGGGTTTTGCTTCAAGACTTGGTACTGCTTAAAATCCGTGCGTACTCTCCATCCTTTATCATATGCCAAGGTGTGTCGATCTTTCTGAAACAAAGTATTTATACGTGGTATTCCCCTATCCCATGAATCCTGTCAGTGCAGTCAATAAACCATCAGCCCAAATACCTTAAATCAAGATAAAATATTGATTTATTCTACAAAATCCAATGCAAGGTGATGATGCAAAATGGCTCTAAAGAACACCACTAGACATCTTAAGACATTGAAAATAAAACCAAAAAACAAAGAAAAGTCACCTCTAAATCCTCAAGGGTTAAACGCCTATTTTGTGCTTGAGCTTCCTGCCTTTTTAGTGCATACTCTGCCCAAACACGCTGTGAATCAATAAATTCACTTTCCCATGGCTGTCAAGGAAAAGCAACTAGGTGAACTTTAAAATACCAAGGCAAAGACAATCTCCGTATCACATAATGATAGAATTTAGTTTACCTGTATGTAGCGATAAAGATTTGGAATAAGCTGGTCTTCCTCGTGACTCATTCCACTTCTGAAGTGGGTTACCCCAACATCAGTCTGCTGACTGTATCTGAGGTCACTCTGTGGAATCAAAATGTGACCCATAGATAACATACCTAGTCCTCCAATTTCTTTGGGTGTGTAAAATATGACAGGAGGAAACCTGAAACCAAATAAAATTCATTCATTTCTAAAATTTAGACATCACAAAAAAAAATGCACACACAAACTACCAAGATACTTACCTGCTAGGCATTTTTGAGTTCAACCCAATCTTAATACGGGTCTGGATTTTATTCTCACATTTGACCAATAGATCCAGCAACTCCTGGGTATGTACAGTTGCTTCACGGAAGTAAGTCATGAGACCTACGCAATAATTAGGTGAGCAACATTTAGAATATGATGCTTATGTGCAAAAAACTTGAAAATAAATTTAGGTTACAACTATTACCAATAAGAGCTGTGTTCCATTTGTTCACAATTTTTGTAAATGTTGTAGACCCCGAAGACATAAGAATCTGCCTCCCACGATTCTCAAACACCTTCATATGTTCATCATCAACCCTCAAGAAAGCAACAGCAGTGCGTTCTTTGGTCTGTTCATTCTGCAAGTTCCAAACCCCATCTCTTGTATTGCTAAATGCTTCCTGAGTCATTCTTATCTTAGGGAGTATACGAACTTCAAAGCCACACCTACATCCAACAAGGCAAAGGATCATATAAGAAGCTAAACTGTAGGGCCAATATTTAAGACACATTGACACACGCATACATACACAATAACACTCAAAAATCCAGAAGTCAAATTGCATAAGTTGAAACATGCAAGAATTATAAACTCAAAATCCTAATCTAGCATGTATTTTCGATAACAAAGCAACTAAATCAATGAGTACATACATGCTGAAAAGCAGATTTGGATTGTCCTTGCTGTAAACAGAAACAAAGCTGTTTTCCCACTCCAAGGTTGTGATGCTTCGAGGAAGACGATTCTTCATGTCCCAGAAGACACTCCTCCCAAGATTGACTGCAATAGAAAATTGGAAAACATACATTGACTAATTTATTACTCATACAGCAGTAAATTTTATTTCATTGAGATTGTAAAACCAAAAGAAAACGGCAATCCAGATAGAAAAAGAATTATATAATTACCATCATGCTTCATGAGCCTCATTCTGGCATCTCTTGGCCAACACTTCTTGTTGTTATATCCAACCATATTTTCATTGTTGGGATCTGGATGCTCAGTAAGATATCGCTGGATAAGGTCTCGAGCCTCTTCATGAGTAAAACGGAACAATATATGCACTTTATCGATGTAACGAGAGTACAGACGAATGGGATGCCTTGTCTCAACTTTTGTGTCCCAGTAGGTTATAAACTCATTGGGCATTTGTGGTGGACCAGCAATCTCACTAGCCCGAGTCAAACCAAGAAGCAATAGATCAAGCATAAGTCCATAGTACTGCACCACAAAGGACGCAAACTGTAGACCACGAATGAGACCATATGCATTTGTATGACTCATATCCTTATATGACAATACAACATTATTTTTAGCGGTGACATAATCAGCAATATTGTGGTCAAGAACTAAACGCAGGAGCCTGCAAAATAGTACATAAAATATGTTAAAACAAAATTATTGAGGTTCAAGACAGTGAATGGAGAGTTAACACAATACATACCTGTTCAGCATTGTCAAGTCAATCTTTTCAAAGAACTTCTCAAACTTTGTCTGAAGCATCACAACACACTGCCCTTCACTAGTGTCCCATATGCCTTGTAAATTGTTTATTCCCTGACACCATTTATACACTAACAGCGGAGGTGGCTCCGAATCAGCTGGCTTGATCCAATTTGGAAATAAATGTCTCTTGTCACCTTCATACCATAGATATTGGTCAAGATATGCATCTGTAATTTTCTCAAGAGGCTCAATCTCATACACTGGAATGAGATAACTATAGAGATCCATGAATTCTATGCCAACCTACAAAAGGGAACACATTGAAACATTTAATTCATATTCTTTGTACTGGATAAGATTTTAGACTATTCTCAACAATATAAGAACTTACTTCTTTGAATGCACGTTGAGTAAGCAAGTGACGCTTAATTCGTGACAGCGCCTCATGTGGATTATCATAAGCTTGTTCAATAAGGCCTAATTCTTCCCTCTGAAGTTGGTTCAATCTCACCGCTACACTGTACGATTCCTTCAACCTCTCCAGAGCAAGTATAAGAAGCTTTGTGTCATGCTTATATGACAATGGAGGGAATGGTATGGGAGTGAACTTCCTTGACTCCAACCAATGTACAGTGGTTGTGTAAATGGCAACTGCCTCTTCAGGTGTGACATATGGACCATCTTTTAAATAGTTGTGTTGCCTTTCCTATAATGAGAAGCAGATAAATAAGTTCATGATCAGGAAACCAAAGGATATAATAAGTTGCAAGATGGAACCTTCAAAAGATTTTCAGACCATAGAACAAACCTGTTCTGCCTTTAGCCAGAGGCGAGTTAATCTTCCAAGATTCTTGCGACATACAGTCTTGTCAACAGTTGCACCTCTTCTTATACGCTCACGATTATAATGAGCTACATTTGTCCACCAGTCTGCCTTTGATTTCACGTAACGAAGAATCATGTTTTCAATAGGGACAGGCAACCCAGGAACCTGGCATGACATCAAAGTTAAACATAGCAAATTTTATACAAAGCATGTGAAGTTTAAGTCATAAAGTATAGTTACCTTCCAAGGAATATTTGCTTTCCAACAGCGCCATGCCTCACTAAGATGCTGCAATATAGTTCTGGCTTTATTTTGCTTAATACCCTCTGCATGTTACAAGTACATGGTAAGCCAACAAAATACCCAAAAAAATCCAGCAAATCAACTGCATGAAAATTTTCAAATAAAACAAAAAAATGATACCTGGCATTGCATCAAGAACATCATGCATTACAGCTGCCCGAAGCTCCAAATCAAAATGGCTTTCAACACGCTGCTTAGTAACAGTCTTTGCCACCCCTTTTGAATGACGACCCTCAAATTGTCGAGCAAGTAAATTTCCTAACCATCTCTCCAAAAGAGGAACAATACCACGAAGGAAAAATAACCACACCCTCCACATAGGAGCCCAAAATCCACATCCAGGCCCTTTCCCTACCGGCCCAGTATTGAAACGATAATAAATTAAGTGCTTCAGATCTTTGCACATTCTGATTTGTCGCATCAACCTGTACTTGTATCTATACATCCCAGTTAGCTGACCAACGTGAGAGAATATGTATTGCAAACCATCAGCCAACTGGAAGGCATCCACATTGCCTAACCGGAACTGAATATTGGCATCCACCACAAGCTTCGTCAGCCGCAAGATTTCACGACAAAGATGAAACGCATTGCCAAAACGAGACTTCTTCCGTTCTTTTGTGGTCAGAGTTTTGACAGGCTTTAGATTAAAATTGTAATCAAGATGAAGATAATTCAGATTCTTCCTATGAATTAAAAGATTCAGCATGTTGTACCCTTGCTTGCAAACTTGAAGACCAGCTTCGGCCCAATCAAGTTCTGTAGTTTGGAAAAACTTTGTAGCTTGAAGAGAACGGAACAAGTGTTTCTTCTTTTGAGCCTTTGGAGGTCTATGGTGCAGCTCATTCAGAACAAAGCATTTCAGTAACTTCTGATAGCTTACCCGTACTTTAACTGGATAAGAAGGAGGGCTGCAAAAGTAAAAGAAATAAGACAAAGTCAAGTCAAGACAGGCAACATATAACAGCATACAGAACAACGATATAGAATCTTACCAATGCTCCTTATACCACTCGGAAACAAGGGGTATATCTTCTGCTCGACGCATTCGCCCAGATCTCATGTTAAAAGGGCGTGGGGCAAACAATAGAGAAATACCAGCAGCGGTTGTGTCAGTATAAAGTTGAATATCATTCAGTAAAGGCTCCACTCCTTCCGGCAGAACAAAATCATCATCATCCTCATCGTCATAGTTTTTCTTTTCACGTCGTTCCTTGTTAGTACTGGGTATTGGGTGTATCAATGGATCGTAATAAAATGCAGGCAAATCAGGATCCTCAGTTTTTATGTACATCACCATGGGAGTATGGTAGACACTAAGCTTTACTTTCCTGGGCCTATTGTTATAGAGATGAGGAAATGCAATTCTATACTCTGTCCTAAGAGGCGACCGAATAATGAGTTTGTTGATATCATTGAACTCGTTCCAGTCTTCATCTCCTTTCTCCATGTCACGATACAGAGGTTCAAATTTAGGCCCTCCTGCATTGGAGCAACAAATTAATGTAATAATGAAAACCAAGAGTTCAAATTTGCATAGATTCTAAATAGAAGTTTCTGATAATGGAATTCAATAGTTTGCTGCCTATTCAAATTTCATGCTGAAATAACTTCCAACTTCAACAAGCCTTCCGCAGGGGAGCAAAAATCAACAGCAAAGATTTCTAAACATGCAATAAAGGATAAATATAAGAAACATGCATAAAAAATTATCTAGCATTTAAGCCTTCTTGTTCATTGTTGGAGGCCAAAAATCAAGAGATGCACAAGCCAGAAATGAGATAGAAGATTCATACCAATACAAATCAATATTTTCTTTACTTCTTTCATTTTTCCCCTATTAATATAAGCAATTGAAAGATGCAAAATCACAAGGACTTACCAGGTATACACATATTCAATGCCTTAGCTGTGAAAAAAGACTCCATATCAAATAAGTAGAAATAGTTACGGTCAATCAAATCAGATAGTAGCTGTCCCGCAAGCCGATGAAGTGCTGCCATGATTGGAAGAGATAGATGCCATCTCCTATAACTTGGACCATTAATGAGTTTTGTTTTAACGAGAGGCTTATGATCATAAAACCACGTATGTACAGCAGAATCTTCCTCTTCATCTAGCTCTAATTGAATTGGCTCCAAAGGATCAACATCTAGTAAGTTATCAGCATAGTCCAGAGGCGGCTCCTCGTCATCAAAAGGTGGAAACCTCATCCTCTTAAAATGCCTACGATCCCTCTTCTCCCTTCTCATCATGATCCACATCGTACCCCACTGTCCAAAAAGAAAAATAAAGTAAAAAATAATCAAAAGGTATACAAAATGAACCAAAACATAGATGTAAGTCAACTCTAGGAAAAGAATGGGAATGCAAAAGAATGAAGACAAACCTGAGCCAAATAGATGGGTTCAACAACCCATGGAATTTCATTCACAAAAGTAATTGCCCCAGTAATATGGTACAAAACCTTCACATCTCGAACCTATAACAACATTCAACAACAGAGTTAGCCTTCATATTCAAAGAATTGAACTAAAAATCAAAGCAAGCAAATAAATACCTGCTCCCAGGGCATTGGCATATTCTCAAGCAGCTTATAAACTGCATGAGGAACAAATTTGAGTGCACCGAGATATACTCGCTTATCGTGACGATATTTCTTGGAGGACATATCCCCATGATCCCTGAAACAAAAAATAAGCTCAGAACCACCAAATGATAACCCATTACAAATAAATTCAAAAACTACAAGTCCCAACTCTATCAATTTTAGCAAGATTCAGTTCAAAAGGAACTCCGAATATGTCATTTCTTATCTCATTTTCCCACTACACCGAAGAGAACAACAGATGACTCAGCTAAAATCCTCAAACCGACGTACAAAAATTAGAAAACTATCATCAAGAAATTCACAATGGATCAAAAATCCGAAGACCTAACACATATAACTTAAGTAAGTACCAAAAAACATAGTAACTAACCTAATAATCTTCCTGACATGCTCCGGAGGCATATCTTCTTTCTGAGTTTCGACGAACCCGAACTTCCTCTTGTCGCTGTACCTCTTCGAATTCAATTGCTGCCATTTCCTGGCCTTTTCTTCTAGCTTGGCCTCGGCCTCAGCTGGCGAAGGCAGCACTGTATAAGAAGGTTGTGCCGCAGGCGGTGGCGGAATGGACGAACCCCCTGTTCCTGGCGGTGGCGGAGCGAACTGTCCGTTGTTCCACATGACGTAAAACTGAATCTAAACCTAAGCTAAAAGCTCAGGAACCCTGATTTCGTAACAATCAAGCTGTGATATAGTCAAGAAAGATTGTAACTTGAACATTTGCTAGTAGAAAAGGTAGGCTAGTTTCTAGGGCTTTAGGCAGTTGTCTCCCTCAGTGACTGTAGAGAGAGTGCGATTAACAAAAATTATAGAGGGCTAGCGTCTGAGTGTCTTTTATAACCGATATGATCCTATGAAGTATGAAGGCGGTAGCACTTGAGACGCTATCAAATATAATGTGATGTATTATAGCCTTCAATTTGGGCTTTTTGATTGGGCTCCGTTTTGGCGTCCTAAATTAGTAATTAGTGCTACTAAGTTTGTACACATTTTATCTAAGTTAGTACACCTAAATAAGTAAAACATTTGAAAATGTGGGCTAACTTAATTTAGTTATCATTCTAATTCAAGGATTACTTCTAAGTTAACCCATAATTTTTTCAATAGCAATAGTAAATATTTTTTTTCTTTTTAACCCACGGCCCAAAAAACTTTTCAAATTTAGATTAATAAAGTGGGTAGTTTTTCTACTTGCATAAACTTAAAAAAATATTATTAAATTATTTTATTTATATTATTAAATTATTTTTTATTTTATTTATATCATCTAATTATTACAGTTGTTATATTTATATTATTATGTTAATCATCGTATTACACGTGGATCATAGATTTACAAAAACTCATATAATTAAGTAATAGATTCGAAATAAATCAAATACTTAAATAATATATATATAAGTAACTATTTAAGTTTTCATTTTAATATAACAAAATTTGGGAACAAATAAATAGGATTAAGTATCCTAAGAATCAATTTATATGTATCATTATGACACTTTAATCACTTTGTTTTCACAATTTACACTTAAGTCGTTATTTCTGTAAAAATATGATATTTCGATCCCTTTTTGAATAGTAAAATATTTTATTAATAAGAAATTCTGAATGTAAATATAATAAGGACAAAATTTTCATTTTATTTTAACAATTTAAAATTGAAATTGAATAGTACAATTTTTTCTTTTATTTGTTTGGTTAATTGATTTTTAAATTTTTTATTTTTTTTATAATATCGCGTTTTATGTAGGTATCCTATTTAGATCAAAAAATACAATACCTAAAAGTTCCCAAAACATACAAAAAATTTAAAAATAATTGACTAAAAAGTAAAAGAAAATATTATTAAAATAATAATTTACTATTCAAAATGTAACTAAAGTGTCATATTTTTACAAAAAAAATGACTAAAGTATTCATTATAAAAATAAAGTGATAAAAATATCCACTTGATATAAACAAAGTGACTCCAAAAAATACTTAATCCTATTTATCTTATTCACATAATATATATCAATATATTTATATAATAAATAATGATTATATAATTTATATTTGATTATTTTATTATGTATTGATTTTTTATTATTAACCTTTAATTATTATTGTAAGGATCATAATTGTGTTAAATTAATAATATTTTTTCGTGTCAACTAACCTACATTACTTTCAAGTAAAACAATGTTCATAAAAATGGGTATTAAGTTCAATAAAGTTTTATCTATGTATTAAGTTCGTATATGCTATCATATTATATTTAATTTATTTATTAAATAAAGTATTATTTATAATTAAATTGTGTATCACTAATAAAATATCGTACTTATTACTCAAAAAATTATTATTATTGTGTATATAGCTTTCATTAAAGTAATAAAATAATAATAATTGTGTATTTAATATTCATTAAAGTAATAAAATAACTAATTGTTTTGTTTTAAAAGTATTTTTTTTGCAGTTTTATTCAAAATTTTAACATCAATTTTTTATCTTATCATAATTAAAAACTTTTATTTTCTTTTATTTTTTAAAATAAAGAGTTTTAGAGTAATAATTATTATTATTAGTCAATTAATATATTATATACTTATCAAAATTAATTTGTTCATTTGTACAAAGTAGTATATAAAAAATCTCAAATTTTTTCATTATTCACTTTTTTTCTTTAAATTATTTTGCCCTTAGTTTTTTGTAATACTAAACCTTTGTAAGTACAAATTGGTGATTTAAATTTTATAAATATAGACTATATAATAGTATTAATTATAAAACAATAATTATTTTTATTTAAAAAAACATTATTTCATTCAATCAAATAAGATATGTATTTAAATATAAATTTTTAAGTTGCTCACATTAGGATTAAAAATTGATAATAAGTATTTTTTAAAGTGATTTATAAGAATATTTTTAAAATAAATATTTAATTAATATCTATCTATATAAAAAATCTCAATTTTTTGTTATTCTTCTCCTTTTTTTCTTTAATTTTTTTAATACTAGTTTTTGAACCATGTATATGTATAAATAAGTGATTTAAATTTAATAAATATATAATAATATTAATAATTTAAAAATAATAATTATTGTTTTAAAATTCTTTATTTCATTCGATAAGATAAAATATACAATTTTTAAGTTGTTTTATTATGATTGAAATTTGATTATAAGCATTTTTTTTAAAAGATTGATCGATATATTCTTAAAATAAATAGTTAATTAATAGAATAAATATATAATAATACTTGTTATTTTATGAACAATCAAATTTAAACATGTTATGATTTGATACAATATTGATAAGACATGAATGAATTCATTTTATAAATAAATCAAATATAATATGATAATATACAATTTTTTTAATTAATATTTTTATTATCTAATAAATTAATCTTATAAAAACATGATAGATATAACTTTATTAAACTTAACAAAAAAAAATTATAAGTATTTTTTGTTTAAAAATAATTTATATTAGTTGATTATTTTTTTAATTAATATAAGATATAACATGATCTGGACACAAAATAAATGTGACATGTTCATAAATAAATTATAAAAATGTAAAGGTATATTGGTTCTCACAATTACAAAAACAACCACCAAAATCCTTACTTTTTATATATCAATTTTTTTTATAATAAGTATTTATAGAATAATTAATATGATAAATAATTACCAATTAAAAAATAGATTGTATTATTTTATAAGGATAAATATCAACAAATCCCTATGATAATTATATCATATTTTTATAATTAATATTATTTAGTATTTTTATTAGGTTATGTATTTTAAAGTATTATAGATAATGTATTTGTATCTTTTATATCTCATGTTATTTAATATTACTTTTTAGTAACTCAATTCAATTATTTACATTATTTTAACTATTTTGAATAGTGTGAGTTCATTTTTAATCAAAAGTAGACACATGTTTTATAGGTTAAATTGAAGAAAGATATATGTGTGAATTTAAGGAAAAAATAAAAGAGATATAAATAATTGAATTGTCAAACTAAAATAAAATATTGTAATAACATAAGATATAAAAAAATCAATACATTAATTATGATACCAAACTCCATACAATAATAAATATAATTATTCAAATTTAATGTTTATTTTTGTATGTCAATACCTTACTATTATCACTTACCAAACAAAAAATTTAACAAATGATATAAAATATAAAATTAAAAACTTAAAATTTACTTATTTATTATAATTTTAAGTGAAAATATTATCATAATTTAAAATATTATTGACATAATGATAACTTTATTAAACAATAATGAAATAAAATTGTGATTAATTAAAAGATTAAAAAATAAGCTCTATATTTTTTTAATATACATGTTCCGTCAAAAGTTTCATTTACTAACTATATTTAAAATGATTCCTTTTAATACCCATGAAATGAAAAATACTTTAATTTAGTTTCCATATTTTTTTTTAACAATAACAAACAAAAAATTATCGTGGGTCTTTTTGGGAATGGACATAATGGGAATTCACCACCATTTTCACCTATATCTTCATTTTTATGTTGAAGTTAAGTTAGCTTCTTTTCCGTTATTTGCCTACCTAACTTCATAAGACTCCATTTTCTACCTACTAACTTTACAACCCCATGTAATTGGCTTACTGTTAAAGAAAAAACTTGATCATAAAATGAGATTACCGTTTTCTAAGGAGAAAATGGAAATTGCAACAATGAAAAGCTTGTAATGTATTCATATGTTAAGGCCTTAGAAGAGCGAAAAGATTAACGGAGGACATTGTTAGAGAGAAGGAAGATTATCTTTATGCATTTCACTAATTTATGATAAAAAAAATTAATTAGTTATTCTATCATGATTTATGGGTTTTTTCCGTTTAAAATGAAAAACAAGAGTGAGTTTGTATAAAGTAAAATGGTAAAAAATTAAGATATAGACAGAAAGGATCAAAAGAGTTTTTTGTATTTATTATTCAAAAATGATCAAAGTGATATTTTTTTGAAAAATTTAAGTATTTGAATAATAATAGTTTTGTGGGTATTAAAAGTGAAAAAAATACCAAATCTATGCCCTTAAAAAACTATTCATACACTTTTTTGTGCATATTATAAAGGAGCATTAATTCATTAATTAAACTTCAACATATTATAAAATAAATACTTATGTTATTAATTTTTTATCTGGTATGAAATATAACTATAATATTTTCTTAAATTTTTACAAATATTCTTGCTTAATTTTTCATAAGGGTGTGTATGGTCAAACCTGACCAAAAATGAAAAAATACAATAAATTATTAAATTATATTAATTAAGACAACAATAAATTATTTTATTTTTACTCTTAAAATTCTTATAATAATAAAAATTAATTAAATTATGAACTTTTTGAGTTTTAATGTTTAATTCATTAAACATATAATTATTTAATTCTTCCATTAAAAAACTATTTGACTTCTACAATTATATAATCAATTGTATCTTGTCACTTTACCCTTTGATATTTAAATGTCAATTAAATAATTGATATATATGTTAGTAGCTTTTAGAATTTACATATCACTAATTTTTTCCAAAAAAAAGTTATTAAATTACTTTAATTGTACTTACCCTTAATAAGCTAATAAATTAAAATTAAAATTAAAATTATCGATATAATTTAAAATTCATAATTATTTTTGTTTCCATAACTGCTCTCACTAAGTTAGATAATGGAAGTGAAAGTCTTTTAATTAAATATAATTCAAAATATTTATTTAAAAATTTATATGCTTTTGAATTAGTTTGGAATAAATTTAATAAAAATAAAATATTGAGATAAACAATTAACTTGTGATTTCAATGTTACATTAGTTCATAATAAGTATTTGGTCATTAATGGAACGTAAAAAATAAAATATAATTCAAGATAGAGTTAGACAGCAATTACCATTTGTTTTTCAAATTGTATGATACGATTTTATATTTTTTTTTTCTCCCTTTGCAGTTATTGCTTAAATGTTTTGATAGATGATCATTACAATGAGAAAATTTGATATAAGGTGGTCACTCTTTTAATTTTGGTTTTTATTTATTTACCTCAACACAATTATTATAATTGATAACTGAAGTACCATGTAGGTCTATCACTACTATGGGTGTTTTTTTAAAGACTTTGAATCTCAAATAAATTTACTATATTATTTTTCTTTTAAAAATTAAAGTTATTTTCTTTAGTGAAACATAAAATAAGGTAAAAATAATTCAATATATTTTTATTGTTAAGTTAAATTGAGTATGAATATTAAATATATTTTAATTATGAAAAAATTAAAATTAGAAACATAAAATTTAGGTTTTTTTATTTCAAATATAAATTAAATATATATATTTTAACTTTTAGTGTTTCTTCATAGATTGATTTTATATTAAGAAAATTTACTTGGAGTAGACTTAAATTTTTCAACAGGTAGATGATACTAAAAATATATATTAAAACATAGATAATTAAAATACATTTTTTTAGCAAATTATTGAGTTTAAATATATATCTTAAGAATTAAATTATATATTTTAAAAAATTACCGTACTTATAGATATGTAATTTTTTATCTAAAAAATATTAAAGATGAAAAATATATAAAGTATTTTCCCAGAACAGAAGAAAAAGTCCACTGGTCTACCACTACTCTCTCCTTCAAAAGGAAAAAAAGGCGTCGCACTGATTGATTTTTTAAAGAACTAGAAGATTAAGGGATGTATCAAATTTTCAATAGATCATGCCCCTTTCGCGTGTAAGAATTTTGAAGCTCCACTTGGAATCTTGCTGACTCGGCGCACAGATCAAACGAGCTTCACCGATATTATACGTTTGGATTCTTCTACTCCCTCGCACTCAATAAACAGAGGTTTCTGCGGCATTACTTGGACACCCCAATTCCCAAGTGTCCGATTAGCTTCTCACTTAATTGGTAAGTTTGTGTTTTTGGGGTTTAGGCATGCTGGGTTACTGAGAATCGTTAGTAAGTCGGGAAAAAATAGGTTTTTTTTTTTTCATGTTTTCTACATTGATTTATTCTGTCTATTTTTACTTTTGTACTAAAACACAGTAACTCAAAAATATATTATATAATGACCCAAATGAGTTCACGTCACTTAAATATGAATAATTGGGTGGGTTAATAATTAATTTGTCATCATCTCCTTAAAAATCGGTTTTTGTAGTATGAGTTATACCCAAAGTGATTGTTACATATTATTGCTAAGTGTTCTCCTTCGTCTTCTTAGCAATCCAATACGTTTGACTTTTGTTTTCTTTCCAAAACCTAATGGTACAGAACGTTTGACTTTTGTTTTACTTGTGATAATATTAAGTTCTTGATTTGTTAGAATTGCAGTTCCGACATGTCATTATAGGTCAAGTTGATACCACTATGATGCAAATGCAATTTGCCAGCATATTCTCGATAGTGATGTTTAATTTTTCTTTTATCTTTTATGCAAGCTTCAATTAGTGAGGTGCTGGTGACTCTGCGTAAATCTAGTGAGTGATGAATACTTATTTAGATGAACATGGTATTGTGCGATTGAATTTGAACTATCAATTAACAGTTAGCTGATATTTCCAAATTGGCTTGTTCTATAGGTTAAAAACATTACGATCATGGCCATTCGGTTAAATTCCGGTTTATAAGTCATAGGTAGTTAATGATTGCGTCGTTCAGAGTTAGTGATTGTGGCCTAAAAAACTGGAAATCAATATCTAAGCTAGCAGTCTATTGTTTTTTTTCTTCTCTCTCTCTCTCTCTCTCTCTAGGAATTTGGTAGTTGAGCATTTTCCTTACAGGGTTCATGAAATTTATTTCTGAGAGGTATGAAATTTTCGGGTTTTGGTAATCTTTATGAGTTATCAGTAAAATTATGGAATACAAAGTTGGATGGTTAGGAATTAAATTTCTTCTGTCAGCTCTAGTTATATGTTAAAAGGGTCCATTTTCATTGCGACTGTTGGTGTGCAGAGGAATAGTTTGGAAAGTTGCTAAGTCTCCATCATATCGCCTGATGTGAATTTATTAACTATGGCATCTGGAACCCTTGATGCACGGAGGATTTTTCATCTAAATGTTAAGGATGTTATTCTCAAAAGCCTAGAACATGTTTACTCTTCTTTTGATGATATATTTATGCGTGTATTTTCCCTTAGCTTTGTTGAGGATATTGGTCAATTGTTGGATTGGATACTTATTATTTCACCCACACCATTTCAATTGGAACAAATGCGTAAACAGATGGAAAAAGTAAAGCCTGTTGCTTCTTTTGAATATGAGCTCTGTGAAGGAGACCCTGATCACCTTAGAACTGTTGTAGCTGTTCCTACTCCTGGTCCATGGATTGATCCCGCCTCATTGAAACTTAAGTACAAAATTGGGCGAGGCGAATTCGGTGATGTTTGGTTAGCCACTCATCATCAGTCGTCATATGATTATGATGAATATCATGAGTTGGCTGTTAAGGTATTGCATCCATTAAATGAGGATCAATCACAGAACTTTTTGGATAAGCTTGAAAAGATATATTTCAAGTGCCAAGGTTTCCATGGTGTTGGTTTGCTACATGGTATTTTGGTTTTTGATGGAAAGGTAAGTTTGTTGCAAAGCTTTATAATTTTTTTCATTATTATTTATATATGTATTTTGATGATGGGTAATTAAAATATTATTATTTCCTGGTTATATCTCTTGTTAGATCTGCATTGCTATGAAAGTTTACTAAGGATCACTGGGTGACCGAGTGGCTCAACTTAAGGGCAACAAGCTTCAACTTTTTGATGTTTTAAGGTTGTATATGTTCAGAAACTTGGTTATTTCCTTGTGGATCAAATATGTCCATGAAAAGAGAGAGAGAGAGAGAGAGAGAGAAGAAAAGATAGACATACACAATTCATAATGCTAATGCAATGGCTGCAGGTATGGGATCCAGTTGGCAAGAGGCATTCTAGAGTTGCATTCTGTAGGAGTCCTGGTAATGAATCTGAAACCATCTAACTTTCTTCTAGATGAACATAACCAAGCTATCCTTGGGGATTTCGGAATCCCATATCTGCTTCTTGGGATTCCATTATCTAGTCCAGAGAGGGTTCTTAGACTTGGGACTCCAAACTACATGGCCCCAGAACAGTGGGAACCAGAAATTAGAGGTCCTTTATCCTTTGAGACAGATGCGTGGGGTTTTGGATGTTGCATTGTGGAGATGTTGACCGGTATTCAACCTTGGTTTGGGAAGTCAATCAAAGACATTTATCATTCAGTTGTTGTTAAGCAAGAAAAGCCACATATTCCTATTGATTTGCCTCCTGCAATTGAAAATGTCATCAAGGGGTGCTTTGAGTATGATATCCGTAATCGGCCTTTAATGACAGATATACTGCACGTTTTCGAAAGGTAATATCTTTTCGAAGCATACCTTGTTTCTTAACTTTTATGAAAGAGCAAAAATATTTTAAGATGAATAATTATTGCTTAATTGAATTTAATTGTCTTGATGCTAAGTGGATAATTATGTATGATTGGTGGAGACATTAGTAAGCATCCTATTGAGTGCTATGAGTACCTATGAAAAAGTGTTTTTTGTCTTCTTGTCTATTGCAACCTTAAACCGTAATTGCTTCTGTTCTGCTTGATTTAATCCTAGCTCTTTAATCTTTTGTCCTATGGCCATTATTAACCATAAATCACCATATTTGGTCCTTTTTTCTTCTGAAAAACTCATCCCTTGACACTTCAAAAACTTATAAAATTAAAAATAACATTTACTAATATTAAACGGAGTTAAAATGAATGGAGTTCAACATTGGATCTAAAAGGTCGGAGAATGTTTGGGGCGAACATGTTTTTGTCATAAAAATAGGTTAAATACAAGGGTGATATTTTTATGGTTACAGGTTTTAAGGGTGTTATAAATGTTGTTTTTCCATTATTATTTTGTATTATGCTTTATTTACAATGTATACATGCAAAATACAGTCTTTCTTTTCATTTAAAAGAAAAGGGAAAAAACAAAAGTCAATCACAAAATCCACAACTGTATCTAGACCTCTTCCAAAACATAAAACATAGGTATTTAGATCCATAGACATTTAATTTTTCGGTAGGAATTGTTAGTTGTGCTGGTATGATATATCAGACTGGTTACAGTCTTCAATTCTGAAGTATTTATGGCTATCAGCAACAAGAAGGTGTGGGAATAGTGTTCAATCCTTTTATTGTCCCACCCACATCCCCATCCTTTTCGTTTCATCTCTTCTATGGCTGTGTTCTCATTATTTACATTTGGATATCACAGTTGTCAGACTGCTGCTTATAATGATGGAGAGTGTCTTGGTTCTGGAACCAATGGACTTGTCAAAAGTTTAGGAAGTGATGGTTATACTACATGGTATCTCTCAAAAGATTACCTTCAAGTTTGTGATACAGTTCGTTCAAGAAAGCCACTAAATGGGCGCAAGCCTCAGACTGTGCATATCCCTGAAGGAGCTGTGGTTGGTTTGGAAAGTGATTCTGATAGAGATGGTTATGCTCTTGTGAAGATTCCTTCGGTGCGAAATCCTGTAAGGGTAGCCATGTCAACAGTTGAAAGAGTCACATTAGGCTTTGCTGGAGGTGATTGGGTAACCTTGACGGAGGAAAGCAGCAAACATTCTTCTACTGGGATTATTCATTCTATACAGCGTGATGGGAGTGTTGCAGTTGGATTTGTTGGGTTAGAGACCCTCTGGAGGGGAAATATATCCCAGCTTCAAGTAGCCAATTCGTACTATGTTGGACAGTTTGTGAGGCTAAAAGCAAATGTGCTTGTTCCACGATTTAAATGGCCTCACAAGACTGGAGTGTGGGCGACAGGAAGGATCAAACAAGTTCTACCAAACGGCTGTCTTGTTGTTGGCTTCCCTGGGTTGTTGTTAGGAGATGAATATAATAACTTCTCTGCAGATCCAGCTGAAGTAGAACTGGTAGCATTTGATACTTGCTCGGGTTTGGTGGACAAGTATCAGCATATCGAGGATTTTCACTGGACAGTGAGGCCACTTGTAATTGCAATTGGTCTATTCACAGCCATGAAATTTAGTTTATTTGTCAGACAGACTGTTTGTGCAAAGTTGAAGAATGGACGGAAAAATTCAATGCAACTTGATGGTAGTAACTCGGATGGACAGGCTGGGAGCAATGCAGGATGGCTACCACCTCCGGTTGCAAATATTCTTTTCAAGGATGGTGTTTGTCCTGGTACTGCTAGGTAATTTGTCATTGATACAGATTAACTTTGCCCAACCAGCCAGTAGAAACAGTGTTTAAATGGAGTTTTTGTGTCTAAACGTTTCAGTATTGTCATCCATTTTCAATTGTCGTCAGTATCATTAAAAAAAACAAAAAAAAAATTGGCTTGTAAAAACTTGTACTTTCTTTGTAAATAGATAATAACCTCAAAACTGCTGCCTTTTCTTGTTAGTAATAATTTTTTTTGCTGGAGCATGACTAGCACCTTTTATCTTGGCATATTAATTTTTATGTTGTGGCCTAACCAAACAAATAGAATATGTTTCCCACCATTGATTAAAACACTAAAAAATGTCCCATTAAATTGCACCTAATTATGAAGCACTAGTTCTATTAATTTGAACCGATATAAGTATGATGCATTTGATAAAAGTCTATTTTATTTTGTAAGTTATTTGGTGGGTAATACAATTTGATTAATTTTTTTAAAAGGAGATCGAAGTTCATTTAAAAGAATTAGGTTAAATTTTTAGAGATAAAATTGATATTTTAAAAAATATATATTTTATTAAAAATAACGTTAATAAATATTTGAATAATTATTTTTATTTAAAATTATAATATAATATATATTTTTATAATAATATTCTTGATAATATCTTTTTAATATAATTTTTTATTTACTTATTATTTAAAAGGATAAATTATTCATAATTTTTTTAAAATAATTATTGCCGTTATTTTTAGTAAAATAAATAAATATTTTCTAGAATACTAATTTGATTCAAATCTTTAATATAGGCTTCAAAGATACTTTAAAAAAGATTAATAGATGCACGCCAAATAAAAGGACATTCTGTTATTCTTAATCCCTTAAAATTAAAATTAATTAATGTCATCAAGTAAATTAGATTTAATTGATATGCTTTTTTATATATAGATTTAAACCTATTACTTTTACCATCAATAGCAGATTTAATTGACATGACTCACATGAAAGGTAGTTATATTCTTATTTTTCAACGTAAATGCATGATCAGTTTTTGGAGCGATAAAAGTACAAGTTATTTTTTTTCTTCTATTATTATTAATATATATATATATATATATATATATATATATATAATCTTCAAAATGGTATAGTACAATATTGATGGTATGTATGTAAAAAAAAACTTTAAATCCTTTTCATACCATTCAGTTTTAACGACTTTTAAAGAATTTTGATTGATATTGGTTTGTTTGTTAAAAGAAAAAAATTATATTTTTTATAAAATAAAAATATATATAATAAAATCAAACTGAATTATAAAATTACTTAGAATAAGAAAGATATATACAACATATAACACAAATTACTAATAATTTAATATAGTAGTGTGAGAAACTAATTATAATAAAAGTTAAAGTTAGTATAAGTTATGTCTAAAAATCATTTATATTTTTTTTAAGTTTTTGTAAGTGTTGTTAAATTTATCTTAGAAAACAATTAACATTTAAACTTTGTTCAATAGTGAATTTTATTGTCTTTTTAAAAAGCCTATCAAACTTAAAATTTTAATTTCTGTTTTGATACCATATAAAAGTATTAGGTATTAATTCTTCAAAATGCTCAAATTTATGATAGATACATTTATCAATCATTTATATTCTTTAACACTTAATACACTAAACAAAATCCAAAATATTTAAATTAGAGTAAAGAGTTAGTAGATAAATACACAAGAAAAAACTCACTCACTAATGTAGTCTAATAGGACAAAGAGAAGTGAACAATCCTACATAAAATATACATATTGATTGCACAACCATTCATTATTAGTCTTAAAAGGGAGGGATAATTTCCATATTATCCTCTAGTCTTTATCAATTTCTTCTTTTAACTCTATCTTTTATGTATAACGAAGATTTTCTGATGGGATAAATTAGCATGAAAATCTCAAGAATCAGAATATTTAAAAAAAAAACTTGCAGGTAGAGGAGAAATACAAAGATATAGGAAAAAAAACTAAAGCTGTATAATCCGATTGCAATGAATCTCAATATATCACGAATAATTAAGAGATTGTATTAATATATTAAATGTTCTCAAAAAATTAAAAGAAAAAAAATATTAGTTCTTGGTCGACTTTGATAAATTCCGACTATACCATCCTAGTTATAAAGCTTTTTTCAAAGTTAAATTTGATGCTCCTTAAGTTTAATAAAATTCCTGCTTACCCAAAAAAATAAATGCTATATTATACATTCTTTCTTATTTAAGTATATGTTTAAGATGTAGAATAAGATTAATATTATAATAATAATAATAAAGTAGATTTGTAAATTTTGAAACCGAAATGATATTGAGTAGTGTACATTCAACAAAATATTTTCTCTTATAAAGACATAGATATTTATATTTTTTAAGATAATTGTATTAATTTTAAATTTTATTTGTATTGATTATAGAGCATCTTGAAGGTATGATAATTTCTAGAAAGAGGATGATATTAATAACATCATTAACATTCGAGGTATGTCACAAATAAATATAAGATTTCAAAAATATCAAAAATATTTTAACTTAATAGAAGTTAAAGTTAACTAAAATAAATAGTAATTTTTTATACATAAAAATGACAAAAGTAATATAAAATCAAGAAATAAAAGAAATAGAAACACGAAATATTTTAATATATTTTTCACAAGACATGATAAGTAGTAAAAAGAAATTTGAAGAAATATAAAAATCAAAAGTAAATCTTAAGGAAGAAGATAAATTCAAAGATTTATTATTTTCGAGAGTAATGAAAATATTTTCAAGAAAATATATAGTTTATTATGAAATAAATAATAAAGAAATTAGTATTAATATTATAGATACAAAATAAAGATATTATATATCATTAGTTGATAAATAGGAAATATGTTTTATTATGAAATGAACCATGAAAACTTAAGATATAAGAAATTAAAATTCATAACATAACATATGTTTGCTATTAATATTAATGATAAAAAAACTTAAATCAAATATTAAGTTTAGCCTAGGAATTTGAAAGATAGTGTTTAATTAAAGAAATAAATCACCAATTTTTAGTACACTGCATAGTAAGATATTAATTAAGAAACAACATAATTATTTAATATATAGACAAAATGAATTTATAAAAATAGATAAAAAAAATTCAAGAAATTAGTCAAATAATAAAACTAAAAATATTAACACACTTTAAAACATTTGAAGAATTGAACTTAGATATTAAAAAAAACTCTAACACCAAGAATAAAAAAAATAATGTATCAAGGTTTAGATTTATAGATTATCAAGAAGAAAACTCTAACAAATAAAAAAGTCACATGAGTAAAACAAGAAGTTAAGCAAATAAAAAATTTAATCTATTACATAATATCAAGAAGGAAACAATATCACTATTATTCCAATAAATATTCAAAAACGCTACATGATATAAAATTAGATTATAATGGAAGTCTAACAAGCATATCAAAAAATCAAAAAATCATAATGAAAGCTTTAATTCTTTTTAACATAAAAACTAGATATAACAAAAGAAGCAAACATCAAGTCCTTACAAGACATAAATAAAACACACAATTTTTTTAACAGAAATAAGAGAATATGGTTATAAAAATAAATTACAACAAGACATATATAATTAAGAACATATGTAAATAACATACATAGAGACAATGAAACTATAGGTTAAAAATTTGATCTATTTATAGGATTAAAAGAAAAACCACTTAGGGGATTAGATGCATTCATACCTAAGAATAAGAAAATACTTATAAAAAAACTATAATCACTATTTAATAGAATATAAAAAAATAGAACAATTTATGAACTCTCAAAATATGGATATAGAAAAAATAGTTAGCCTATTAACCCTAATAGATGAACTAGGAAAATATTATGATAAAAACTTTGTACAAATAAAGAGAAAGATGACATGACAATAGTTAGTGAAACTAATTTTGAATCAGAAAATAGAACTCCAACAAAATCACATGAGACCTATTACGTTAGCAATCCATCTTCAAGAAGGAATATATGATCCACATAGGGAAGAAAAAAATAAACAAAGACCATAAAAACATTATATTCGTTATAAAAGAAAACATCAACCCAAAATGAAAAAAAATGATTACATTAAGGAACTAGAGGTAGTATTACATCAGAATTCAAATTTATTGAAAATTCAAGATCTAGTCTTTTAGATTTAGATTGTACCAGAGATAGTAAAAAAAACTATAAATGAACGATCTAATGATATAAGTGTAATCATACAAATTTTTCAAATTATACAATCAAACACTTCAACCTGTAAATTCTTAGCAGCTCACAAAATGACAAAAAATATTAAAATTTAGTTTACCAATTTAACATAATAAGAATATTTATACATGAATAGGAATTCCCCCACAGGTAGTTATACTTAAATACTATATTAAATGAAATATATAAGAAATTTATTAGAGAGATAAGGTAGATATATCGCTGAATCTAGTGAATATGAAATTGAAGAAGTCAAATAGAATTTAATAAATATAAAAATATATGACATGTGTCATATATATTCTTTTATTTGTGAATATAAAATATATTATCAGAAGTTATCACACTCTTTGCAAGACTTATAAGGAATTTGTTTTTCCAAAAATTACGTCAAATATTACATAAACTATAATATAAGAATGAGATAAAAGGAATAGAGAAACTATATTAAACACCTTATAAGGAAGAATATGAATCTTTAATAATTAGATAATCATTAAATGTCAAGTAAAAGAAAAATATAAATAAATAAGATAAAATTATAAAATCTATTGTGATATGCGAGATTTTAGGATGTCAGAAAAATATAAATGCAACATAAAATCTTACCAATAAAAAAAATCAAAGATATAAATTTAGAAAACAAGACTTTTAAAAATATAAGAGAAAGTATAATAAATAACTTTATATAAAAGTATATTTTAGAAAAAAAATATACAAGTCACCAGGAAAGAAAAATATTCCCATCAAGAAAAAAATTCAGATGTTAAATTTGCAATAAAGAATGTCATTATGCTAATGAATTTTCAAACAAGCTTCAACATAAATGAAAATTTAAAAAGTAGTCTTCAAATAAATCAAAATGTTAAAAGATGCTTTTAAAATGAAATTAGAATCAATAGAGGAATCTGACATAAATAATACTTATAATATTTAGCTATTAGAAGAAAACGAGGAAGAAATAAATGACTTAGAATATGAATATTCTTCGTTAGAAGATGAATAATTTGTATAATATTACAAATCCAAAGAGTACTTATATTAAAGTAGGATTAAAATTTAAAAATTACACGAGTTAACATTTACATGCATATATATATACATGAGCTAGTATGTGTACAACTAGTAAACATGTATTCCTAGAAAAAAACTCTAAAAATAAGCATCAAAAACTTTAATTATAAGAATTTCTAACAATACTACAATAGGACTTGATAAAGTTTTAAAAGATACATATACAATGATAGAATGAGAAACATGTTATATTCTTACCATATATCAATAAGAAATAGAAGTTGATGTATTCATATAAAATAATTGCATAAACTTATATCAACTATTTACACAATATTTAAACAAAATAAGTCTAATAACACTATATGGTGAAAACATTTATGTGTCAAACGTAAGAAAATCTTTTACTGCATCAAACCTAACTTTTATGCAACAACACAAAAGGCAACAAATCAACAACAAAAATCATATTTAAAAAATATTTTATTATATATAGAAGAGAAACAAAACTCTTTTCTTAATTAAATCTATGAAGATAAAACCTTAACTTGTATTATATAATTATTAAAAATAATAAGCTGAGAAAATCCTTTAGATCTAAAAATAAATAAATAAAAAATAATTGCTAACATAAAAACTTAAAGACCCTAACAAAATCATTAGAGTAAATCTATGATTTATACTCTATAAGACATGATTGAGTTTGAAAAACAAATTCAATAACTTTTAGAACTAAAAGTCATAAAACCAAGTAATTCGTCTCACCCTAGTCCACCATCTTTAGTTGGAAAAGAAGCTTAAAAAAGAATGGTAATGAAATTCAAAGTATTAAATAAAGAAATCATTTATGATAGATATTTTATTTCAAAGAAAGAAAAATGATTATCATTTATAAAATGGGAGGGATACTTATCAAATTTCTATCAAATCTTGGACTATTTAGATTAAAACAAGCTTCAAGTATCTTTTAAAGATATATAGATTATACTTTAAAGAAATTATAAAATATTTATTGAAGATACAAACCTAATTAACTTAGAGGGAAATGAATATGTTATTTTTAATTTTTATCAATTTATAATTTAATAATCTAAACAAAGTGGTCAGACATACAATCACGTATAAGAACAAAATGTAGAAATAAAAGAATATCACACAATATTTTTAGGTATAAACAACCTAGGCCACAATTAGGGGTGTCCATAAACCAGACAGGACCGAACTGTTTTTAAATCAAACGGTCCGGTCCGATTTATATTTATTAAAACCAATTTTCAAACAGTCCGAACTGGTTTAATAAATATATTAAAATTTTCACATTATTTTTCATTAAAGATGTCCAAAAAGCCAAAACTAAACTGGAAACTGAATCAGACCGAACGATTTTATAAATCAGACGATCTGGTTCGGTCCTAGTAATATAAACGGTCCAGTCCGGTTAAATATTTTTTCCCAAAACCGAACCGGATCGGACCGTTGGACACCCCGAGCCATAACCATGACTTATCCACCGGACCACCTAACTTTTCATTTTGAAAAACAAATGTTCAAGTACAAACTCGATCTTATGCTACCCTCTTTAGGATATTGCCCCAATGTACCTTACTTACATGTCTCTGATATGTTTTCATAGATTCTAATATTAGTGTTAGCGGTTTCCAAACCAACATTCCAATAAACTTCCCGCCAATCAGATACGTTCACGAATCAACTACAAAAGAGTTCACAAAAAAACACGTGCTTGTGTATGTTGTAGAATGAATTTAATAATGAATAATCCTAACTAGATGATTCAAAACATATCACTTAAATCAAATCAATTAGCAAATACTAGAACAAAAAGATTAAACACAAGTTCAATAAAAATAGATTCTTTAAAGATTAATAATCAAATCAAATCATTATGATATAACAAACACAATTAGTTGATCTAATAATTTTAAAAACAAAAATAAAGAAAAAGCTATAAGAACATATGATCAAAATATTATAAACTAATTAGACTTATTAATCAATCAAACATAACTACCGATATTTGATATATTAACTAAATAAATAAGCCTAAAGAATTATGATATTATATTTGCAAAACAAGAGAGATATTAAGAATAATAGAATAATACACTTGTGTGGTTAATTGAAACAATGAACAATGTGTTTTATTTATATAAAAAATTAAAACCCTTAATCTTATGTAATTAATAAATATATTTTCTATTACAAATAGGATTAGTAATACTCAATAATCAAGAAGACTACTATTTAAAGAAGAGTTTTTTTAAAGTAGACTCATTAATCAAGAAGACTCATATTTAAAGAAGAGTTCTTTTAAAGTATAATTATTAATCAAGACGACTCATATTTAAAAAAATATCATTTTAAAGTATATTTTATGTTATCTTTTAGGCTAAAACTTTGCCTATAATTTAGGGTATATCTTATATAATATTTTAACATATATATTATTCTATATTTTAGCAGCAATAATAATTCTAGATTTATATACTATTAAATATGTGAGTGCAATCTTATATGTTAGAGTTATAACATATATACTTGAATTATGATTATATAAAATTTTGTTGTTTCTTGGACTTTCCTTGATAGACTTGATAACGAGTTTAAAAATAAGTTTATATACAAATATTTTATCTACAAAAATAGTCAATATTTATAATCCTTACATTTTATGTGTTTACATAGATGATATTTTCATTTTCAATGATGAATTAAATAAATATTATTTAGATATTATTAATATTCTACAAGAATGTAGAAAACAATGCATTGTACCTTGTGAGGAAAAAACGATAACTATTTAGTAAAAAAATTAAGTATTTAGGGTTAAAAATTGAAGATAGAAAACATCATCTACAATTATATATACTAAATAACATTCTAAGATTTCCCAAATAATTAAAAGATAAAAATAAATTACAATTTTTTTTAAGATGTTTAACATATATTAAAACATACATCAAAAAGCTTGCAGAAATGCAAAAAACCTTTATAAATAAAATTTACAAAAATATTATGTTTGAAAATGGATAAAATAAGATACTTATACATGAAAAAGGTAAAAGCATAGTTAAATAATTTAACAACTTTATATCATCCAGTTTCAGATAATAAAATAATAATTTAAATAGATGTTTCACATGAATATTATGGAGTAGTTTTAAAAGAGAAAGTAAATGACAAAGATAAATATCTTTGCAAATATTTACTAAGATCTTTCTATGGTACATAATTAAATCTTCACAATAATAAAAAAGAATACTTAACGGTCAAAAAAGTTATTAATTTTTTTATAATATATGTAATAAATTCAAGATTTATTGTGAGAAATGATAATAATAATTTTGGTTATTTTTTAAAAACTAATATTGCAGGTAGTTATAAAAAATAAAGATTAATTGAATGACAATAGTAGTTCAACTAGTATAATTTTGATGTTAAACATCTTCTAAGAAACAAAAATAGTTTAGTAGATGTTCTTACAAGAGAATTAACACCTTTAATTATTTTTGTTTTTGTAGGAATGGACTATTTTGCTATCAAGATCAAGATAAAAGAAAAAAGATAAAAATCATTTAGAAACAACTCTAGGTTTTATATTTAGAGAAGTCTCTTTTGGAGACATAATTTAAAAAAGAAGAACTTAACAACTCAAAACCAGCATAAGAGTCCAAAAACTCTAAAGATGAATTCAAAATGAAAGGTAAAACTTTTAAAGAAAGAATTCAAAATGAAAAGAAATGACCTATCAGAACCAAAAGAGAGTAACATATTTGAAGAGAAAAAAAGCTTAATTGGGCTGAAAAAATAGAAAAATAAGACAAAAAAAGACTTATGTGGTCAATAATGGTTCATAATCATGAATTCAGAACAACCAACCTGAAGCAAGAAAATTTATTATCAAATTTAGTGGAATAATTTATAGAGTTTCCACTAATAGAATAGAAGTTGAAAGTAGTTATGCAAACTATAGAGTACCAAAACTATTAACTTTAGAAGATATAGTTAAAAGTTACTCTACAATATTACAACAACAATCATTACTACCAATCAGGTTAAAGACCCTAGGAAAGATAGTATAATCACTAGTAATATTCAAGAAAATATTTTGCATAGAGACAATAAAGATAATACCATACCAACATTATTCAGGGAAACATCTCTCAAGAATACATTGGTCGTTAAAGACAAAAAAGACCAATATAGTAACTTAAGTAAGCTACAATAGTTGAGTTTTTATAACTTAACCAAAAAATATAATTAGAAACATATCAAAAATATAAAATTTTACACCAAAGAAAAGGAATTTTCTATAGGCAATAGATTTAATACTCTTGAAAAAGTTGATCAAATTTTCGTTTATAAAGCTTTCCATACAAATTTAATTGAGAATATATCCATGAATTAATTTAAATGAGTATTTTCTAGAAAAATTTAAGAAGGCTATCAAAAAATTCAAGAAGAATATCAAAACATGTGACAAATGTGTCTATCTCATATTTTTAATTCACTTATGGATTGGAATGAAAAAAGTTGTATTAGTCCTTACCACTTTATCAAATAGGAATTTTCAATACAAATATAGAAATTTTAAAACCAAAGGTGCTTCTAAAAAATGAATTCAATGCAGATAAACTATGTTTTCTAAGATGACATATGCTACGTTGAATTTATCATGAGCTTAGAAAAATTGACAACTCTTCTGAAATCAAGGTAAATTACTTTACTAGTAAAATTATAACCACTTCCCATAAAAATATGGACTCACTAAAGAAGATGGTAAAAAAATCAATAAGTTTGAAATAAATTTTAATAATAATGATATAGAAATATGTCAAGAAACAATAAATATGTTTCGTTTTTAAACGAAATAAACCATTAAGGATCACAGATGCATTTATTGCATTAGAGATAAAAAAGATGATGATACATCATCAAAAGAACGTTGGTAGAAAATGATAAAGAAGAATAAAGATGTAGAACTAACATCTTTAGCTTATAGATCATGCCAAAGAAATGTAAGACATAATTCAAATGTCAAAAGCAAAAAGTTAGATGATAATTATTAAATTATAGTGAACAATGATTTCTCACATTTGTAAACAAGAATTCTTTATCCTATAAAAGAAACTATCATTTCATTTAGTTGGACACATAACTTCCGCAATAATAAATTCTCTATTTTAAAAATTATTAATATAACAAAAATGTATTTAGAAACTATGAACGGTTAAGAATATGTTCAAGGTTCTTAGTTAATTTTAAAAATTGAAATAATTATTAATATTATGAATAAAATGAAATGCAACCGTACTTTTGTTCACTAATAATTCTATATTGGATAACATACTATGTACATATGCAGGATATTCGTTATTACTAGAATGATAGTAAAGCTAGAGCAAGTTGAAGTATATCTAATGTAACAAAAGAAGACTAACAACAAAAGGAAAGATCGTAGTGAACTTATTAAATTCAGGCATGAAAATTATAAATATAAGTTAATTAATGATCTTAAATGATTAAATATTTATTTATAACATTTATAAAATTAATATATAAGAAAATGAAGAAAAAAAACTAGACTCAAGTTTGTATGAAAATAAACATAAAAAAATTATTAAATTAAATCAATGTTTTGATAAGTAACTTAAATATTTGACTTTAAATTATAATATGCAGAAAATAACAACAAGTGTTTCAAAATAGCTAACCACATAATGATATTAGAAGCATGGAAAAAATACATTATTATATGAAAAAATTAACGTCATTAACCATTTAAAGGTATATATAATTGATATTAAGTATAAAATCCAAAAATATTAGATTTTTTTTTATAAAAGTTAAAAGATATATGTGAAAATATGTTGAAAATGGATGAAATTTTCCCTTTCAAAAGAATAAAGTGTAGCAAAAATATGATACATTTGATAAAAACTTAATTTATTTTTCTGTTTAATACGCATTCAATGTAACAATATAAGTTTAGTTCTTTCTTTTGAAAAGATGTGTGAAAAAATTAAGTTAAATTATTAAAATAAAATTATATTTTAAGAAATATTTTTTTTTTACTAAAAATAATATCAATAATTATTTAAATAATTATTTTCTATTCAAAACTACAACGTATGTAATTTTCTTATAATAAATAATCCCAATGATGTATTTTTAATATTTAATCTTTTTATTTATTATTTAAAATCATTATTTGTTTTAAAAATATTTTTCATTATTTTTAATAACATAAATAAATATTAAATTTTAAAATATTAATTTTATTCTTAAATTAATTTTTTTTAATATATCCATTACCATAAAATGAATAAACAATTTTTTCAATATTGTTGTAAAAAACTTGTTATTAATTTTAAGATGATATTTTTATAACATTTTATTAAGTTTAATGATATATAAATAATAATAAAAATTAATAATATTTTTATAATAATTATAATAATTAATGTTATAAAAATAATAAATTAAAATTTAAAAATATTTTTATAATAATTATAAAATTTGAAGTTAAAACAAATCTATCTATTCTAATAAATTTATATTATTTCAACCAAATAACTAGCAGGTAAGATTGCAGCAGTTTATACTATTACCCTTTATTTTTCTCAAAATACAATCTTGTACCGTCGTCCTTTCACATTTACTCAAATATAAGTACGAGTGAGAGACCTTTCTTGTCTTCCATTCCAATCCAGAAGCAAAAGCAAAGGGAGAAACCTAACCCCAGAGAAGAATATCCCAAATCCAAATCCGTATCTTAAAGCCATATCTTTGCATTCCTACGTAGCCACAAGCCCTAATTTCATTCCATCTTATAATCGGACTTGAATTGGAATTTTGGGAGATTGGAAATTTGGATTGATTGGAAAGAGCAGAGAGATAGCATTGTGAACGATGTCTGCTGCAGTGTGTGGAAGCAAGAGATCTTTCTTTGAAGAGCTTCCTCCATCGCCTCCTTTCTCCAAGAGGATTCGTTGCTCTTCTTCTACTTCTCCCATTCGATTCAACGCAACTTCTCTCCTCGATCAACTTCGGTCTCTCTTTCCTTACATGGATCCCCAGGTAATTCTCTCGACTTAGTTATGTTGGCATGTTTTAAGTTGATGTTTGTTTGCAATTTGGATTAGGTTCCTGATTTTTTTTATGTATGTATGCATGTATGATTTGTTTGGCAGAGTTGCTGAAGGGGAAAATGGAATAGTTTAGGATTCGATGTTTTTGTTGTTGGTTTATTCCATATATTCCCTTCTATGCAATAACATACGTTGAGTTCTGATGTTTACTTTATAGTTTATACTTTGTGGAATGAAGTTTTTTTTCTCTTAGTTTTGGTGTATTTAAAGGAAAGTTAATTTTTTTTTGAATTTTGTTATTATTGTTATCCACCATAGAAAGGTTAGGGGGTTAGCTTGGATGCCTTGGAATAAATTTTATGGCTTGTACTTTTCATTTGTCTTCCCTGTTATGTTGTTGATGAAGGTAGATTTGTATAAAAATCCTGAATTTTTATATTTGCTAAGGTTACCCAATTGTTTTCTTATGGTTGTCCCCTTTAGATAAATCATTGCATCTATTTTACGCCTGTGATTTTTATATCTTTGATTTTTGATCCTTAAAGCTCCATCTATTCTGGCAATAAGCTTTATAATCGATTCTTGTTAACGCGGCCACTGATTGTGTAGTCGACATCCTTTCACAATCTACCTTTTTCAGCTTCTTGAGAGAGCCTTAAAAGAATTTGGCAATGATATAGATGCTGCCATCAAAAGCCTTAATGAGCTTTGCCTAGGATCTGCTCAGGAAAATTTGGTAGCTGTTGTGGAGCCAGCGGCAAATGCTGATGAAGGTATAGTCTCATGCTAGACGTAAATCGTAAATATTTTGACCTGGTACTTTTGTATTCCACATGTGCGCACCAAATCAAAGAAGGGGGAGAGAGACGTATAAGTTACTTTTATATCTGCAGTTATCATAGTTTCTGTAGCTTTTACTAAATTGAAAACTGTGTTTTTCTGCATTCTTCCAATGTTGGCATTTCACAGCAGCAAGAGTCTAATTGATGCATGTAAATTGCTAGGTACATTGACTGATAATGGAGATGCTATTGCTTCAGAGAATCAATTGGCTCCCAGTAATATTCCTGCTGATGGTGTCGAGTGGGTTGACTTGTTTGTCAAGGAAATGATGAGTGCAACCACTCTTGATGATGCCAAATCCCGGGCTTCTAGGGTACTTGAGGTTTTAGAGAACTCTATAAGTGCACGGGTAGGGGCTGAAGCAGCCCAAATTTTTCAAAAGGTAAGGGCTTAAATTCATGCTTAAACTTGTTTCGTACAACAAGTAGTGGTTCGTCTGCTTGGTTTTTGATAGTTTTAAGAACAATTCACTATACTGTTAGTCTGTTCCTTCTCCTTACAAAAGGAGATATGATCATTGAGGAGCAAGTTTATACTAGATGTAGTAGATAGCAGCCACACACATATAATTGCATTTACTCGTTTTCTTTCTTAGGTGTGTTTTATTTTTTATTAGCTTTTGCTCTTAAGTTTTATCCAATTTCCAGGAAAATATCCTACTGAAGGAACAGATTGAAGTTCTGATAAGGGAAAATACTATTCTGAAACGTGCCGTTGCTATCCAGCATGAACGCCAGAAGGAGTATGAGGACCAGAATCGAGAGCTGCAGCATCTAAAGCAGGTTGTGACTCAGTATCAGGAGCAGTTGAGAACACTAGAGGTTAGAGACTTCATATCTAAATATAGTTTACTTTTGTCATTCTCCTCCTTTTCATTTGGGAACCGTATTCTGAAGAAATTAGCTGACATTAAATTTATGGATCTGTGTTTGCCAAATTGCAGTGACATAGTCCCAAGAATCATGGGGATTTGTGATACTTGCATCGGTTACTGAGAGTGAATTTTTTCATAAGAAACTATATTATATTAATGCAAGTAATAATTACATAAGCACAAAGTGAACCAATAGTTCACTTGCAATTGGGATAACAAACTCACAATTAGAACTTAGGAGAAATGGGAATAATCTCTGTTTTTTATAAACTATTGCTTACGCTAAAAACAATACTTTCTACACAAAACCTTGATATTATTCTCACTATCACAAAAAATTCTCACATTCCCCTCTATCCACAAATTACTGAGAAAAATTATCAATCATTAAAACTGAAGACAAAAGTTGTTAGGACGTATACATTCTATGTTAAGTACGAAATAGACATTCGTGCTCTTGTAACAACCTATTCCTAGAACATCTATATTATGATACGTTGGAAACATTTGATGGAAATACCCATATTTTATGAAACTATGATTTAAACAGAAATAGTTTGAGATGAATAGATTTTGATGCATTATAACCAAATCATTACAGATTATCTTATCGTTCATATAATAAAGTCTTCTATATTTACACTGGTGACAGGTGACCAACTATGCCTTGTCGATGCATCTGAAGCAGGCTCAACAAGGAAACAACTCAATTCCGGGACGTTTCAATCCAGATATCTTCTAATGAAGAAATACTGCATTAGATTCCATATATCCAGTGGTATTACCTGCCCCTTTGACATGTTGTTGTGTGAGTAGCCAATGTAGATTAAGGCTATTATGTCTAATGCGCCATTTCAGTGTGGAAAATTATTGAATTAGCAAGAAGTCCAGTTCAACTTGATTTGCCTAAAAAACAAAATTGTGAAATTTATGTCTTTCTATATCTTCTATACTTGCACAACTATTGTTTTTGAAACAAACATGCACAACTTGTTTGTTAGGGTTCTTCTGCAATATTACCCGATGCAATGAGCAATAAATTTAGAGGAAATTGATTTTTATACTACGGAACTTTAGGTTACAAATATACTATCGATTTTTTTTTTGTTACAAGCGTACCATTAAATTTTCCTAATGACAAAAATATCATCGATGTCAATTAATTGATAGAGTTGCCAATGACATCTGTCTTACACCAGTTATTCTCTTGTCCCAAATGTTAATGTGATTTCAATCCTAATTTCATTCCTATCTTAGGGGTTAGCTTTAGATTATCATATACGAAAATTATATTCATCACAATTCACTGCCAATGGTTGGGTAGAGGGGAACTGTGGATGTTTATTTTTTGCTATCTTTTCCTCTTTCATTGAAACCCATAACATGCTAAAGTTTGTGTCATGACCCACAAGGATGTAGTCAAACTTTGTTATATTTATTCTTTGTGATTTATTTTTTTGGGTTTTGAATAAGTTGTGGTTGTGTTGTATTATTTGCTCGGTTTGGTTCAAGAAGAAGCTAGACAATGGATGATGGAGAGAAAAAGAACAAAATTTATGCACTTTTGGGTTTGAATAAGAAATGCACAGTCGCAGACCTAGAAGAATTCTTATAAGAAGCTTGCATTGGTTAGAATTTAAACCCTTTTTTGATAGCCTTCCCCTGTTTTTAAAATCTGAACATTTTTGTTTAACTATTCTCAATTTGGTTTTAGTGCAATTCTAAAACAACCCTGGAAATTGTATCCTTCGTCTATTGTTCCCAAGGTCATTGACATATTGGTCCTTCAATGGAAGACATTGGTTAAAAAAAAAGAACAGAGATATGGAGTAAAAATTTCCCAACGATTGTTGGCTATTAGTGATGATGAATATGAAGCTAATCCCTAAAATGAGAATGAAATTAGGGGTGAAATCGCTTTAAAATTTTGAGCTTAAACGTTTTAAGGTAACGTATGCAAGACACATGTCATTTTCCATTAGATTCTGTCTATGGACAATTGTATTTTTGTTTGAATGGTACGCATGTAACAAATGAAAGTTAAATGATATATTTTTAAACACTTAAAGTTTTGTAGTATACAAATTTATTTATTTGTCATGAAAAAGTAACGTTGTACCTGCATTTCTATTTATTTCAATTGCTTTGTTTCAAATTTTCCCTCCTATTCAAGATTTTAACTATTTTTTTTTTAAATTAGTACAAGAATAAGTGAAGGAAAATTGGACAAAAATGCAATTAAATGTAACTAAAATAGATACGCACAGTTAGCATCTTTTTGACTATTAGATATGTGCATTTCTTACTAATTGTTTGAGAAAGGAGCTGATCATGGACAGACTAATCGAATTGGTGTCTGTTATTGTTGTCCAACTAATGTCGGCCACCAGCAAAGAAAGCAAAGAAAGAAAAAAGGTAAGAAAAAAGTAATGGAGCCCAAAAAAAGTTAAAAGTTTCTGCTATTTGTCTTCATCTATTTTGTCGATAATTACTATTCACATATACGGGTCACATATACGGTACTATTTTGTCGGCATTTACTATTCACAAGTATTATTCATAAAGTACTATTTGGCGGTACTATTTACATAGTATTATTTGGCAACACTATTTATCGGTACTATTTATCGTCAGAAAAGTAACAAGTTCGGTGAAACCAGTTGATTGACGATTCAAATGGAGGAGAGCACATATTATGATAAAGTTGACCGCATTTAATTATGCAATTTGGAAGCCGAAGATAGAAGATCTTTTATACATTAAAGATCTATGGAAGCTAATTATAATGTCGAAGGAGAAAGAAGTAACCGATGTAGACATTGAATGGGCCGTTCTGAACTGAAAGTGTGATGCTCAAATCAGACAATGGATCGACAAAAGCATTTTTCAAAATTTTGCTAATGAACATGATGCTTACGTTCTTTGGCAAAAGTTGGAAAAAATGTATGCGAGGACAACCGCACAGAATAAAGCTAATCTGATGCGACGATTAGTCAATTTGAAATATAAAGACGGAAGCAGCGTATCAGAACATATGAGTGAGTTCCAAGGCATTGTAGATCAACTCAACTCTATGAAGATGACTGTAGATGATGAGCTACAAGCGTTGTTGATGTTGAGTTCTCTACCAAAAAGTTGGGATACTCTAGTTGTATCGGTTAACAACTCAGCTCATGATGGCAAACTTACCATGGATATGGTAAAAGATAGAATGTTAAATGAAGAGTCTCGACAAAAAGATGAAGGATATACTCCTGACACTGAAGCACTTGTCATGTAGAAACAAGGCAAGCAAAAATAGCACAGGAGAAGTAAAAGTAGAAATCCCCGTAACCAAAGTCAACAAAGAGGACGGTCGAAGTCTAGATCAAGATATGACAAGAAGTGCCATCTTTGCGGCAAGCCTGGACACTTCATTCGAGAATGTAGAAGGTTAAATTCGGAACAATCTAGAAATCAGGAAGCAAAAACTCGAACAAATGACACCACAACTGTCATTGAAGAAGTTGTCATTGTTCGAGATGCTGATTATGTCAATCTTGCATGCCAAGACACTACTTGGGTAGTTGACTCAGGCACTTCCTATCATGTCACCTCACGACGGGAATTCCTCTCAACCTACACTCAAGGTGATTTTGGACGTGTGAGGATGGGAAATGATGATGCATCAAAAATTGTCGGCATTGGCAATATTTATCTAGTGACTAATCTTGGATGCAGATTACTTTTGAAAGATGTGAGGCATGTTCCTGATATCTGCCTCAATTTAATCTCTACCGGTATGCTTGATGATGATGGATACAATAATTATTTTGGTGAAGGAAAGTGGAAGGTCACCAAAGGCAATATGGTAATAGCTAAAGGTAAGAAAGATACATCACTCTACATCACAGAAGCCAGACTGTGTAGAGGAGAAGTAAATACCACAAGGAAAGAAGTTCCTACCGAGCTATGGCATAAACGACTCGATCATATGAGTGAAAAAGGTCTCAGAATTCTTTCCAAAAATGAGCTCTTGCCAGGAATGAAAGGTACACCCTTGCAAACTTGTGTTGACTGTATTATGGGAAAACAACATAGAGTTGCATTTCGTAGTCTCGCACCATCTAGAAAGGAAAATATTCTAGATTTAATACATACAGATGTCTGTACAATGAGTTATAAGTCATTAGGAAGTGCTCATTATTTTGTGACCTTTATTGATGACCATTCTAGAAAAGTATGAACTTTTTCTTTGAAAACTAAAGATGCATGAAGTTTTCAAGCAGTTTCATGTAAAAATGGAGAGAGAAAATGACAGATGTTTGAAGTGTGTATGTGTAGATAATGGTGGTGAGTATCGTGGACCATTCGAGGAGTACTTCAAAAGTTTTGGCATCAGGTTGGAAAAATCAGTACCAAAGACACCTCAACACAACGGTGTCGCAGAGAGAATGAATAAAACCATCTATGAAAGAGTCAGATGTATGCTCTCAAATGCAAAACTGCCTAACTATTTTGGGGGGAGGCAATGAGGACAACAGTTGATTTAATCAACCTTTCTCCATCAGTTCCATTGAACTACGACGTACCAAAAAGAGTTTGGACGGGGAAAGATGTTTCTTACAAACACTTGAAAGTATTTAGCTGTAGAGCATTTGCTCACATCCCAAGAGATGAGCGGTCCAAGTTGGATGGAAAAGCGAAACAATGTATCTTTATGGGATATGCCCATGAAGAATTTGGCTATAGACTTTGGGATCCTATTAGCAAAAGGATTGTCAGAAGCAGAGACATGGTATTTCTTGAAGACCAAACAATCGAGGATTTTGAGAAATCTGAGAAACCACAGTGAGATGAAATTCCAGTTAATCTGGACCCAGTCTCTCCACCAATAAATCCTGATGACGGGAGAGTTACACCAGATACTGATGATGTCAATCCACCAGCTGGCAGTTCATAACCAGAACAAGTTTCTGAACAAGTCCAACAAGAAGTACAGACAAGGAGATCCACCCGAGTATGACAACCAAGTCATATATATTCTCCTAACGAGTATGTGATGCTCACTGAAGGGGGAGAACCAGAGAGTTATGACGAAGCTATCACTGATCAGCATAAGACTGAGTGGTTAAAAGTCATGCATGAAGAAATGAAATCTCTAGATGAGAACCACACATTTGACCTAATGAAACTACCACAAGGAAGAAATGCTCTCAAGAACAACTGGGTGTACAGAATCAAAAGTGAAGAAGGCAGCTCACAACCACGCTACAAAGTAAGATTGGTTGTGAAAGGATTCGAGCAGAAGAAAGACATTGACTTCGATGAAATATTCTCACCAGTAGTTAAAATGTCTTCAATCCGAGTTGTTCTTGGTTTGACAGCTAGTCTTAATCTGGAGGTTGAACAACTTGACGTAAAGACTGCATTCTTACATGGTGATCTTGATGAGGAAATCTATATGGAGCAGCTGATAACTATATTTTATATAGTTGTTTTCACCTATTTTATTAATTATAATTGCTATGTTTTTAATGTTTTTAGTTAATTTTAGTTTAATAAATTAGTATTTACTGTTTTTTATATATTTTAATAAAATTAAATAATTTGTATCGAAAAAATTAATTAATTGCAAATTTATGTCTAAAAATATAATTTCAAATAATAAAGTTCTTAATTACAATTTATAAAAGTCAAAAATATAATTTAAATTAAAATCGGGCTTAATTTAAATTATATTTTTGACTTTTATAAATTGTAATTAAGAACTCTATTATTTGAAATTATATTTTTAGACATAAATTTGCAATTAATTAAGTTTTTCGATACAAATTATTTAATTTTATTAAAATATATAAAAAACAGTAAATACTAATTTATTAAACTAAAATTAACTAAAAACATTAAAAACATAGCAATTATAATTAATAAAATAGGTGAAAATAATTATATAAAATACAGTTATCAACACCCCCAAACTTAAGTTTTTGCTCTACCTCGAGCAAAAGAAAAGAAATAAAACAAAGATAACTGCATTTAAAATAGTGATTTTCAAAATATTTCTTTTTAGTCATTCCAATTTACATAAGTTAAAGAAATAAAAGAATTTTATCTAAGTATCAAAATCAATTTAAAAATATATTCCATTTTCACAATGAATTCTAGTGTGTGTGTGCCATCTTTTTATTTTTAGTCGCATGCAATCCGGATCAATTTATGCAAATATAAAATAAAACAGATTTTAATAAAATCACAAATCTCATACGTTTATTTTTCATTTCTCTCTCCACTAATGTAGACAAACACAACCAAAAATCAATAGGACTTTAATAAGCTTGTAATGTATGGCTTAGGTAAAGGTAGGATAAAAGATATATTTAGCTCAATTTTTCCTAAACAACATTTTAGGATTGAAACAAGAGATCTTCTATCATCACAATAAATATTTCCCAATTTGGATTTAACATCACATACAACTTTTTTTTTTTTTCAGAATCTTTTTTTTTCAAGTATAGTATTTTTTTTTTCTGATATATCATTAAATATTTACCAACAATTGTCACATGTTAGTTCGATAAGAAAAATAGACATATCTCCACACACACACACACACACACACACACACACACACACACATATATATATATATTAAGTAGGCTTTGAAATGAAATAAAAATATATATAGAACTTTGAAGCTCAAAAGGGTATACTATGGATAAAGCATGTGGAGGTAGATAGAAAGGCTCAAACGATCCCAAGATGGCCTAAATCAATTTCTTAGTTAAATGTTATCTATAATTTCACCTCGAGATAAACTCAAATAAATTCTAAAAGTTGTGACACCACAAATATCAATCGAATCCCATACTCACATAAACATTTTCTAAATTACCATACCAATTCAAAATTCAAGACAAGTGATCATAAATATTTTAATTTGTAAAAATGAAACATACGTAAAAATTATTCATCACTTAGACAATATTCAATTTTTTTCAAGGAGCTATACACCATTTAAACACAAAGAAATAAAATTAAATCACTATTCATCGCATAATATCTTCAATCAATCAAACAAAAAAAATAATTCACAAGCAATAACATCCAGAAAATATTTCAATTAAGTTTAATATATCTACCACCCCCAAACTTAATATACACATTGTCCTCAATGTGTGAAAGTTAAAGAACATATGAGAATGGTTTAAAGAAACTTCCTAGTTTGTTTGAATGGTTAATTCAAAATAGCTTCATTTCTTCCAAATTGCACCTACAAGAAAAAAAACATAACAAAATATAAAAACTAATAAATCTAAAAGAAAATAAAGAAATAAGTAAATAAAATAAAACACATGGGTTCCCTCCCAAGAAGCGCTTGATTTATAGTCGTCAGCTTGACTTCTCAATTATTTTTCTTTTTGTTAGTTAAGATTTGTGTGTCAACAAAATCTCAACTTACGAGAAAATTGAAAAATAAATTAAGCCAACAATAACAACAATAAATAACAAAATATTTTTATTTTTATTTTTTTTCTTTATGTGAGTTAAGATTTGTGTGTTAAACAAAATCTCAACTCACGAGAAAATTGAAGAATAAACTAAACAAACAAAAATAAAAATAATGTATTTTTTTCTTTTTGTTAAGTTAAGATTTGTGTGTTAAACAAAATCTCAACTCATTAGAAAATGGAGAAATAAATTAAACAAGAAACAATAAGCAAAACAAAAAAAATGATTTTTTCCTTTTTTTGTAAGTTAAGATTTGTGTGTCAAACAAAATCTCAACTTACTTGAAAAATACAGAAAATAAAAAACAATAAACAAAAAAAATTAATTTTCTTGTTGTAAGTTAAGATTTGTGTGTCAAACAATATCTCAACTTACGAGAAAATTGAAAAATAAATTAAACAAGAAAAAAAAAACAATAAACAACAAGAAGAAATAATTTTTTTTTGAATTAAAATCAGATTGATTGGTATTAATATCAACAATGAAAATAGTTACCAAATCCTCGGCAACGGTGCCAAAAACTTGTTATGTGTTTTACAACACACAAAAAACGTGCAAGCATACACGGTCACAAGTAATAAATTTTGATAAGTAAGTTATCGTTCCCACGGAGATTTGTTACTATAGTTTGTTGAGTACTAAAATTATCTCTCTCTGATTTTATTCAAAACGATCGTTGATTCGAACAAATGTAAGAAAAGAGTTTAAAAACAAAATAAAAGAAATCTAGGATTGCAATTTTTTCACCAAATTAATCAACTCAACTCAACTCAACTCAACTCAACTCAAATCATTTTATTTTCTTTTGATTTATATTTTTTAGTACATTTAATTTGTCAACCGAAAACTTCTAATTTTATTCATACATCTCTTCCGAGCTCCGTACAAACACACCTCGTTAAATTAATTCCCTATATTCCTATGAGAATTAAATTCACCAAGATTCATTACGTTTTAAGTTTTCAAATGGCCACACATACAATTAAGGTATATTCCTATCCTTCATCATACATGTCATTCTATTTACGAGCAATATACACACAAATGCCTCTTCCAAGTTTATTTATGTGCCACAGATCATTTTGATAAAATTCGTAAATAATCAAAAAGCATTAAGCACAAAATAGAACGAACAAATCGAACGTCTTATAAATCTATAAAAAATAATTAAAATAAAAGCTTCATAAATTAAGATCAAATGCAACCCTAGAAAAATTAAATTACTTCATAAAATTAAAATAAAAATTACAACAGATTCAGAAAAATAAGATGAAGAAGAAGGAAAATTAAAACAACACTTAGAAAAAATATTTGGCACACGCAGAACACAACAAAAGCCAAAAAATGGCTTATGCGTGTTCTGCCGTCCAAAACCGAGCAGCACAAGAAAATTAAACTCTACCCAAAACTCCAAAACTTTTTAAAACTATCATCTTATCTCCTATTTATAGCTAAAAATAATACATCTAAATTATTACATTTTTTATTTTATTTTTTTATAAAAACGCGTAATAATTTTATATCGAAAAATAAAATCACACGTATCGAAATTTGATATCGAAAATATTAATTAAATCACGCGTGAGACAGGGCGCCGTTCAGAATTTTTAATTCATTATGCATGCCACGTGTCAGCGTCTGATTCGCTAAAAGGAATTAAAGCGAACACGTGGTAACTTCTGATTGGTTGCGGGAAACGGCGCATGGGACATCAGAGCACGGGACAACGGCTACACACGGGCGTGATCCTGCGCTTTCGCACTCATCGTAACATGCCATGTGTCATTACATTATTGGTTGAAAAATAGAATGGGACACGTGGCAGTTGCTGATTCGAGGAAAGGATTCAGGTGGACACGTGGCATTTCTGATTCGAGGAAAATCCGGTTGCACGCAGAGATCAGCGCACAGGATTAGAGGCGTGCATACGTGAGGGATAGCGGCTGGACGCGTCAGACACGTGGGTTCCACTGCACGTCGGTCTGCGCGGCAGGTGGGCCCCACTCGGGCGCCGAGCCGCGTGAAAGAATCCGCACACACGCGATTCGGTCGGGCGTGATTTGGACGCGCGCATCGTAGCCATTTCTTCTTTGATTGGACGGTCCACATTTGGCGCGTGGTGTATGGCGCGTGGTTCTTCTCATCTGCGCAAAAAATTAAACTTTATTAATTGCATTTTGACACAAATTTATTTCAAATTACATTTTCAACTTTCTTTAATTATAGTTTAGACCTTTTCTAATTTAAATTAAAATTTTAAACTTTTAATAATTAAAATTAAGCCCGATTTTAATTTAAATTAGAAAAGGGCTAAACTGTAATTAAATAAAGTTGAAAATGTAATTTGAAATAAATTTGTGGGTCAAAATGCAATTATTAACCCAAAGGTTTCCAAGTCAAAAGCAAAGAGAAGTTGGTATGCAAACTAAAGAAGAGCTTGTATGGTCTGAAGCAAGCACCAAGGCAGTGGTACAAAAAGTTCGACTCATTCATGGAGAAAAATGAATACAATAGAACGACGGATGATCAGTGCGTCTTCATCAAGAAATTCTCTGATGGTGATTTTATTATTCATTTGCTTTATGTTGATGATATGTTAATTGTGGGTCAAAATATTGACAAGATTAACAAGTTAAAGAAGGAGTTGAGCAAGTCCTTTGCAATGAAGGACTTAGGACCTGCCAAGCAGATTCTTGGCATGGCGATTACTCGCAACAAGCAAAAGCAAAAGATATGGCTTTCCCAAAAACGACATGTTGAAAAAGTTCTTGAAAGATTCAACATGAGCAAAGCTAAACCTGTTAGTTGTCCACTTGCATGCCATTTCAAACTTAATGTGAGTCAATGTCCCTCAAGTGAGGAGGAGAAATCAGAGATGAGCAAGGTGCCTTATGCATCGGCAATTGGCAGTCTAATGTACGCTATGGTATGCACCAGACCAGACATTGCACATGCTGTTGGTGTTGTGAGCCGATTCCTATCAAATCTTGGAAAGGAACATTGGGCAACTGTCAAATGGATACTCATGTATCTCAGAGGAAACTCTAGTTATTGTTTATGCTTTGGTAATAATAAACCTATATTAGAAGGATATATAGATTCAGATATGGCTGGTGACGTAGATACGAGAAAATCTATATCTGGGTACCTAATAACATTTGGAGGGGGAGCAGTTTCATGGCAATCACGATTACAAAAGTGTATTGCCTTAAGTACCACAGAAGCAGAGTACATTGCAATCACTGAAGGTTGTGAGGAGATCTTGTGGATGAAAAAGTTCCTACAAGAATTGCATCAGAACTAAGAAAACTATGTTCTTTATTGCGACAGTTAGAATGCAATTCATCTTAGCAAAAACCCAACCTTCCACTCAAGGTCCAAACACATCGACATAAGGTATCATTGGATTCGTGATGTGTTGGAACATAAACTACTGGAAGTTGAGAAGTTTCACACCAATGATAACGGGGCAGATATGATGACAAAAACCATGATTAGAGAAAAACTTGCTATGTGTAGAAAGATTGCATGGAAGAGCCCTGTCCCACATAAGGTGGAGGGGGAGATTTATTGGTCCAACTAATGTGGGCCAGCAACAAAGAAAAAAAAAGGTAAGGAAACATTCAAAGGTAGTGGCACCGAAAGAAAGAAAGAAAAAGAAAAAAAAGTCAAAAGTTTCTACCATTTGTCTCGATCTATTCATGCGTGAAGAATGAAGTTTTTGGCTTTATAAAGCCTTTGCTTCAATCTCAAAATTTACAGATGAGAAGCAGAGGAAAAGAAAACTGAGAGAGTTTTTGAGAGAAAAATAAAATTAAGAGAACCAATTTGTGAAGTTTTACCCACAAATTGAAGATACATATTTGTTATATTTTTGTGAGAGATCTATCTAAAGGTAAAGTGTGTAATCTCATCTTATTATAGTGAAAGTTTAACTGGCCTACGGATCCCGTGATTGTTACTTTCATTTTGAAAGATTTTTTTACGCAAAAATCTTGGTGTTATTTTTGTTATATTTTGATTTGAGAAATTATACTGGATATGTGAAACTTATTTCTTTATAATCATCTATTTTTTCCAACCGTTCTTAAGAAAATATTAGTGATCAATCTATTGAAGAATCTAATTTAAAATAAATATGGAATATATATTATTACTATTGAAGAGTTTTTTTTATAAAAGTTAATTAACAATTATTATAAAATATTGATACCTTTTAAATGAAATATCGTGAATTGATGATATCTTGGATATTTGATACGAAGCATATATGGCTCTTTTTAATACATGTATATATATATTAAAGATAAAACTGAACCTATTTAGTAAATCTCTTAATTTTTATTAGGCCATTTGCTTTTATGGCTAGATTATGTAAAAGAGGAGGTTAATAACACAAAAGTTTACATATATATTTTTTATTACATGACCTGTTAATATTATTTAAAAAATAATTTTGATATTTTAAATTTTCAAAATTATTATGAGTAGAAAGTGATTGCATATTTTTTTAATATATGCTTTCTCCTGGAATATTCTAAACCTACAACCCAATTTTTTTTTAAATATTAAGTATTTATTTTTATTATTATCATAAAATTGTATAAATAGTTTATTATAATAATATTATTATTAAATTAAATTATTATTATGAAATTATTTTCCCAACAAAAATAAGGTTGGGGGGGGGGGGGGGCAATATGAAAAAAAGATGTGGGCTAATTTTGAAACGTGCTGAATGATACTTGAAAGCAACACAGTAACACTACATATCCATTGTCTCCAACTTCCCCACAGTCCTGATATGTATACATATATGGAATAAAAGAGATTATCCATAAAAATATTTGCCTAATAAAAAAAGAAAAATACATTTAATATCTTTTAGTTATATAGTTATAATAATTTAATTATTTTATTATTAAGGAAAAATAATTAAATTTTAAATTTTTTAATTTTATAGAGACGATTATCTTTTACTAAAAATAATTTACAAATCTCAACAGGAGTTAAAACAAAGAGAAAAATAAAATGAAATTTTTTATTTATTATTTTGATGTTATTTTTTAAATAAAATAATTAAAAAAATTAAGAAGAAGTTTATTTATTATAAGTTGCAGTAATATTATTATGAATTTAATAATTAATTAAATAGATAAAAATATATTATATTATTTTAATTAATAATATTTTTTTTAGGTCAAATTTATTATATAATTTATAGTTGTATTATAATTTATAATATCAAAAATTTCCTTAAAATCAAACTGTACTTTTTAACCTAACTAAGGAAGTACTATTGTGTTATCACAAAACAAAAATGAAGAAAATTAATCGTTCATGGTCTTCTGAAAGTTTCTATTTTCATTTTTGCCCAAAAAGTTTCAGAAATTCAACAGAGAAAAACATGAAAAGAATATTGAAAAATTAAAAAACTAAATCCTTAAAAATTTATAATAATAAAAATATTATTTTAATAATATTAAATGTTGAAATCTGTTTGTTATTGAATAAATATAAATAAAATGATATATGCGATTCAGGATTTTTTTTTTTGAAGTTTTAAAAGTATTTTTGTTTTATTAAGGTGTTAACAGACACTTCGAGTTGCATTCAAAGACGCTTCTATGGCAGCTCTCTCTCTCTCTCAGTCATCCCTTCTTCTTCACTCAGCTTCATTTCCGAGCGTCCTCATCTTCTCTCTTCTCCTTCTACTTCAGTCTATTGTTCATCATCTTCCTCCTCCTTTGTAATAAGTGGAAACCATGTAACTCTTGGGATTCCCAAATCCGCTTCTACCAAGGAAATCAAGGCTGCCTATCGAAGGTTAGCTTGTCAGGTACTGCACTTTGTGTAATCTTGGCAATTATTTATCCGTTTCTTTTGGTCTTGCTTTTTGTTGATTGCCTATAAGAATGGAGGTCCCTATCTGGTGGATCTTTTCTGACTACGATAATTGTTTTTGTAGAATTTAATCCAGAATCTGATAATTGGCATAGTATTCATTGTGTTTGTCTTTTCCATTGAGTTGATTCGTATTATTTTAGAGAGAGACCAGAATTTTAATGGTCAGAATTAAGAAGCTATGTTGCAGGCTCTTTGGTTGGAAGGAATTAAAAGAAAGCTACAGAGAAAATGCTTTGAACTTGCTTTTAGAGGGGAAAAAGGGTTAAATATCACCTCTTTATGGGCATCATTGTCAAAGGAGTTTCAGAATAACACTCAATTTGTATTTTGTAACTCGGATTCTTGCATTTTTTGATAGTCTTATGGTTGTTTTTGAGATTTTGAGTATCAGATAGATTGAGTTTAAGGTTGCTCTTACTGTTTACTTATTGTTGTGGACTGCTTCCCACATTTGTAGTTTTACTCCAATTTTTGATAGAATTTCTTTGTTCCATGTAAGAAGAATAATGAGACATAATTGTCATACTGAAGCATAGTCCAGTAATATAGACATACATGTATTACAACTTTTAGCACATTTTACTATAGTATTGCAGATATATAGTTTTTACTTTTTAGTAACAGCAATGTATATATTACTTGCAAAAATGACCTACTTGTTCTCTTACATAAAGTATCATCCTGATGTCAACAAGCAATCTGATGCAACTGAAAAGTTCAAAGAAATTAGTGCTGCATATGAGGTATGCACCTCAACTTTACTTAAGAGTTAAGATTTACATTTGTTGCATATTTATAGCAAGTGAGAAAGTCTATGTTATTCATTTGGTTGTATGGTCAAGCAGTTTCTTTTGTTTTGATTTTGAAATCTAAATTTGTTTACATTTTTATCAAAGCATATAAATATATGATGGTTTTCTCTAGTGGATATAATTTTGTGATCCTTCTTTGCATCATCTCCCTTTTATGTGGAATTTACTGAAGCCCTTTTGTTAAACCTACAAAAATAATTCTTTTATACCTAAACCCATGTTTATTTCACTGATAATTTATGATAATTGTGTTTCTCGTTTGTGTTACCTTTCAATTATTTGAAGTATGCAGAATATCTCTGCGTTTTGTGATCATTATCAATTCTTAATTGGATATCATGTAGATGTTTTTATACAATTTTCTATCAATAAACTTGCATGTTGATTCATCTTTCATTGTCATGTTTATGGTATAATCTTTTGAGCTTTGAAGTATGTGCTATCAGATGATTAAAAGAGAGCTTTGTACGATCAGTATGGTGAAGCTGGAGTAAAGAGCTCAGTTGGGGGACCTTCAAGTGCTTATACGATACTTGATATAATTTCATCTTCTTTTTATTGATTTCGTCTATATATGTTTGTTATATGGCAATGTGGTCTTCTTTGGTCATTTTCACTGCTGGATCTTTCTTTTACTATGCTTTTGTTGCCCATGATATGTCACATTTTTTAATTAATGCCCAAATGCAGTATATAATGTGTATTGGCTACCATATGGAATCTAGAAAGAATATCGTTGATTGTTACATTTCCTTTTTTTTTTCACTAGAACAATTCATGTTGGATTCATATGTTTATGTGTTGTCCCCAACCTTTTTCTGATGCTGTATAGTGTGATTTCCTCTCTGGTTTCTTTCTATATTTACTGTTTTACTGTGCTAAGACTCCTATACCATGTGCTTGATGATAATCCTTACCAGAACCTAAGTTTTTTGTTTGTTTGCAAGACTAATCCCTTTGATCTATTTGAGACATTTTTTGTGCCTAGAATGAGTGGGTTTCCTGGCATGGACCCTGATAGTTTTGGGACACATCAGCATAGTACTGTTACTAAGGATGAAGATATACGGTGAGTTAAGATGTCTTGAAATACAATCCATACTTTTTACCTGTGTTTTATTGCTAGGTTGAACAATCCTGAAAAATTATTCATTTACTTTTGACTTTTTGGCCTTTATTGATTCAGATCATTAACTAATTAAGAAATGTAGTTTTTCCATTAAACTGGTTCTCAGAGCAGGTGTTTGCTCAGGAGGAATTTATTATATACGTGTAATTTACTGCTTGTTGGAGCTTCAATCTTTGCACATTCAGCCTCATTAGTGTTATTAATGAGTCAAAACTGTGTTGTTTAAATGTTTATTAGTTGTGCGTCGTTTATTTTCAATAGGCTGGTTATTAGTGATGTGTCTTTTGTGCCTCAAAATGGTATCGTTTGAGGAAACTTTTAGTTATAAATAGGAAAGGTTTGGGCCGATGGAAAATAGTTTTCAGATTGTAAAAGTTTGTATCAGAGTTTTCTCTCAGTTTATCAAAGTTTTATGGGTTTGAATCGATGAATTCAACCCTATCTGAAGGTTCTTCAAATCCTTTAGATTAAATCCATGACTTTTACGTCATTTATGGTTGGCTACTGCTATATTTTTCTTACACTTCGTGGTGATTTCTTTTTACTATCTTCAAAGCTTTGAGCCTTTCCACTTGTTCATTTATATCAAAGAATTGGAATTGACACATAATTTTAATATTTTCAGTTATGACATCACTTCAGAATTTTTTGAAGCTATATTCAATGTGGAAAAAGAATTCGCTTTCTCATATGGAAACATGTGAAATTTGCACCGGAATTGGATCAAAAGTTGGTTCCAAAATGAGAATATGTTCAACTTGTGGTGGAAGGGGTCAAGTTTTGCGAACTGAGCAAACACCTTTTGGAATGTTTTCTCAGGTAGGAGGATGCAATGTTTTCTTATGAACTTTAGATGTCTTGTTTTTTAAAATTTATTTTTTCTTACTGAGTTCGGAATAGAACTACTTTATGTGTGCTTATGTTGAAATCACATAAGCATCCTCGAGTTTTTCCTTGCTTGTTGCTCATGGTTTGAAAACATGTTAGATTTATAGTGGTGATTGGATTCATGTTTGCTCGATAGCTTAACATTTCTAATTTAGCATATCCAAAAAATTAGGTTAAAGAGCCATGGTGTGGTTGCTTCTCTTATGAGAGCCTCAGATAGATGGTTTTGTGTCTAATGACTATAAAATTGTCGAACCTGAGATCACTAACATATTACAATGTGAAAATATTTCATCATACCTTTCTCTTGCCATTAGGATCTGAAGGTTATTTGTATGTCTCAGACTGCATCATGAATGTACGTTGGCATGATCTATGTATGTCATCCACATTGTTGATCATACCAATCTTAGCTTGTATATCTTTTGTGGAGGGATACTATAAAGGGCAGTTACACTAACTTTATATGGTAACCTGCTTGTGGTCTATTAAATACAACTAGATACATGATGTTATTTGTGGGTTGTTCACAATTTGGTTTTATAATTTCTACCTCATCCTTTCTTACGATGTGTCTTTCTAATGCTAGGTTTCTCTTTGTCCAAAATGTGATGGACACAGTGAAGTCATAGCTGAATATTGCCCGAGATGTTCTGGTGAAGGACGTGTCTGTTTTAAGAAAAGTATCAATGTCCAAGTCTCCCCTGATTTTAGCACAGGCAATATACTCAGAGTTCCTGAAGAAGTTGATGCTGGTCCAAAGGGGTATGTTATTGAATATTTTTCTGTTAGGTTTTTGAGGTTTATTAAGAAAATTTCATTGTCAAGTAATTCAAATTTTTAAGTTGTCGTCACAGGTGAATTGTTTTGAGCAGCATGAATAGAAAAACCAAGTCAAGTTCTTACTATTTAGTTTCCAAGACAACTGTAGAAGTGTTAAGACAACAATTCTCCCAAAAGCTCAGGCTTTTGGGAGGTGTGCCTAACGACTTAATTATATTCTTTAACACTCCCCTCACGTATGGGCTACTTTATCTTTATAAAGGTCCATCACTTGAACTTTCATCAAGATTTGGTTTCCTTATCTTTTTGCAAGGCCCATCAAATTTGAAAATTTTAATTGATTTTGGGGTTGGTGTAGTGATTTGATCCTAATCTCACTGCTTTGATACCATGTAGTAGTGATAGAGTTTTTGGGAGATGGACCTAATTACTTATTTATATTCTTTAACAATAAACATTTCTGTATCTTAACTATATCCTTGACTTTTATTTAGATTTACATGTAATACCACGCCAAGGTTCATTCTTTATTAAGGTTATTGATACTTTCATTTCATCAGGGCCCTCCTGGGGATCTTTATGTTGAAGAGATAGCTGGAATTCAAAGAGATGGTATAAATCTCTTTTCAACAATATCTATTAGTTATCTAGATGCCATATTGGGGACGGTAGTTGAGGTACATTGTTGCTATTTTATTTAGTAGTTTACAAATTGATATTTGCATTTAACCTAAAATTTCCATAGCATCTCACTGGCATTCTTAAAGCAATTCATTTTTTGTCTGGCATATAAACAGGTAAAGACAGTAGAAGGGATTGCGGAACTACAGATTCCACCAGCAACCCAACCATGTGATGTCATAGACCTGTCAAAGAAAGGTGTACCTAAACTAAACAAGCCATCAATACGTGGTGACCACTTGTTTACAATTAAAGTCACTATTCCAAAACGGATCAGGCATAAGTTCTTAACCATATTTTCTTACCTGTGTTTCCATAGTACCCTTAGATCAGTGCTCCATTGTTCTACTATGTGACCATTGTTCTGCATTTGTATTCTTCTCGTGTGAAGTTTTGTCAAAATCCAAATGTATTTAACTAGTTACAATTTGCTTGGCAGCATAATCCAAGGTTTGGTAATGGTAAGAATGCTTGATGCATGTGGCAACGTTTAAAATAAAATTCACTGCACGATATTTCACACCTCCACCACCTTTCTCAAGGAAAAATAAAATAAAAATGAGTATTTGACTTGATAGCCTGATAGGATGTAAATTACGCGGAATAATCAACTTCTGAAATCAGGTAAACTATTTCAGAGAGAATTTAACTAAAGAAGCATCTGGGATGTCAGTTAACAGGAAATGCATCTTCTTGAGATTACTGAATTTTAAAAAAATAAAAAGTAGCGAGCAATTAAAAACAATTTTGCTCAGGATTGCTATGGGAATACAATCAACAAAGATGAATTACTGAGTTGAACCATTGAATAGTTAATTACTGACTGCTCCGAAAGGATTATCCTTTTCTAGTGTAACGGTGGTTATAAGATTTTCTCGTCAAATGTTTAACAATTTGCTTATATTTACAGTGAAAAGGAGCGTGAATTGCTAGAAGAACTAGCCATAGTAAGTAATACTACCTTCATGCGGTCAAGTACTCGTCCCAAATCCTGGCCAGTCGGTAAGATTGACTCATCAAGGATATTCTCTCTCCGTGCTCAAAATTCCTCATCTTTCATTTATTATCAAGCAGAGGATACTACAACATAGTCCTCAGCTAGTTCTGAACTTTGAACTGAAAATGATCTGTCCTTTTTTTTTTTGCAAATACAAATTTATCATTATTTGTTTGATAATAAAATGAAGCCACTTCTAGTAACTCATTTATTGGTTTTGTATAATTTGAATGTTACAATTTTACTCTTCAGCTAAGAGTACAGGAAGTCAGGGGGAAATTCAGGCAGAAACTGTTGTAGAGAAAACAGAGGAATCAGAAGATCAAAATGACCTCTAGAAAAAGTTGAAAGAGTTAGCTGGGTAAGTCTTTTACCTTGTCTGGGCTACAAGTCTACTGGTATTAATTAGAGGTGTAACTTAGTTTAGTTGTTGTTCAGTTAAACTTAGTTTAGTTGTAGTTAAACTCAACTTAACTTAAGTCATTTAAATTTTATGTGACTTAATCAAGTTAAGTTAATTGTAACTCAACTCAATTTATTTAAATTTTATGTGAGCCTTCAAATCAAGTCACTTTATAAATGAATTGTGTTGGGTGGCTTATGAGTTAGGTCATTTATATTTTTGAAAAATAAAAAATAAAAAATGTTTATAATTTTATTTAAGAAAAAAATATTAGTATAAATATTATATTATATTTTTGTAAAACAAGAAAAAAATAAAAAAATATATTTAAAGTATGTTTTTCCGTAGTGAAAACAGAGGAATCAGAAGATCAAAATGACCTCTAGAAAAAGTTGAAAGAGTTAGCTGGGTAAGTCTTTTACCTTGTCTGGGCTACAAGTCTACTGGTATTAATTAGAGGTGTAACTTAGTTTAGTTGTTGTTCAGTTAAACTTAGTTTAAACTTGTTCATTTAACAAATTATCTATATCAAAAAAATAAAAATATATATTTAAAGTATGTTTTTCCGTAGTGTCAGTATAGTAATTATTTTTTGATATAGATAATTTGTTAAATGAGTTTGCGAGTTGCATAAGTTAAGTGAGCTAACTCATTTGAGTTTGAGTTAGAGTTGAGCCTTTTTAGGTCATCATTGATCAACCGCTAAGTTGTCTCGTCATAAATGTTGTACCTTTCACTACATTGTCCTGAAAGGCTTCTGGGATTTGCAGGACTGTTGCAAATGGTGCTCTAAAATGGCTTAAGGACAACTTTTATAGAGAGCACTGTGTTTATTAGGTTTACTTTGAAATTGACTCACTTGGAGAACATTTTAGCTATCGTTCTCTATCACAAAAATGGGTCTTTGAATTTAGCGTGCCTTGATTTTGCTTCAGAGCTGTCTTTCAACATGGACCCATTGTACTAGAGATATCAATTGGTGGTGGTCGGTCAGATATTCCTGTCTTTTGTTTGTTAACGTTTAGTCTGTAATTTTGAAGAACCTGGAAATTAGTCCCCCAAAAAATAGTGCTTTATTCATCATTTGATTCTATTACACAAAAATATTAATTTCTTAGGATTTTTTGGCCAATTTAAGAACTTTGTAATGTTCTATATTTGCCTTTTAACATTTTGAGGTGGTTAAATTTATGATCATTGCCAAATCAACTTTTTCCATATCTCATTATTTTGGAGCATTTCATGATTAAGTGTTAATGAACATAACTTGTTTATGGATCTTTCTATGAGGATCATGTCCAAAAGAATTTCTACTCAGTGGTAACCAGCTATAATTCCTGTCAGAAAAAGACAGAATTTCAAAGAGTTAGAGCAGCTTAACAAGTGACTGCTCCTTATATTTGATTCCATGAAGTCATTGGTGTAACTCTTTCAGTAATTGAAAATAAATATCTTATTATGTCTCCCAACTCTTGTTATTTCTGTCCTTTTGTACACTTTGATTGAACAAAAGCAAAACAGCTATAATTACTGGAGTCAAGAGTATGAAAAGAGCTTGCGTGATATTTGGTTTTGTTATCTCTTCGGAAAAACTAATGCTTCCACACTTAGATTGCAGCTCGATCAATTACAGAGCCAGCTGCCAATTGCCGGAGATATATCCACATCCTTCTGTTAGGACATACATGTGTAAAATGTTTATTGTATGTGTGCAATTAATTCATCGACAAAGTTAAATAAGAACGCTACATAGTTAACTTAATTTTGCGATGAAGATAGAAAAAACTCATATTTTATTGACACTAATATGAATGTTTATGAAAATAATTTTGGGTATTATTATGTTTTGTTTGATAATAGAATGTAAATTATTCTAATAATGGTATGAATATTCATTCTTCTCACACCCCTTAAGAATTTGTTGAAATGTTATATTTTCTTTACATATTTATATAATCATTTACTATTTTTATAATTTTATTTCATTTAAAAATAAAAAAAAGTTAATTTTTTCTTCATTTATAATTTTATTTTATTTTAACATTATAATTATTTTGATTATACTATTTTAATACAGTAATAATAATACTATTTTTATTTAATTTATTATTCATATTAAGTTTCCATTATATTCAACTTGGCATCAGAGCAGGAAAGAAAGATAAAAAAGTTACCAGTTCTCGAGCATTAGCGCCGTCGTCGGTATTTTATGCAGTGCTGTTAATCTTCTCACACTTTCCAGTTTACGCTGCCGTTGTAGATCAGCCCGCGCCATCCAGCCAGTGTTGTCCAGCCCACGCTGTCAAGCCTACGCACCAGTTGTCCACTCAGCGTCATCCGCGCACCAGCTATCAGCACCATTCGTGCACCAACTATCAGTGTCGTCTGTGCACCAGCTATTAGCACCATCAACGCACCAGCCATCCAGACCGTACTGCTCTACTCTATGTTTTTTTTGTGAGTAATTTCAGTTTTTTAGGTTTTCCATAATATTTATTCCAAATTTAATTATAGGCCCATCAACCTATCAATCCACTTACTCATCAACCCTAGCCCATCAGCCTATCAATTCACTTACTCATCAACCCTAGCCTATTAGCCCATCAATCCACTTACTCATCAACCCTAGTCCATCAGCCTATCAATCCACTTACTCATCAACCCTAGCCTATCAGCTCACTTATTAATCAGACAACCCATTTACCAATTTCAACCCATCAACCCACTTACTCATTAGCCCTAGCCCATCAACCCACAGTCTAGTTCGGTACAAAATTTTTTTTTATTCCATTGTACAATATTATTTATTTCAATGGAAAATTTAATTCCACTTCATCAACAATGACCTCTACCAGGCTTTACCAATCGCCCTCGTCCCCACTGCTCCTTTTGCAATGAACGGGGGCATCTTCGTAAGACTTGTTGGAAACTATACCCACACTTGCAACCAAAAGTAGACTACTCTGGAGCAAAAAGGCAATCTTATCATCCTAGAGCAAAAATGACTGCAATGCAAATTGTCCAAGAACCAGACTACTATGGAGTAACTGGACAAGATCATCCTATGGAATGTAGAGGTATCCCTATAGCTTCAATAACTGGTCGTGGTAAGATTGGTACGACCTTACATGTTTCTCACTCTGTTGGGTCTAATACTTGGATTATTGATTCTGGTGCATCTGATCATATGATTTATGATAGATCTTACTTTAATGAGTTATCTTCCCCACCAGTGTCTTATGTTACGAATGCTAAAGGTGATGCCTTTTCTGTCTTAAGAAATGGGCCAGTTCATATCACTCCATCTTTACAGCTCCATAATGTTTTATATGTACCTGACTTATCTCCTTACTTAATATCTGTTCCACAGTTAAATATTGAGTCTAAATGTTCTGTAACATTTTATTCTATGTATGTGATTTTTCAGGATCTTCTTACCAGGGAAATAATTGGTCGAGGGTATTTGAGGGGTAGATTGTTCCATTTGGATTAGAATTACGCAGGGGAGAGACCAGGAGCACATGCACGCATTGTATTGACTTCTAGTTCTGATAAACTAAGTGAAATTTGGTTATGGCATCGCCGCTTAGGGCATCTGTCCTTTAGTCTTATGAAAAAAATTCATGCCTACTTTATTTATTGGTGTTCGTGAGTCTGTGTTTACATTGTGAGACTTGTGTTTTGGCCAAGAGCCATCGTATTACTTATTCTCCTAGTATTTCTAATAAAATTTCTATTCCTTTTGAATTAATTCATTCTGATGTTTGGGGACCATCTAAAGAGCCCACTATATCGGGTATGAGATATTTTGTTTCGTTCATCGATGACTGTACATGGTTGTCATGGATCTCTCTTCTTAGAACAAAAGATAAAGTTTTTTTTCTTCAGTTTTTCAAACTTTTCATACCCTCGTTCAAACACAATACAATGACATCATTTGGATCCTCCGTTCTGACAATGGAGGAGAATATGTTAATCATGTTTTTCAAGACTTTTTCAAAACACATGGGATTATTCACCAAACTACTTGCCCACAAACACCGGAACAAAATGGAGTGTCTGAAAGAAAAAAATCGTCATTTACTTGATATGGCCCGTGCACTACTATTTAGTGCTCATATGCCAAAATATCTTTGGGGTGATGTTGTACAAACTTCCACCCATCTCATCAATCGTCTCTCGTCTAGTGTCCTTAATGGAAAAATCCCATTTCAGATTCTCCCATCTTACGTCTCCTTGTCATCCTTCCATAATCTTCCTACCCGTGTATTTGGTTGTGTTGCTTTTGTACATATTCCTAAAAATCAAAGGTCTAAATTAGATGCCCGCACAATTAAATGTGTGTTTGTTGATTATGAAGGTTACTAGAAATGGTACAAGTGCTTCCATCTGCCGACCAGAAAGTATTATGTCACTATGGATGTTACCTTCTTTGAGGACATGAATTATTTTTCCTCACCTGATACTGCTCGTTAGAGGGAGAATACATATTTCAAAGAACTGTATCATGGTGAGGGGGAGGAATTAGAAGAATCACCAACTGATGTTTCGATGGGACTATATGAGATTCCTAATCCATTGAATCCAGCCATTGAAGAAGTAGATGCTCCAAGTATCCAAGCACCAGATTCGCTTATAGCAAATGAAATTGAAGACACAACTGTTCTCTCAGGCACCACTCCTACCCCTGATCAACAACTCCCTGGTACTGAAGGTTACTCATCTGAGGTAAATACACCTACTGATACTAATAGCATTGAGTATAATGTTGGACAATATGTGTTACCAAATAGGTCTACTCGAAGTTAACCGGCCAAAAGGTATGAACCAAATATTCATGCAAAATCAAAATACCCAGTAGCCAACTACATGTTCACTAAAAGATTATCTAAGTCATATAAATCATTTGTGAATCAAATATTTGTTGTATCAGTACCTAACAAAGTGCAGGATGCATTAGGAGATCCAATATGGAGAAAGGAAATGGCTGAAGAGATGGAGGCGTTATAGAAGAATGATACTTGGCAACTTGTGCCTCCACCACAAGGAAAAAGGCAGTTGGTTGTCGATGGGTGTTTACTGTAAAACATAATGGTGATGGATCTGTAAATCGGTATAAAGCTCGTCTTATAGCAAAAGGGTTCACTCAGACGTATGGTGTAGACTACGATGAGACTTTTGCTTCTGTTGCTAAAATGAATACTATTCGAGTTCTACTCTTACTTGCCGCTAACCTAAACTGGCCACTTCGACAGTTTGATGTCAAGAATATGTTTCTTCATGGAGAATTAGCCGAGGAGGTGTATATGAGTCTTCCACCTGGGTATGTAGTTGATTCTCTTGGTAATTTTGTATGCAAATTGAGGAAGTCTTTATATGGTCTCAAGCAATCCTCTCGAGCCTGGTTTGGAAGGTTTTCACAGTACATGTAGAATGTTGGTTACATACAGTGTAATTCAGACCACACTCTGTTTCTCAAACATCAACGAGGGAAGGTAACAACCGTAATCATTTATGTTAATGATATGGTAATCACTGGTGATGATACTGTTAAGATGGATAAATTACAAAGACAACTAGCTTCTGAATTCGAGATGAAAGACTTAGGTGAACTAAAGTAATTCTTAGGAATTAAGATAGCCAAGGGGAGAGAAGGAATATATTTGTGTTAGAGGAAGTACATTATTGATCTGCTAACAAAGACAAGTATGTTGGATTGCAAACCTATTGACACTCTTATTGAGCAAAACCATTGTTTAGCAGAGTATCCAGATCATATACCAACTGATCGAGCTTGCTATCATAGATTGGTTAAGCATTTGATTTACTTGGCTCATACTAGACCAGATGTTGCATATGCAGTAAGTGTGGTGAGTTAGTTCATACATAATACAAGTGAGAACCACATGAATGCTGTTTTGAGAATTTTAAGGTATTTGAAATCGGCTCAAAGAAGAGGAGTAATGTTCTCTAAACACAACAATCATTTTGAATTCTATGGCTTCACAGATGCAGATTGGACAAGAAGTATTACAAATAGAAAGTCAACATCGGGTTATTTCATCTTTGTGGGAGGTAATTTGGTTACATGAAAAAGTAAGAAGTAGAAAGTAGTGGCGCGATCTAGTGCTGAGGCCGAGTATAGATGTATGGCTCATGGGGTTTATGAATTGCTGTGGATAAGAACTTTTTTGTTTGATTTGGGTTTCGAACTCAAAAATACTATGCAGTTGTATTGCGATAGTCGGGCATCCATTGATATATCACAAAATTCAGTACAACATGATCGGACTAAGCATGTAGAGGTTGATCGTCACTTTATAAAAGAGAAGCTAGATGCCAAACTTATTAGCTTTCCTTTTTTCCCACTGAATAAAAACTTGTAGATATTCTTACCAAATGAGTTTTCAAAAGGGCATTATACGATTCACTAAGCAAATTAGGCATGATCGATATCTATGTGCCAACTTGAGGGAGAGTGTTAATGAGTCATCATTAGTTGTATATTAGTTGTATGCAACTAATATTTTTTTCTTAAAAACATTTTTCTTAAAAGCAGATTCTTATTTTTTGTATATATATGTATTATCATTCATTGTATTTCAAGAGTATAAATAAATATATTTCATTATATTCAACTACAGGTTATTCATTTGAACCTTGTTAATAGAAATGTTATGATTTTGTTTTTTTTAATCAAATTAACATAAATGATTTGGTGGATCCGATCTAATTTATCTGGTGTTAAATATTGTCAAATCAGACTGGATTATTGTGTTACATAAATCGATTGGTTTGGTTCAATTCAGATTGATTTTTCGACTTGTTTATATTTTTATGGTTTTTTAGACACCCTTAAATGTGGTCTTTTCTAGCTGGACATCTATAAACTCCTAGCACAAAATCTTCGATTTTATAGCTTTTTAGAATGCATAGAATTTTTATTTTTCATATAATGAAATTGCTTTTATCAAGCTTAATTGCATTGATCTAATTTTGGAAAGTAATGAGATCTTATTTCTATGATGGCTCGATTAGAACACTGTTTTCTCAATTTGATTATGGCTGGTACTTTCTTAATCTCTTGAATTTTGTTCATCTATTGCTTCATTGTATAGAATTGATCTCTCTGATACCATGAAAAGCTCAATAAGAGCATAGAATGGAGAACAATAACAGACAAGAGAAAAAGAAACGAAGAAAATATAAAAAAATGTATTTTAATTGTACATTTACAAAAATAATGTAGATCGGTATTTATATAGCAATATTGCGTGGTCTCCAAGCATGACTCAATATATTTGTAATTAACTTTTGTTTACTATGATAGATGAGCTGTCACTTATATTGTGATCTTGTATAATCTTAACATGTTTGACCATGATTATCCGTAATTTATTAGGATAGATCGGTTGTTGACCATAAGATGAAGTTTTCATTTGAATGAGAGCTTCATTTAAAAGCTAGATAGATTAGTTAGTCATCATTCAGAAGGCTCTGTTGAAAATATGGCAATACCTAATATCATATTATATAACATACTTCTTTAACATAGCATGTATTAGAGAATCAATATATAATATCTTAAATGTTAGTTGCAATCTCTATCTACTTTCTCGATGCGTTTGGCTTTTGCAGAAGGTTTTATAAACCTTTAATCTTCCAAAAACCCAAAACAAAAACACTTTTAATTTACAAAGAATGCAACCCACCCTACGTTATGCAGTAATTTATATAGTGTAATATGTAAACTTTAGTGTCTATAGAGTTTTAGACTAACTTAATGGGTTAATTAGCCAATTTGAAAAAGATGGATTCATGGAACTTTGTATGCATAATTAATCTGTTAGACAAGTTGTGATGAGTTGTTAGTTAGAATGTGAGCCATGAGTTGTTCCCATTGCATTGGACATCTCACACTATAAATAACATTATGTCACGACCTTATTTTTCAAGTAGCGATCGTACGACACTTAGCACCGTCCGTTGCACTAAGCCTGTCTTTGAATCCGAATGAAATTCCAAAGAGACTAGAAAGAGAGTTTGTAAAGAATGATTTGTATTGCTCTAGAGAGAGTTTATCTCACAAGATGTTAAGAATTCCTAAGGATTTTCAAGAATGAATACAAATGAAGACCAATAGGTCTATTTATAGTGTGGCGTCAAGCTTAAGACTATGCCACATTTTTCTAGATCCTTCTAGTTCTAGAATATACAAGAGTGTTCTAGTTTTATGTACAATATGCCACAAGGTTTTAGGACTTTCTAGTCAATTCTAGAGTCTTCTAGGTTTGTCTAGCTCCTTTATGCAGGTTCCAGGATGTTCCGTAAGCTTTCAGCGGCTTCTACATCCTTCATGAACTATCTGGCATGCTCTAGAATATTGCAACTCATTCTAGCACCCTCCAGCGTGCTCTAGAACATTCTAGGGTCTTCAAAGCTTGAGTTGAGTCTATCAAATTTTAGCTTATTCTAAACATTTCTAGGCCACTCTAAAACCTTATCATGTAGAAAAGTCTAAATCATTTAGTTATTTGAATTTTGAGAGACAATTCGAATAGAACATGACAATTAACTTACATAATATTGTCACTGTGTATTATTCTTGTTACGAGCATAATTCAAGAATAATATTCACATTACTCTCTTTCTCTGTAAATTGTTTGGTACATTTTATTATAGTTAAACATACTTATACTCCCTAATTTTATCAATTATATATATATATATATATATATATATATATATATATATATATATATATATATAATAAAATTATTACAATATGATCGTATAAAGTTCGGACCATTATAATCATTTAATGTTATATTGATTATTGATAATTACTTAGTCTAAAATAAAGTTTTGTATTAATAATCAAATTAAAATTAATAATGTGATATATTTGTAACAATTAACAAAAATAATTAGTTTTAAAGATTTAGGTGACTTTTCATTTATCCAAAATAGGATGGGAAATTCTTACGGAACCAGCTTCATACATTCTGAGAAAAGAAACATTCGTGCCCTCTGTTTTTTGGTCAAGCACTTTGCTTTTGTTAATTAGTATAAGTTAACAGTTAGGCTTGTTGTTTCTTTCTTGTTTATACTTTGAATTTTAAAATTCATTTTTCTTTTTATTTGATTAAAGGCATTTGGGGTATATCAAACATGTAATCTAAAATAAAATATGACATCTTACCACTATATTACTAATTCGGTGTCATTCTTTTTCATCTTATAATAATAGTCTCTCGCATAAAACTGGGTATTCAGCACATTAGTTAGTTACCTTGTGTTGATTTTCGTTATAAAATGATTACTAATTATAATGGATTACTTTTTATTAGTAATGTATTTTAATAGTATCTATGTTATTATTTTAATATTTGTTATTATCTAAATTTTTGAGTATTATTTTAAAAGTATTAGTAATACTAATTTTTATTAATATTAATGATTACTAATTATAATGGATTATTTTTTATTAGTAATGTATTTTAATAGTATCTATATTATTATTTTAATACTTGTTATTATCTAAATTTTTGAGTATTATTTTAAGAGTATTTGTAATAATAATTTTTATTAACATTAATGATTATAGTGTACTTCTCATTTTCGTAGATTTGAGAACATACAACACATTGTGAGTATCTTAGACCACACGTGATAAAAATCTTTGGATGGTTAAGTAAGTTCGAGTACTGAGAAGAATTATGAGACTAATATCTCTTCCTGTAACGTAGAGAGGTGCATAGAGATACCAAAGGGAAGAGTATATAGTATAATATGTGTAGTTGTTTCTAATTATTTAAAGTCATGTGTAATGATAACAATGATGAATATATATATATATATATATATATATATATATATATATATATATATATATATATATATATATATATGAGAAAATATACATGATGATAATACTTATACTGATACATTTATCTCAATGTCAGAGTTTTATTTATTTAACTATCTTATTGTCAGATAATTAAGAAATTAAACATACGTTGCTTATATTGTTGGATATTTATGTGTTATTAATGCATATCTACTAATTCAATGTTGATATTATGTCACTAAACTATTTTACACTTTAATTATCCATATTTTAAAAGATATATTATTTTGATACATGTTATTATCTAAGTTCTTAGTGTTACTTCAAAAGTACCCATGTTTTAAAAGATACTTATTTGATAAAAAAGAATTATGTATAAAATAATGAATACAATTTAATCATTTTATTTTTTTATTAATTTCTTTCCTCTTTTCATCTATTTCTCCACTTGTTTTTTTATACTTTCATATCTTTCTCACACATAATCTATTCACATACAATTATCTTTCATTTATTTTTGTACTAAATACTAAACTTTAAACTCTAAATATTAAAAACTAAACCCTAAATCATAAGACTCAAAACCTAAAACTTTAAACCATAAAGACTAAAACTTACAACTTAAACTTTAAATACAAACCTAAACCTAAGAAGAGAGTAAGAAAAAGAATTTTCTTTTATATAAGTCTTAAACGATCCTACAACTCTTTTTATTCTTATTTTTCAAATAGTAGTTTATTGATAATTATATTTAATAAAATATATTAATTTAATACAATTTTTTTTTATTTTATTGAGTATTTTTTATTCATGTACAATACAAATGCATTTAATAAAGGAAATTTTTGATATATTTTTATTATTTCCTCAATTGAAACATTATCAACTTATTTTTTGTCATTTTTAAATCTTTAAATACATATTTTAATATTTTTTAACCTATTTTGCATTCTCTTCAACATCTCTTCTTACTCTACCACCTACTACCTCAATAATTTTATCTATATTATGTTTTTTTTCTTTATTGATCAACTTAAATTTAGATTTTTTCTCTAATGTTATTTTCCTTTTAAGTATTTTTAATGATTATAAAAATAGTAAATGGGTAACACTTATTTACGTTTCAAGCAAAACAGTCATCGATCTTTAATATATTAATATTTAATATAATAGTTAAATGTTTGATATACATGAACTATTTATTAAGATGTACTTAAAAAATATTATTTATATTAGGTCAACTTATTTTTCTTACGAATTGTAAAATATATATTATTTTTTATTTTTTTATATATAAAATTAAAAAATTACATATTATATTCATTAAAACATAATCTATATAAAATTTGGACGAAGATGAGTAAGCATTTTGTAATTATAAGTAAAGATATAGAACTCCTAGGTAATAAATGAAGAAAAAAGATTGAAAAAAGTGTAAAATGATTCAAAAAGTATTAAAATATGTATTTAAAAATTTAAAAATATATAATAAAAAAAGAGTTGTTAATGTTCTAAAAAGACATAGTAAAAAACATCATAAATATCCTGCACATATGTGAAAAATAATTTATAAAATAAAAAATTATATTAAATTAATATATTTTATTAAATGAGGGTATTATTAAAATACCAATTAAAATTAAAGATAGATTAAGATAACAAAAATAAAATTATAATATTATTAAGGTATTTATTTTTATCAAATGAATACTTTAGGTAATTTAATTTTTTTTAATATATTTGTATAACAATAAGTTCTAAAATATTTATATGGTAGTGCTTCCACTTTTTACATCGAATTAGGGTTGATAAAAATATATAATCGAGCATTTAAAATACTAATAAATACACTTAAAAAATTTAGTTACCAGCTATAATAAAATTTAGACTATTTAAGTTTTAAAAGTTATTTAGTATGTTTGTATTTGTTCATAAAAAATTATTAAAAAATATAAAGTTAATTTTTTATATAATTTTTTGATAAATATAATATAATAATATATATGACAAATATATTTAATAAAATAATTTTTAATTAAGGAATAACTCAAAAAATTTAATAAATTATTTTGATTAAATATAAACAAATTTGTATAGTCTAATATGTTACTTTGTATACAAAAATAAATTTTTTATCTAAGTCTTATTAAATTTTTTGCTAAAGTTTCAAAGATAAAATATCTTAAAAAGTTTGAGTAATATTTTTAATTAAATATTATTTTTTATGTAAATATTAATAGAAAAATATAAATATGTATGTGATATATATGATATTTTATTATATTTAAAAAATATTAAATAAAAATTTAGCTTTTTACTTAACAAACATATTTGTAACAAACAAATAGATATAAATAATATTTTTTCACATACTTAAAACACATTTTTAGTTACTTTAAGCAAATAGATCATCTAGACACTTTCGTCTAAATTTTAAGATAAATTACACCCATACACTTTAGTTACTTTTTTTTTTTTTTGAATTATTTACCCCAACTTTATTTTTTAAAAAGAAATAAATTAACCTAAATTTATATTATTATATTTAAATTAGAAAAAAATATACATATTTTTAAAAATTAATTATTTTTATTTTATATCATTTTTTTAAATTTTTTTTACATAGATCTATATATTTTTAAGAAGTTTGTTTTAAAAAAAATATAATATAAGATATTTATAGGTATGAGATTATTGTATTAAAAAATAATATTTCTTAAAAAAGTACAGAATATAAAAAATATTAGTTAATTTTTAATAATGTTATTTTTTTAATTTAAATATAATATTATAAATTGATATAAATTTATTCACTTTTTAAAAATAAAATAGCTTAAATGAGTTAATAAAAAATAATAATTTAAATTATCTATTTATAAAATAAAGTAATTTAGGTGCACTTCATCAATGGCTTAGAGCCAAGCTTCACTGAAGGCAAAATCCCTCAGAAACAGATACAAGGTCAATCCGAACAAGGGGATGTATTGTCATTCTTTTAGATAAATTTGGTTTCTTTAACACCGAATAAAAATTCCGATTTTCTCAAAAAAGAAAGAAAGAAGAAAGAAATTGGCTCTTCTCTCGTTGTAATGTATGCCATTCTCGCTTTCACTCAGAGCTCAATTGCTGTGTTCTCCTTCAAGCCTTTTAGCTTCTTACTTCTCAATTCTCAAGAAAATATTCTCCACGTCATCAATGGCTGCAACCCACTTGTCTACACAAACCCATCTACCTTCACTGCAGAACCCACCATTGATTTTGCTATTCGAGAAATGCAAATCCATGGATCAACTCAAGCAAATCCATGCACAAGCAGTAACCCAAGGGGCTGCCTCCCATCCAGTCCTCCAGAATAGGGTTATGGCTATCACTTGTACCCTTCATTTTGGAGATGTATCATATGCGCACCACATGTTTGGAACAATTCCTGAACCAAGTATTTATATTTGGAACACCTTGATCAAAGGCTATTCTAGGGTAAACATCCCAAAATATGGGATTTTACTCTATTTTGAAATGTTAAGAAAGAATGTCAAGCCTGACCATTACACTTTCCCCTTCTTGTTGAAGGGGTTTACGCATGATGTTGCATTGAAATGTGGGAAAGGAATCCACGGTCACGTGTTGAAATATGGTTTTGATTCAAATGTTCATGTTCAGAATGCTTTGGTGAATATGTATTCTTTGAGTGGCTTTATTCAAATGGCTCGCAAAGTTTTTGATATGAATTTTGACAGGGATGTGGTTGGCTGGAACTTGATGATTTCTGCTTACAATAAGGTCAAGCATTTCAATGAATCAAAGAAAATTTTCAGTGAGATGGTGGAAAAGGGAGTTCTGCTCACTTCGGTTACTCTTATTTTGATGCTATCAGCTTGTTCTAAATTGAAGGATTTAGATACAGGAAAGAAGGTTCATAAGTATGTCCAGCAGTGCAAGGTCAAACATGCTTTAGTTGTGGAAAATGCTTTGATTGATATGTATGCGGCTTGTGGGGAAATGAATATTTCCCTTGAGATTTTTGATAACATGAAAACTAGGGATGTAATTTCTTGGACAACAATTGTTACTGGGTTTTGTAATTCAGGACAAATTGATATAGCTCGGGAGTACTTTGATCGAATGCCTGAAAGAGACTCTGTTTCATGGACTGCCATAATTGATGGGTATCTCCGGGCCAACCAGTTCAAAGAGGTTTTGAAACTCTTCCGTCAGATGCAAGCTTCAATGGTAAAGCCTGATCAGTTCACTGTAGTCAGCATTCTAACAGCTTGTGCACATCTAGGCGCACTTGAAATAGGTGAATGGATCAAGACCTATATTAATAAGACTAAGATCAAGAATGATATGTTTGTCGGAAATGCATTGATAGACATGTATTTCAAGTGTGGAAATGTTGAGAAAGGATTGAGAGTTTTCGATGCAATGCCTAACAAAGATAAATTCACATGGACTGCTGTGATTGTTGGCCTTGCCATCAATGGACATGGTAAGGAATCTCTAAATATGTATTCTCAAATGCTAAAAACTTCCATTGCCCCCGATGAGATAACTTGCATTGGTGTTCTTTGTGCCTGTTCTCACTCTGGCATGGTAGATAGAGGAAGGGAATTTTTCACTAGTATGATCACCCAACACAGGATTGAACCAAATGTCACACATTATGGATGCATGGTGGATCTTTTTGGCCGTGCAGGGTATCTTCAAGAAGCTTACGAGGTTATACAAAATATGCCAATGAGACCAAATTCAGCTGTCTGGGGAGCGTTACTTGGTGCATGCAGACTTCATAAAAATGCAGAACTAGCTGAAATAGCAGCTACGAAGATTATCGAGTTAGAGCCAGAAAATGGTGCCGTTTATGTTCTCTTATGCAATATCTATGCAGCATGCAACAAATGGGAAAATTTGCGTGGACTAAGACAAATGATGATGAATAGGGGAATCAAGAAGACCCCAGGCTGCAGCTTGATTGAGGTAAATGGCATTGTTCATGAATTTGTGGCTGGAGACCAATCACATCCTCAGTCTAAAGAAATATATATGAAGTTGGACAAAATCACTAGAAGGTTGAAGTTTGCAGGGTATTCACCTGATACTTCAGAGGTGTTTCTTGATATGGGAGAAGAGGAGAAAGAGAATGCGCTCTTCCGTCACAGTGAGAAGTTAGCCATGGTCTTTGGCCTGATTAGTTCTCCATCAGCTGCTGCAATTAGAATTGTAAAGAACCTTAGAATCTGTGTGGATTGTCATAGAATGGTAAAATTGGTGTCAGAAGTGTACAATAGAGAAATAATTGTTAGAGACCGGACTCGGTTCCACCATTTTAAGCATGGGACATGTTCATGTAAAGATTATTGGTAAGAGTTCAGCTAAAAAGATCATAAATTGATTATTATGCGGCTTCTGTGATATATTTTTTATGTGGGATAAAGGGAAAAATTTGGTAGCTCTTTAACACCATTGAAATCCAATCTTCTCCAAATCCATTTTGATTATACAGTAATTAAGATCAGGGGAAAAAGTCTTGGGATATATTGCTTTACAGGTCCAGGTTCGTACAAGAACCGTTATTGATGCTTTAATTCCCTCCCACCACTACCCTTCCAAATCCTAGAAATCCCAATACTGGAAGTGACTAATATTCTTAGCTTTATGGTCAGTTTGCGCTTTGCAGGTTGAAAAGACAAAAACTGTAGCATAAGTAATGAAGATAGCTATTTTCAATAACTCATGCCTGAAGCATTCATATAGCAGAGTGTATTATAGCCTGCGAAATCTCTAGAAAGTTTATGATGAATAACAGATAATCCACAATATGGTACTTAAATCAAACAGAGGAATTCCCACTATTACTCATTAGTCAAGACATTATCAAATTTTGATGACCATGTTAACACTACCTCTCATATAGAATAACGTTCCTAATTCTCTGTTAAATCAATCTCCATTGTCGATGAGATTAGGATTCAAAGATAAATTATTCAATGAAATTATTATGAAAATCTTATCCATAATATGACTATGTTGCGAGACTTTTTTAAATTACTACAAAAGATTAAAAGGACATTCTTTTTTTAATAGAAATAGTGGAGAATTTAATTATGCAAAACATATATAATAGAGATCGATATTTTTTTGCAGTGCATCAAAATATTATATTGAAAACTAAAATTATATATCAATAAAATATCCAACAAATTTGAAAAATAATATTTTTGAGTTTTCATTATTCGTTCTATATTACTCTTCAACTTAATATTTAATCAGATCAATTGATACAATAACATATTTTTAAAATATATGAGATGATATTATGTTGATGTTGATTACATGAAAAACTTAAAATCATTCACAACAATGCTTCTTATGACTGAAGAGATATATCAATGAATCTTCATATTGGATAAAATATCTACATTTTGATAAGGCTGTAGATTTGAGAGTCAAAGAAATACATAAAACTCTTCATAATATTCACTCCAACCATTATAAAATCATGTATAGTAGAACAAAACTCTAACAGCTTAAAAAGGAAAGTTTTAACAGTATAAATACTAAAAATTCATCACTCGAAGTGTTAAATGCAGGTGATTGTCGAAATTGATGGAATCTAATTCTAACATTTGACAAGAGTTATTGCTTAAAGAAAAAGGTACTAGAGGTTTTATAATTGTTACCAAACGAAGACATTGATCTCGTAATTTTTTAAAAATAATCATTTTAGTCTTGTAATTTATGAATTTGGTACTATTAGTCTTAATATTATAAAAATTAATCACTTTGTCCTATAATTTATGAAAATGAACAATTCTAATCCATCAAAAGTATAAAAAAAAACTTACCTAACTTTCATAAATAGTAGGACTATATGTGTCTAACTCAAAAACTATAACCAAAATAACTATAACCAAAATAATTATAGGACTAAATTACTTAAATTAAATAATTAGAAGACTTTTTATGCACAACACCTTGAATAAAAAGTCATTACAAGTAAATATATTTCCATCAACAATCTAAACAATAAAAAAAATTATTAAAAGAAGTGGAGAGATGGCTGAGTGGATTAAAACATTGGATTGTTAATCCGTGGTATGAGTTTTTCGTAATGAGGATTCGAATCCCTTTCTTTTCGTTTTCGTAGAAACATTTATATTTTCTTTCTTCTGTTGAATTTAGTGAGTTTTTTTTCTTTCATTCATCGTTGTTAACACCAAAATACCCAAAATGATACTTGTCTAGGATATCCCTATTATCAAAGGTGTTTTTGTTACTGTTAGAATACAGTTTTTAATTTTAAAAGCACCTAATCATTATATGGTGAGCATAAATTTTAAATTATTATGGCATTAGTGTTAAGGAGATATCAAGTTCCTTTGTCTATTGCAATTGGATTATTTATTTTACTTCAATTTTTATTAATGAAAACTTCCTATATTCTGTTGGATGTATGACTAAAGGGTGTAATCTCCCATAAGGCCATAACGCTTTCTTTTCTGGACGATTTATTTGAAAAATAACATCACTAAACATAGAAATATCATTTACTTAAAGTTCTGATCTTACCAAAATCAACTATCAAAGTTCAAGTTCAAGCAAAAAGAAACTACAAAAGCTTTAAAAAGATTAGTGGCCCTTAAAAAATTCAGACACTGAAAGTTATCAAAGGTGCACCTGGATTTGGATTCAAGGTGACAGACTGACAGTCAATAAGAGTTATACACTTCTTAATATGTATTTGAATATTAATGTAACCTAGACTTGTTAGTGGAAACTTTCAATTTAAGATTTTGGTTCTGAAGAAAACGCCATCCAACCCCAGTCAATCGTTTTTATACTGAACTCTGTTCACTGAAAATCAATAATTTACTTGAAGGGATCTGAAGCCAAGGGAGAGTCAAATGTTTGCTTCGATTCACATCGTCATAATTTTTTGTCACAGTGCCTTGGTTGTTGTCATGAAAGAGAGGAAAAATGAAAACAGATGATTCCCATTTCTAGCTACGATTTCCTAGCTTCTTAAATTCTACACATTACACTTCTCATTACCTGCATAATGCATTACAACTTAAACTCAGTTATTTTCTGTAAGACGAAGCCTGCTTACTATCTCCTCAAATGCCTGCAACGCAACCTTGTAACTACCTTGTGATTTCTTCCCTTCCTCAACAACTTGCACAATTTGTTTGTACAGATTATCATACCTATGAGCTGGATTATTTACATCGATACTGTTGCAGCTATGGTCAAGAACATAATTCTGCCTAATATCTTTTCTCCACGGGGAAAGAATGTATTGGGGCCGGATCTCCTCCATGCCATTGTGGCTGAGGACTGAAAGTGCATGCCTGCACAGATATCCTCTAAAGTTAAAGACACCACAAACACGGATGACCTCCATTTCAGATGTATTGTAAAGAACATCGTAGTCTCTTGTTTCCCTCCTAGTTCCATCAACTTCAATTTGTGCTTTGACAACATAAGTGATAATTGACCCATTAACATTCATCTGCCTTGTGCTAAAACAAGAGTACATTCCTTCCATTTCCCTTTCAGACTTCCGTAATATCTAATTTGTGTATAATTTTGAAAGCTGCAACTCAAAATTACCCCTTGATTTTAGCACAGGACTTGAATTTCAAGATTCTAAATCTGCCATAGCTTCAAGCTGATACCGAGTCTGTAGAGCTTGATAATATTTGTCTGAGAATTCTTTAAAAGGAGTATGCTTATCCAGATGCTCTTAAAAAAAATGAGGAGAGAATTTCCATTGGATAGGAAACATACCCACTATTGAAAGCTGCCTTAATTGCTTCAATTCATACCAAACTCCCAGTTCGTCTGGAACCTTTTGCATTATATGTGACAAAGATAGACAATGGGAGGCTCTCGGGAAAACATCAGCAATAGCAGTGTGCAATGCTGCACATTGATCAGTAATGATGGCTTGTGGAGGGCATCCTAACATACAAGTAAGCCATGCCCTGAACAACCATGTATATGATTCAATTGTCCCACCTGCTACTAAACCACAACCCAACAACATAGATTGTCCTTGGTGATTCACTCCAACAAATGAGACCAGAGGAACTTCATATTTGTTTGTCAAGCATATAGTCTCAACAGAAACTACATCCCAAAAATATAACCAGCCCTGGCCCTAGCATCAGCCCAGAACAAATCTCTCAAGCATCCTTTATCATTGAGATCCACTAAATAAAAGAAGTTCGGATCCATCAATTGCACATGACAAAAGAAATTATGAACGGATTGTGCATCTCCTTTAAGCTTCAATTGATTAGAGTATTCAACGTTACTTGTTCCTCACCAGCATCGACACTTCCATTTGCCTCAGCATCAATAATCACAGTCCGGAAAAGCCTAATCTTATGAACTTCTTCAGGACCATCTAATTGCAGTGTTCTTTTAGTCCCAAGCCCCAAGTGCTTATGTGATTTGTAGAATTTCCTAGTAGCAGGGATCATCAAATGATTATGATCAAGTTCAACCTCAATAATTCTCCATCTTTTAGTGTCCATTAATCTAAATTTTACCATAGCTGGAAGCCCAGTTCTTTTTGAAACCTGCACTACTGCAGCTAAGTTTTCCTTTATACCTCTCTTTACTCTTTCTATACCATGTGTTGCTAACCCTAATCCCAAATTCTTGTTCTTTTGCATAGCAATTGTAAAAAAAGTAAACATCTGCATAAGAATCGAATTCCATACCAACAGCAAGAGGCAAGGGACTCTCCCCTTGAATCATTCCAGATTGCCCTACACATTCAGTCATAGCACAATCCCCTTTAATCTCAAAATCATATGTACTTCCTCACCGGTTGGTTCAGTATTGAGATAAACTTCTTCCATTTTTTAAATCCTAAACAATAGATGGTAGAATTTTTTTCCTCTCCAACTATTAAAATTTCTCGGGAGACAAACAAAGTATAACAAAACACTGATTCAAAATCAATTTTTACCGGTTTAAGGGGTTACCTCAACGGAGAAGTGGCAAATCGATGCGGGAAAGAAAGCAGAATAGCGAGACCTCCAGTTTCAATATCATTACCTAATGTCGCTTGAAACGCAAACACATTGGATCAAATATCAGAGATGCCCTTTTTGGTTTTGTAGGAAATCGACATTCGACACAGTTATTTCCTGAAATATCATTGTCTTCTCCTATCCAAGCAAACTGATTTATTAGAGTATTTTTATTGAACTAATTTATTATAGTGAAGAATATTAACTTCACGTAAATTTGGATGCATTCATAATTTTTTTTCCCCACAAAAAATTGAATATTTTTTTAATTTTTAAAATAATTTTAACATATAAAAGATAATTATTATCATAATATATTTTATTAATATCATGATAATGTTTTTATTTTTAAAAATCTTAAAATATTAAATAAAATATATAATTATTTAGACATTAATATTTTTTAATTTTAAATATTTTTTTTAAATATAGTTATAAATTTACACAATACTAACATTCTTTTATTGAATTCATGCTAGTCAAGGAGGATATTATTGAAGTTTAGTTTCAGTTTCCGAATTTTTTTAAATTATAAAAATAATATTTTTACAACTTATAATAATGATAACACAATAATAACATTAAATGAATTTCAATAAAATGAACCTAAATCAATATAGTTCAATTTAAATAGCGTCCAATTGAACGACGTTTAAAATAAAATAATATACTAAGATTTTTTAAATAACAAAAATATATAAAATGAATATAAAAAATTTATTTTTATATTTATAAATTTTAATGATACTATTTTTAAATTTTTCCTTCTTTTTTCCCTAAAGTTAATAAAATTTTGTTGTTCCTTCTTCTACTATGATTACATCCATCCATACTTCATATCCATTTACGGTTAGTACAATTATACAAGTCAACATCCAATAAATACAATGATTTTTTTAAAAAAAGTGGACATGAAGGGTAATTTAAAAAAAAATTGAAAAATTATATGAGATAAAACCTTTAAAATTTATAATAACAAAAACAACATCCAAATAATATTAAATATATCTAATTGAACGATATTTAATATTAAATGTATCTAAATAATAATAATTTAAATTAAAAAATATATAATTAAACTTCGTTCAATATGAAATAATGAGTATATTTGTTATAAGAGGTATAACTTTTATTGTTTTATATAAAAAAAAATTGAAGAAAAAAGAGTGCAAAAAATTGCCACAGTTAAGCATATGTAATAACTTACAAATAAATAAATAAGCGTCGTCTGCAAAGACATTACGTGAAACACAATAGTAAACACCATGAATGATTTCTCCATTAAGATAATATACTAATGTTCTTCCTTCAAACTGAAAATATCTAAAAATATCTAGGATCAAGTTACAGCAACAAAAATAATCATAGTTTTAGAACATGGCATGCATGTTTCATGAAATTTATTCAAATAATAACATAATAACACATATATACAACATAATAACACGAAATCGGTAAAAAAAAAGGAAAAAAACATACATCATAAAAGCACTCTAATGACCGACTACAAAGAAAATCAGTAAAATTAAATAAATATATAATACTGATATACAAGCTAACTCATATAGCTCATACTTACAAAAGTAAAGCATTCTGCTTTAATATACACATTATGCAGGGAATGGGAATACGTACGTGGAAAAGTATTGCCTTTCCTTTGCCAATATGAGTTTATTCGTGTTTCTCTTCTACATCATGAACCCTTTTCAATGACTCTTCAAATGCTTGTAATGCAACCTTGTAATGGTCGAGAGAAATCACACCTTCTTCCACAATTTGCAGGGCACTTCCATACAACTGATTAAACCATTGCACTCGTTCAGTTGCATCAACATTATTTGAGCTGTGATCCGGAATATAGAGACGTTTATAATCCTTTTTCCATCTTGACAGGATGTATTTGGAAGGAATCTCTTCCATGCCATTAAAATTAAGCACACACAATGCATGCCTACATAGATACCCATAAAAGTTAAAGAAACTGCAGATGCAGCGAACTTCACCTGCTGTTCTATTGTACAAAACTTCAAAATCTTTAATCTCTCTCATATTTCCTTCACCCAAAACACGCTCTTTGACCAAAAGTATTACAACTGGTCCATCAATATGCAACTGTGTTGTGCTGAAACATGAATACATCTCTTCTACTTCAAACTGGAACTTCTTAAATATTTCTCTTGAGTAGACTCTTGAGAGCTGAAATTCAAAAGAAGATCTTGTTTTCAAAGTGGGGTTGGGGCTTCTTGACTCTGTATCTGCAAGGACTTCTTCCTTGTGTTTCTTGTGCTGAGCTAATTCATACTTATCAAGAAATTCTTTCAGTGGAGTTTGTTTGTGCACGTATCTATCAAAAAATGGATTTAGGGTCTCACCTGGACGTGCAGCAGACATTCCAGCAAAAAATGTATCCTTTAAATAAACTGGAGCCCACTGGAATCTGTCTTCATATAAAGAACAAAGCCACTCATGATCACCAACTCCAAAACGCTGAATCATAAATCTCCATGCTGCTTCAAATTCAATCACCTTCAGAGATTCATAGACTGCTTTAATAAGTGCTTTCCTGATGGTATCATAATTGTGCAATCCTCCCAGTTTTTCTGGAACCCTTTTCATGATGTGTGATAAACCAAACCTGTGATGACACCTTGGAAACACTTCAGCAATCACACTCTGCAATGTCTTGCATCTATCCGTAATAATAGTTTGTGGAATTCGTCCAGATGTAGAAGTAAGCCAAGCTTTGAACAACCAAGTATAAGAATCTGCCACCTCACCAGCAAGCAGACCACAACCAAGCAACACTGATTGACCATGATTAGTAATTCCAACAAATGCCACAAGTGGGATCTCATATTTATTTGACAAGTATGTGTTGTCAAAATAAATGGCATCCCCAAAATAGCCGCATGCAGCCCTAGACCTAGCATCTATCCAGAAAACATTCCTTAGACGCCCTTCATCATTGAGATCCACTACATAAAAGAAGTTTGGATTTGACAACTGCATACGGCAAAGATAGTTATAGATGGCTTGTGTGTCACCTTTTTTAAGGTTTAGTTTATTTGAATTCTCAGGAAAAAGTCCAACTTCTCTTGTATTTGAGATTGTAATTCCATTATCCCCATCATCTATCACAAGTGCTCTATACAATTTGATTCTTCGTATTTCTGCATCAGAGCTTGGTTCTGACTTTCTTTTGGTTCCACTTGCAATATTCTTCGTTGCCTTGTAGACCTTAGCACCTAATATGTGGTTGTGTTCAAGTGTAACCTCAAGCACCCTCCACCTCTTGGAGTCCACTAGTCTCATCCTTATCATTGCAGGACAGCCAGTTCTTGTTTCCTTCCTTACACGATTTACATCTTTGATCCTTTTGAAACCCTGGCTGCTACAACAAAGTACAGCACCATACTTCTCTCTGCTATTCCGCTTGAACCATGAATTTCTCACTCTAACACGAAATCCCACCTCTTTGGCATAGCAGTTGTAGTAATTAGAAGCATCGTCATAGGATTCAAACTCCATTCCTACAGCCGGTGAAACAAGTTTTTTTCTTCCTTCAACATTACCTTTTTCACCATCCAAGTCGGCTATTATATTATCTATACCTGTTTGGATCTCATTGCATTGAACATCAAGTACTTGCTCACCGATCAGAGAGGCTTCTTCCATCTGAAAGGCACATAATAATCAAGTGACGATCAAGGTCTTGCACAACAAACAAAATATGCATATGATAGAAGATCGAAAGACAACCTAAAAGTTGAAATTTAACCGCATCTTCCACAATTTTGTCACACATGAGAAGACACTGTCATCTAAGTAATGAATAAGGTCTGAGCCTCTTCAACTTTTATCAATTTTTGACCCCTGATCAGGGGGTTGTGGTATTAGATCACAACTTCACAAGCACAAACCACCAAAGAATTCTAGCCAACTATGCTTAATTGGCACTTTATAATCATTCATTTTTCACTTTGTTACCAGTATTAAATCCAAATATTAACAAGTCTAGTTAAATAAATCATCAGAAAAACACACATACACAATTATGAACCTTACCAGAATTTCCGCTCAATACCCTAATCACGTAGAATGATGCTTTAAGTTGCTTCCATGTGCATCCTGAGTCAAACAATGCCCTTCATACATCATAAATAACAAAAATTCCGACAAAAAATTGCACTATGCACCCAGACTGAAGTTCTTCGACCACCTCTCACAAGAAAGTTCTAACTTTTTTTTCCAGCTAGCACTTAACTTTGATCGTATTTTGACAGACTTTCATTCGGTTTCAAGACTGATCGAGCAATCTTCCGTTCGATTTTCTCTTTCTTACTATTTCTCACATAAAGTGTCCGGCATTCTTTTTAATAATCTTAAATAAAAGAATTACTAAATTAAATTGCCTTTTATGACCATACTATCCTTTAAAAATTACAATGATGTCGACATAATTTATGCAATTTTCATTAATATTGGGAATAAAATCAAAAATACCCCAAAGGTTTAAGGAATCTTCAGAAATACCTTTCAGGTTTAGAAAAATTCAAAAATACCCTTAAAAACATAACAGAAGTTAAATTTAACACTTATCAGGAATATCCCTAAAGTTTATAAAAATGGAAAAGGAAATAAACCAAGAAATATTGAATATAGAAATAAAAGACATCTCAGGATGTTTTTCACAAGAAATGGTAATAAGTAAAAAGAAATTTGAAGAAATTCAAAAAGCAAAATTAAACCTTAAAGAAGGAGATGGATTTAAAGACCCATCATTTTTATTAAGAAAAATATTCCCTAGGAAAAATATAATTTATTATGGTATAAGTAATAAAGAAATGAGTATTAAAATTACAGATGCAAAAAGAAGGTATAACATACCATTAATTGATAAAGAAACTATAGTAAACAAATTATCAAAAATCCCTAGTAAGAATAAAGGAAAGATTGGATACATCCATTTAGGAGGAATTCAAATACTAATAAAAGCTCATTTTAGAGAAGGAATAGATACACCAATAAAAATAGCATTGCTAGACAACAGAATAATAAATAGACAAGATGCTTTATTAGGAATGATCCATGTAAATTTAGGATACCAAAAACTAAAGTTTACAGCATATCCTAGATTTGCTATAAATATACAAGATAAAAATTTAAACCAAGTACTAAGCCTAGCTTATGAATTCGAAAGAGGAGATTTAATGAAAGAAGGAAATCACTCATTTTCAATACACTATCTAGTGGCATATTCTTTAACAAATAGTTATAATAGTTCAATATATGAACAAAATGAATTTATAGAAATAGATAAAACCTTTTAAGGAATTAGGACAAATAATAAAACCAGAAATACTAACTGACTTTGAAATACCAGAAGAATGAAAATTAGATATTAAAGAAAAACCCTTAATAACAGGAAGAAGTAATAAAACTAATGGCATACCTAGATTTACTTTTATAGATCAGGAAGGAGAAACTTCTAATCAAGAAGTTAAAAAACTAGAAAATGAAGTTAAAATAATGAAGGCATTAGTTCATGACTGCATATTAGGAAAAAATCATGTTTAGAGAAAAAATAAAAGATATACATTTAGAAATAAATGGAAGCCTAGTAGGAGTGGCAAAAAATCAAGTAATATTATTTGAAACTATACAATTATGAACAGAAGAAATGGATCTAGTCCAGGAATCAAACACAAAATATTTAAAAGAAATAATAGATATACAAGGGGAATTATTAAAAGAAATAAAAGAGTACGGTTGTAATAAACTACAACAAAATATGCATAAAGAATTTTCAGAATTAAGGAAAGATGTATACAATCTAAGAATAGATCATAAATACGATCCTTTAGAAGGATTAAAAGAGGAACCACCAAGGAAATCGGATTCTTTGATTCCTAAAAATGAGAAAAGGAAAAATGAGGAACAATCTAAGAACAAAGAAATAATTATTCCAAATTAATGGAATATAGAAAGAAATTAGAAAAAGAATTCATGAACCCTGAAAATAGGGATATAGAAACATTGGTAAAATTATTAACATTAACCAATGAAGAAATAGAAGAACATTATATTGGAAAACTTTGTACTAACAAAGAAGAAGATGATATGACAGTAATCAGTGAAACTGATTCAGAACCAGAAAATATGACCCCAAAAGGTCATATAAAACCAATTTCATTACCAGTTCTTTACCAGGAAGAAACATCTGACCCTCATAGGGAAGAAAGAAATAGACAAAGATCAGAACAACCTGATACTACATATAGAAGAAGACAACCACCTAAAATGGAGGAAGGGTTGCATTGGGGAACTAGAAGTAGTATCCCACCAGAGTTTAAACTCCATGATAATTATAAATCTAAACTCTTAAACCTAGATTGTATAAGAGATAGGAAAAAAGCTCTAGATGAATGGTCTAGTGGAATGAGTGTTCTCATACAAACTTCTCCAACTACACAAACAAATCCTTCAACCTGTAGAGTGCTTATAGCACATAAAATGACAGGAAATGTAAAAGTTTGGTTTTCAAACTTAACAGATCAACAACATTTATTAATGCAAGGAAATGCTTCCACGGGAAGAGAATATTTAGATACAGTAATAAATGAAATATACAAGGAGTTTATCGGGGAAGATAAAGGAAGAACTATCACTGAGTCCAGTGAAAATGAAATCAATGAAGCTAAATGGCATCTAACAAATATGGAAATTTGTAACATGTGTTATATAGATTCTTTTATTTGTGAATATGAAATGTATTACCATAAATTACCACCCTCTATTCAAACAATCTATAAAGAAATGTTTTTTCAAAAATTACCAGGAACATTATATAAAACTTTAACAGAAAATTGGGAACAAAGGAATAGAGAAACTATACCAGATACTCTAGGAGTAAGAATAAGAAATCTTAGAGATTAGATCATTATAAAATGCCAAGAAAGAAAAGAATACAAACAAATAAGAGGAAATGATAAAATTTGTTGTGATACAAGAGATTTTAGAATGCCAGGAAAATATGGATGCAATATAAAATCCTATAAACAAAAATATAAAAAATATAAAAGATTTAAAAAATATAAATTTAGGAAACAAAATTTCCAAAAATATAAAAAGAGATTCAACAAAGAAAACTACAAGAAAAGATATTTCAGAAGAAAGGTTTATAAACCTTCTGAAAAAAGGAATTATTGCCCTTCAGGGAAAAAGAAATGCAGATGTTGGATCTGTAATGAGGAAGGACACTATGCAAATCAATGTCCAAATAGACTGCAACATAAAAAAGAATTTAAAAAGGAATTTTCACAGAAAGCAAAAATCTTAGAATAAGCTTTCAAGATGGAATTAGAACCAATTGAGGAATCTGATATAGATGATACTTACAGTATTTATCTATTAGAAGAAACTGAAGAAGAAATAACTGACTCAGAATATGAACATTCGGATCAGGGATACTCTTCATCAGAAAATGAATGATTTGTATAGTATTACAAATCCGAATAGTACTTATATCAAAGTAGGACTAAAATTTAAAGGTTATAACACTTATCATTTATATGCATATATAGATACATGAGCTAGTATGTGTGTAGCCAGTAAATATGTATTTCCAGAAGACAACTGGAAACAAGCACCAAAAGATTTGATTGTAAGAATTTCTAATAATACTACAATAAAACTTAATCAAGTATTAAAAGATACTGATATAATAATAGGAGGAGAAAACTTTCATATTCCTACGATATATCAACAGGAAACAGGTGTAGACTTGTTAATAGGAAATAATTTCTTAAATTTATACCAACCTTTCACACAACATTTAGACAAAATAAGTCTTACAACCTTAGAAGGAGATACAATATATGTATCTAAAGTAAGGAAAGCTCTAACTGTCTCCAACCCAACTTTTATGCAACAACATAAAATGCGAAAACGTGGTGAGATAGAAGACCAACAAAAACAGAAACCCTGTTTAGAAAATATTTCATTAGATATAGAAGAAAAACAAAACTCTTTTCTTAATGAAATACAGGAAGATAAAGCCCTAACATGCATCAAAAGACTATTAAAAACAGTCAGTTTAGAAAATCCTTTGGATCCAAAAATAAATAAAACTAAGACAAAAGTCAAGATAGAATTAAAAGATCCTAACAAGGTCATAAGAGTAAAACCAATGATTTATACTCCAGAAGATAGGATTGAATTTGGAAAACAAATTGAAGAACTTTTGGAATTAAAAGTCATAATACCAAGTAATTCACCTCACTCTAGTCCAGCATTTTTAGTAGAAAAAGAAGCTGAGAAAAGAAGAGGAAAAAAGAGAATGGTAATAAACTTCAAGGCATTGAATAAAGAAACCATTGATGATGGATACTTCATTCCAAAAAAGGAAGAACTACTATCATTAATAAAAGGAAAAAAATATTTCTCTAGTTTTAATTGCAAAAGTGGATTTTGGCAAATAAGATTAGATGAAGAATCCCATAAATTAACGGCATTCGGTTGCCCCCAAGGACAATTCCAATGGACAGTTATACCATTTGGATTAAAGCAAGCTCCAGGTATTTTTCAAAGATATATGGACAACATTTTTAAAAAATTACAAGATATTTGTTGTGTTTACATAGATGATATTTTGGTTTTTAGTAATGAATTAAATAAACATTATTTGGATATTATCAATATATTACAAGAATGTAGAAAAGAAGGTATTGTACTCTCTGAAAAGAAAGCAGTACTTGCTCAGCAAAAAATCAAATATTTAGGATTGGAAATAGAGGATGGAAAACATAATCTACAATCTCATATATTAAATAATATTCAAGGTTTTCCTAGTGAATTAAAAGATAAAAATCAATTACAAAGATTTTTAGGATGCTTAACATATGCAGAAGCCTATATCAAGAAACTTGCAGAAATGCGAAAACCATTACAAGAAAAGTTGAAAAAAGATCATGTCTGGAAATGGACAGAAGAAGATATTCTATACATGGATAAAGTAAAGGCAAAAATAAAAAATTTACCAACTTTATACCATCCAGGACCAGATGATAAAATGATAATTGAAACAGATGTTTCACAAGAATATTGGGGAGTAGTCCTCAAAGCAAGAGTAGATGACAAAGATGAATATCTTTGCAGATACACATCAGGGTCTTTCCAAGGACCAGAATTAAATTACCATAGTAATGAAAAAGAATACTTAGCTGTTAAAAAAGCTATTAAGAAATTTGCAATATATGTTATAAGTTCTAGATTCACTATCAGGACAGATAACAAGAATTTTGGCTATTTCTTAAGAACTAATATTGCAGGAGATTATAAACAAGGAAGACTAATCAAGTGGCAACAATGGTTCAACCATTACAATTTTGATGTTGAACATCTTCCAGGACATAAAAACAGTTTAGCTGATGCTCTTACCAGAGAATTGGCGCCTCTAACTATTTTTATGATTACAGGAATGGAACATCTTGATATAAAAATCAAGATAAAAGAAAAGGAGATAAAAATCCTACAGGAACAACTCGAGTTGCTATATCTCGAGAAATCTCTTAAGGAGACAGGAATAAAACAGGAAGAACTTAATTGTTCAAAACAAAGCAGAACCTCGAAAGAGGAATCTTTGTTAATAAAACAGGAAGAACTTAATTGTTCAAAACAAAGCAGAACCTCGAAAGAGGAATCTTTGTTAATAAAACAGGAAGAACTTAATTGTTCAAAACAAAGCAGAACCTCGAATGAGGAATCTTTGTTAAAAAAGGAAGAACCTAACAGTTCACAAAAAACTTCTAAACCCAATTGGGCAGATGAAGCAGAAAAAGAAGGACAAAAAAAATACAGAGCTCTCTACTCTGAAATACTCTAGAAAACCTCTCTAGAAAACCCATAAACCAACGATGTTGTACCCAGTAATTATGAGCGGCTAAGTAACCCTTTCAAGGTTCTTAGTTAGCCTTAAGTTGTAATAATTATTATATCTTGAATAAAATGGAGTTCTATTACTCTTCTCCAGTAAGTCAACTATTGGACACCATACATGTACGGATGCAGAAAGCTCACCGTTACCAGAAGGGTGTTGAGGTTTGAGCGAAGCTGAGGCATAACAGGTGTAACAAAAGAAGACGAACAGAAGGGAAGACCGTGGTGGACCCATTAAATTCAGGTATGATGATTATAGACTTAAGCTAATTAAGGATCTTGATTGTTGAAATATTCGCTTATAACAAGGTATAATAAATTTAAACATGAAAATAAGATTTAAACAATTAAAAATATGAATATCGAATCATTAGTACATAAATTAGAACTATTAGATTTAACAAATGAAAGAGTAATTTTTAATTTCAAAAGACAATTAATAGAATCAGGATTAGCATTAAGTAATCAACATAATGAAGAACATAACATATTATGTAACTGTAATGAATACAGAAGAAAATTAGATCTATACAGGAAAATAATAAGTTTTTTAAATAATTTATTATCACCAATCAATTTACAAAGACCGTCAAATAGGTCAATTCTAACCCCAGATTAGAAAACATAAATATTGAATCGATCCTCTGTAAAAAAATTAATAAATAGTAAAATTCAAAAAGAAATAGTAATAGACGGAGGATTAACACTATCAATATACAAGGGCATTTGTGATATTAAATAAACCCCAGGGGCATAATTGAAGATATAGCAAACCTCAAGGGCAATTTAGAAAATGATCCTTAATATTGAGATGGTTTTTAATCCAAAAACTAGACAAATTCTTATACGTGAAGTTGAAATCTGACAACTAAATCATTGAAGTAGAGTATCCTAAATATAATTTTTTTTCACTTACTTATTGCTTTCAATGAAAAAAATTATCTTATTTAATGACTTTTTATTTGAATGTATTGTTTTAATGCATCAATATCTACAACAGATTTTATAGATTCTATAAACTTGACCCTCCAAAGTATCATCATCTTCGATAAATAAAATAGATACAAACAAAAAATTATGCATAATTATAACTCTTGAACAATCCATTTAGTGTTTATGTTGATTAAAATTTAGAATAAATAACTCTAAATTTATTAATATTAGATTTAAACAAGTATACAAATTACTTGTATTATACCTACTATAACATTTTTCAAAGGCAACTTACAAATTGAAGAGAAATACAAATACTTAAAGAGAAAGCTTCCAACTCACACCCAAGCTAAAAATACAAAGACTTATTTGTTTTTGATGGAATGATTAAACCAAATGCAAGGTAGGTTATTTATAGTCTTCATTATGTAATCTACACCACATAAATATAAAACTAAGAAATAATTCTAACCACACAAATATTATCTACACACTTCTTTTTTCTACAACTTTCAACCACCCTATTTATTTCTCTACATCTTTCAATCACTCAATTTATTTTCCTACATCCTTCAACCACTTTATTTATTATGTTGGTGTTAATTTTTAACACTCCCACTTAACACCAACTCTCACTATTTTACTGTGTCAAGCTGACGACGAAACATTTTGAACTTACCAACACTTAAGTTTTTTTGTGAACAATGTACTCTCTTGAGCTGCCATTGTCGCTACTCGATATTCAACTTCAGTGGTTGATAATGATATTGTCAGTTATCTCTTGCTACACCGGGAAATTGTTCCAGAACTAAGCTTAAACACATATCCAGTTGTTGATCTCCTGGGACCATGATCTCCTACATAATCAACATCACAATAACCAACTAACTTGATGTCTCCTCATTTCTTGTACAAAAGACCATAATCACTTGTACTATTCACATATCGCAGTATTCGTGAATTGTTTCCAAATGAGACTTCTTTCGATTTTGCATGTACCAACTTATTATACTAACTGCATAAGAAATGTAAGGTCGAGTTAAGGTTAAGTATATTAGAATGCCTACCAATTTTCGATACATTGTTGCATCTTCCAAATCTTTTCCTTCATATACACACATTTTGGCATTTGGTTCCATTGGCGTCAAAATTGGTTTGCATTCAAGCATTCTGAACCTCTTCATCAAATCTTTGGAATATTTTTGTTGACAAAGAAATATTCCTTCTTGTATGCAGTCAACCTCTAGACCAAGGAAGTGCTTGAGCTATCCAAGTTCCTTCATCTGAAAATGGACTGATAAATATTCCTTTGTTTAAAGAACTTCTGCCTCATAATCACCAGTTATGATTAAATCATCTACGTACACTAGTACGATAGCTAGCTTTCCTTCATTGGATTTGACAAATAAGCTAGAATCTGTAGGTGTTACTGAATAACCATTTTGTGTTAAAAAATCAGCAATCTTACCATATCATGCCCTCGGTGTCTATTTTAATCCATAAAGTGCTTTTCGTAGCTTACACATATATTTAGGATGATCTTGGCTTTGAAAACCCATTAGTTGGATCATGTAGATCTCCCGATCCATCTCTCCATGAAGAAAAGCATTCTTCACATCCATCTGCCACAAATTCCAATCTTTGTTGGCTGCAAGTGCAAGTAAGACTCGAACATTTGTAAGTTTTGCCACTGGACTAAACGTTTCATCATAGTCTAATCTATACTGTTGAGAGAAACCATGAGCTACCAATCATGCCTTGTACCTCTCAATTGACCCATCTGGATGATGCTTTATCTTGTAAACCCACTTGCAAGATATGGGTTTCACATCTCTTGGCTTTGGCACGAGATCCCAAGTCTGATTTTACTGAAGTGCATCGATCTCTTCTTTCATAGTTGTCTTCCACTGAGAACTCTATGATGCTTCTTCGAACATCTCAAGCTCTGTTGCTTCTTCAATTATGGTTGTATTGGCGTATTTAGGATTTGGCCTTCGTGTTCTTATTGACCTTCAGAGTTGAGATTATAGAGTTGATTCTTCTGTTTCACTAGGCCCACCTTCTTCGTTTGGTTGTTGATACACGCCAATTTTCCAAGGATTTTGAGCCACTCTTTGTTCGACATTATCGCCATTTGGTTCTCCTAATTTATCTGAACTTGGTTGGAGTTGGATAGTATGTTCCCTCATCTTCTGTTGCATCTTTTCTCCAAATTCTCTAGAGTCTGGTAGCACCTCTTTCTCTAAGGACCACCAAGAATATGCTTCATCAAACGTCACATCTCGTGAAGTGTAACATCTTCCACTTGTTGGATCGTAACAGTTCCACCCTTTTATCTGGCTGATGTATCCCACAAAGATACATCTAACAGCTTTCTTGTCAAATTTGCTCTGTAAATGATCAGGAACAAATACATAACATACACAACCAAATACTCGAAAGTAGCTAACTGTAGGTTTCATATTCCATAGTTTCTCAAAGGGTGAAACAAATTCTAACCTTGGTTAAGGAAGTCTATTGATCACAAAGGCTGTAGTCCTCATTGCTTCAGCCCAAAACCTCCCAGGTACATTCTTTTCATGTAGCATACTCTGACAAATTTCTGTAAGATATTAGTTATTTCTCTCTACTATACCATTTTGTTGTGGCGTGTTGGCACAAGTGTACTGATGATGTATTCGACATTCCCTTATGTATTGAGAGAACTCGCTTGAGCTATATTCCCTACCCTTGTCTGTGTGCAAACAATGGATCTTCTTTCCAACTTCTCCTTCAGTTCACTCTCTGAACTCTTTAAACTTTGAGAATACGTCGGATTTTTTTTCCCATAAAGAAAACCCACACATACCTTGAGAAGTCGTCAATGAATGTCACCATATATCACATACATCTAATTGATGGTTGCTTAATAGGACCGAATACATCAGAGTGAACTAACTCTAATGGTTCTTTTGCTTTAAACTTCGATTTCTCATATAGAAATTGGTGAACTTTACCATACTGACATCCTGCATAGACTGTGTCTATTCGCACGTCTAGTTGGGAAAGCCCTTTTAAGCATCGACTTCTTCACCATCACACTTAGCTTGGAATAGCTAACATGACCTAACCGCATATGCCATAGATCTTCTGTCTCATTTCTTCTTGTCTTGTCTACATATGTAAATTTTGCTGACATCACATAGACTAATTTCAGTCGTTGCTCTTCCATTGTAGGTGTTTCTGAGATTTTGAGATCACGATACATCTTCACGTCTCAGGGACCGAACAAGACATAGTGGCTTGATGATGTTAATTAAGCCACAGATAGCAAATTTTTCTTCATTCCTAGGACATGATAAACATCTTGAAGTGGTACTTGGTTAGTACTATATCGAGGTGTAACTATCATCTTACCGATATGGGTTATCAGTAACCTTGAGTTGTCAACTGTCACCACTACAAGACCTCCCTTGTACTCAAACATGCTTTCCAACTTCTGTTTATCACCTATCATATGATTTGAGCAGCCCGAAATATGATCCAGTCATTCTTATGGTTAATCTATTTTGATGTTATCACCGTAAGAGTTAATTCTTCTTCCTTTGTAACGAATAACTGGAAGTAGTTGTATTATTTTCAACATGCTTTTTCTTACTCTAATAATTTTTTGTCATGTGAACCATCTTCCCACAGTTGTAACATTCACTGTCAATATTTTTTACTGTTATTGTGATTCTTCCAAGCTCCCCCTAGACGAAAGCCTCCATTTTCTTAAGGAACTTTTCCTTTGTCACAAACCTTGTTAGATCCACTACCATTGTACTTATTGATAGTGCCTTTGCTATTGCTGATATAGAGTGCTTCTTCCTCGCCCTTTAGCGAGACTTCTCCCATTTTCTTAGCTATAACTTCTTGACCGACTAGTAAATTCTCAAACTCAACAAGAGATGGTTGTGTCGGTCATCCTTGTATAGAGGTAACAAGCCCTCAATATTCAAGTCTTAAACCATGGATAATTATTCTTTTTATCCTAGTTTCCCCAATAGGAGCTTTTGGATCTAACTCTAAAATTTCGTGGCATAACAACTTTACCTTGTGAAAGTATTGGAAAATCGTCATGTCGCGTTACGCCATCGATAGCAACTCATTCTACAAAAGTTTCAATCTTGTATCAGTCTTCTTTGAAAAGAGCATAACAAGAGTGATCTCATGCTTCCTTTGGTGTTTTGGCATCTCGAATGTGCTCTAACATTTCCTCTTCAACTATGGTCTTCAAAGCAAACATCATTTTACCTACTTTAATTTTCCACTTTCGTAAGATGTCGTTTGCATCTTCCACTATTGGTTGTGTAACTTCATCACCACCAATAATCTTCCACAAGTCTTGACCTTGTAGGTAAGACTCCATACATCTTTCCCATGTGTTATAGTTTTTGTTGTTAAGCTTCTTGATTCCTCCAACTACTTGAAGATCACTCATCGTGTCAGTAAGACTTCAACTATACCAAACAAACTTGACTAATAAACTTGCAGAGTACCAAACTCCTCATGACTCAAGATAGATCCACTAAGAATGATCTTTGATCGTCCCGCTCTGATACCAATTGTTGAGTAAAATTTAGAATAAATAACTCTAAATTTACTAATATTAGATCTAAACAAGTAAACAAACTATTTGTATTATACCTATTATAATACCTTTAAAAGACAACTCACAAATTGAAGAGAAATACAAATACTCAAAGAGAAAAGCTCTCAACTCACATTCAAACTAAGAATACAAAGACTTATTTGTTTTTGATGGAATGACTAAACTAAATGCAAAGTAGACTATTTATAGTCCTCATCATGTAATCTACAACACACAAATATAAAACTAAGAAATAATTCTAACTGCACAAATATTTTCTACAACTTTCAACCACCCTATTTATTTATCTTTCAACCACCTTATTTATTCATCATTCAACCACCCTATTTATTTCTCTATATCTTTCAACTACTCTATTTATTTTCCTACGTACTTCAACCAATTCAATTATTATATTGGTTTTGATTTTCAAAAATTTATCCTATATAACTCTTTATCCTATACATTAATCACTGTCATGCTCTTATATATTGAAGGAGGTTTCTTGTAGTTCAATCTTGAACAATCCATTGACTGTTTCTTCTCAAGTTCCTTGATTTTTCAACAATGGAGGTTCACTTATAATATTTTAGAAGTAAATTAAAGCTAAAATTTTACACAATGAATATATATAACATTTTGCTTGTTTCTAAAAATTGTAACTCTTTCCTTTCTTTTGGTGAATTTACTTGCCAGAATGCAGTAATGACTGAACATTTTATTGAAGCAGGTAGCCCGTATGTATCCAGAATGTATCTTATCCTTCTATCAGTACTCTGAGATGGAGCTTTGGCCCTCAACTCTTTTGTGATTGATGATACATGTAACATGATTATCTTTAGCCTAGTCATATCTTCAGTAACGCATCGTGAGAAAGAGTTTAGAGAGAGAAGGATCTAGTTTTTCTCTAAAAATCCTAAATCACAAATCACCTAGCATCTTCACATTCCACCATCCTTAATCTCTTACTTCCAGCCGTCTATTATTGGAGTTTTCTTCTACTTTTGCTAGACGCCACTCCACTGTGCTGACGAAGTCTTCACCCCGACCGTTTGCCTTCCGTTTTACCATCACTGGTTGCTTCCTTTTGTTTCCACTGTCGGTCGTGTCTTCTATTGTTACCACTCGTTGTCAGCCTTCAGGGACGCCGTTCTCTGCCATGGGATTTTCAAGTGTCTCAGAGATCTGAGTTTAAAAATTCATATATAGTATCTTGATTTGCTTTTCTCTTATAAAAATTTAATCATAATTGAACGATATTTTTTTATATATTCTTAAAGATTTATTTCTAACTAACACGATTTACCAGTCCTACTCTCACCATATATTTATATATATTCTTAAAGATTTATTCTTAGTATCATATATGAACAATACTAAAAAACATGAAAGTAATTTTTTTGTGTCAATTATAACGTGAACATGAATTTGAAAAGCTTGGCTATCTCAAGCCCAATTTACTCCTTTGATGCCAAATCTATTATGGTTTTTACTCCTTTGATGCCTGTTGATGCAAGTTTATAATAACAGTGTAGAAACAATATTATCGATAACTTGAAAGGAACTTCTTGGGTTACATCGTGGACTAGGTCGCTCTCTTTAAAACATTTCACGGCTCTGCCTAATTTCTGCAAGCAAACACAGCCTCATCGTCCCCAGGATAAAACAACCCATAATCTTTTTTCTCTGTCTCGAAACTTCACTGCACTGATGAAGACCAGAATACTACACCTGAAAAATTTGTTGCTCAGGAAACTGGAAAATAACTTAGAATTGTAGAGAGAATTGTTTGTAGTGAGATGAGTTTACAGAGATTGTTGTGTTTAAAACTGAGAGCTGAAGCCCTCTTTTTATAGGTTTTAGAAACCGTGTGGCAATTAAGATAAAACAGTAATGTCTGGGAATTAAGAGCGTAACAGTCATTCTGAGTAATGAAGAGTAACATCCATTTTCAGATTAAAAATGAGTAACAGACATTTTTTGTGAGTAAATACGAGCAACGAATCTTTTTTTGAATAAAGAAGACAAAGGACCATTTAACGGTCATATTCTTGATAAAAGAAAATAACGGTCATTTTTCTGAAAAAAATATATATAACAACCATTTTTGTAAGTGGAAAAGTTTTCCTTAAAAAGAATATTTTTCCAAAAAATAAAATACCACCTCACCTCACACACACGCACTCGGACTCGGCTCGGCACGGCACGGCCGGTCAGTCGGACAGCGGCGACGGCGACATGTGTGTGGTATCACATTTGCCTAGGTCGTCTTCCCTTCCACAAAAGTGGGTGCCCCTTGGGGCCCAATCCTAATAGCCAACTCTTAATTATTTATACCTCTTTAAAATAATGTAAAAAAGCAATGTGGGATAAGGCTTTACAATTTTTGATTAGCTTCACATTTTCCAACAATCAATTTTTTATAAATTTCATCTTTTCCAACAATCTCCCACTTGATTTTTATATAAAAATAATTTTCATCGAGCAACCGATCAATTAAAATTATAAGATTGTGCATAAGCAAAAAGAAGTCTATCGACTTGAACCTTTGCATAGTGTTGATGCTTTAGAATATACTAGAGTAACTCGTAGTTTTGAACTCTATCTCTAACAATCATCACACACACAACCTTTCCAAGGTGTAGTTCGAAAAAGCCTGTGTTTTAAGGTCATGCACGTGTATCCCAATATAGTGAACGCTCTAGTAAATTTTGCCCAAAAAAATTTCATAAGAAGCGGCCACACTTCCACATTCACATAGGTGAGTCTATCAAGAGTACTTTTGTAGCTATGTACTCCACTCCACATAGAGTATAGAACTCATTAAGAGTTTAACAATTAACTCATCCTTTTCTATCACTTCAGGATTTCATGCTTCTAACAATATAGAATGAGATTTGATAAATAGCATGATACATCTAATATCACTTCATGACTTGTTATTACCCTTTGAACTTATTTCTTGGGATCTCCAGTTTATAAGTTGGGTTACCATCATAAGTGACTCTTCATTCTAAAGGCATTAATTCCATTCCTTTTGAGGTTTTGAAAACCTTCTCTCTTGGTAATCCTTTCATCAAAGGATCTGCCAAATTTTCATCAGAACGTACATGATTCACTCTTACAGCTCCCGTAGAGAAAAATTATCTAACAGTGCTATGCTTACGACGTATTTTTCGTCTCTTTCCGTTGTAGTAACGGTTCTGAGTCTTTGCAATAGCCGCGGTACTATCACTGTGGATCAAGACAGCTGGTACTGGTCTTTCCCACAAAGGGATCTCAGTTAACAGACTTCTTAGCCAGCCTGCTTCTTCACTAGCAGTGGCTAGTGCTATCATTTCAGACTCCATTATAGATTGAGCCAATATTATCTGTTTCTTAGACTTCCAAGAAACAGCTTTACCAGCTATGTTAAATATATAGCCGCTAGTTGCTTTGGAGTCTTCTGATAAAGTGTTCCAATCTGCATCGATGTATCCTTCTAGAATAGTGGGAAACTTTTTATAATGTAATCCAAGGTTCATAGTTCTCTTAAGGTATCTCATAACCCTTTCAATAGCATTCTAATGCTCTACACTAGGTCTATTGGTAAACCTATATAGTAGTCCCACAACATAAGCTATGTCTAGTCTAGTGCAATCAGTAGCGTAACGTAAGCTACCAATGATGCTCGCATACTCAGTGTTGTGTCTTTTGGAGAACATAAAAACATGCAAGCATACACGGTCACAAGTAATAATATTTGATAAGTAAGTTATCGTTCCCACGGAGATTTGTTACTATAGTTTGATTAGTACTAAAATTATCTCTCTTTGATTTTATCCAAAACGATCATTGATTGTAAGAAATTTAGAAAAAGAGTTTAATAACAAAATAAAAGAAATCTAGGATTGCAGTTTTTCACCAAATTAATCAACTCCAACAATATTATTTTCTTTTGATTTATATTCTTTAGTACATTTAATTTGCCAACCGAAAACTTCTAATTTTATTCATACATCTCTACTGAGCTCCGTATAAATACACCTCGTTAAATTAATTCACTATATTCCTATGAGAATTAAATTCATCGAGATTCATTATGTTCTAAGTTCTCAAATGGCCACACATACAATTAGGGTATATTCCTATCCTTCATCATACATGTTATTCTATCTATGAGCAATATACACAAAAATGTCTCTTCTAAGTTTATTTATGTGTCGCAGATCATTTGATAAAATTCGTAAATAATCAAAAACATTAAGCATAAAATAGAATAAACAACTCAAACATCTTATAAATCGTTCAAAAATAATTAAAATCAAAGCTTTATAATTTTAGATCAAATGCAACCCTAGAAAAATTAAATTACTTCATAAATTTAAAATAAAAATTACAGCAATTTAAGAAAAATGAGATGAAGAACACAGAAAATTAAAACATCTCTTAGCACATATATTTGGCACACGCAGAACACAATAGAAGCCAAAAATGGTTTCTGCGTGTTCCACAGTCCAGAACCGAACAATACAAAAAATCTCAAAAACTAAACTCCAAAAAAAACTTTTACTCTCTAATACTATCCCCTATTTATAACATCAAATTTATATAAAAAAATACATTTAAAAATATTTTTTTTTAATAAATGCGGTGGGGAGGGGGGGGGACAGATAGTTGTGGAGAAATTAATTAATAAATACGCGTGGGGGGACAAAAGGTATCGCAAACAAAAAAAACTGAATCGAAAACGCAAACTGGTATCATGCATGGCGCTATTTCTTATTTTCAAATCCCTCTGCCACATGTCGCGATGTGATTCACTGAGAGTTAAAGTGGGACACGTTGCAGCATATCATTGGCGCTCAAGGACGAGTGCACGAAGAAATTCCGCACGGGATCAGAGGCGCGCGCAACGTGAGGGGACAGCGACTAGACGCGTCAGACACGTGGGTCCCACCTACACGCCGGCCTGCGTGGCAGGTGGGCCCCACTCGGGCACCAAGCCGCGTGAAAGACAGAATCTACACCCACGTGAGTTGGCCGGGTGTGATAGGGATGCGCACATCATAGCCGTTTTTTCTCTGATCGGACGGTCCATGTTTCACGCGTAGATTAGGGAGTGTGGCTTCTTCTCACCTTCGCAGAAATTTAAACTTTAATTAATTGTATTTTGACCCACAAATTTAATTCAAATTACATTTTAAACTTTCTTTAATTACAATTAAGCCCTTTTCTAATTTAAATTAAACTTTAAACTTTTAAGAATTAAAATTAAGCCCGATTTTAATTTAAATTATATTTTCGACTTTTATAAATTGCAATTAAACACTCTTTTATTTGAAATTATATTTTTGGACATTAATTTGCAATTAAGTATGTTTTGGATACAAATTATTTAATTTTCTTAAAATATATAAAAAACAGTAAATACTAATTTATTAAACTAAAATTAACAAAAAATACGAAGAATATAGCAATTATAATTAATAAAATAGATAAAAATAACTATATAAAATACAGTTATCACTCAGTTTGTCTAACACCGTCTCCGATGTTCTTGAACAACTTTACACTATGATCGTAAGAAATACATGCAGGTTTACAGTTAAAGTAATTATATTTCTTTAAGATCTTCTTAATGTAGTGAGATTGATCTAGAGAAATTCCCTATTCAGACCTAGTTATTTTTTTACTAAGGATTACACTCGCTTCTCCGAGATCTTTCATATCAAAATTAGCTCTTAACAATGTTTTCACATTATTCACAACATAAATATTTGATCCCAAAATAAGCATGTCATCCAAATATAAACATATAATAGTGCAAATATTATCTTCTAATTTATAATAAATGCATTTGTCACTTTCATTTATTTTGAATCCATGTGAGATAATTAGATTATCAAATTTTTCATGTCATTGCTTAGGTGCTTGTTTTAGACCATACAAAGATTTATCTAATTTACAAACTTTATTTTCTTGACCTGGGATAACAAAACCTTCAGATTGATCCATATAAATTTATTCTTCTAAATCACCATTTAAGACAGCAATTTTAACATTCATTTGATATACTACTAAATCATGGATAGCAACGAGAGAGAAAAGTACACGTATGGAAGTTTATTCGTGTAACTGGTGAAAAGGTATCAAAGAAATCTACATTTTCCCTTTGCCTATATCCTTTAACTACAAGACGAGCTTTGTATTTTTCAATAGTACCAGCGGGTTTTAATTTCTTTTTTAGTATCCATTTACATCCAATGGTTTTGCAACCAGGAGGTAAGTCAACTAAATGCCAAGTCTTATTATACTTAAGTGAGTCCATTTCATCATTTATGGCTTCTTCCCATAAGTTGGCATCTAAAGAAGATAATGCTTCTTTAAGAGTTTAGGGATCTTCCTCTAAGGTATAAGCATAAAAATCAGACCTAAAATCCTTAAGGGTTCGAGCTCGTTTACTTCTTCTAATTTCAGTGTTTAATTCTTCAGTTTGTTCACTAGTTCTAGTTATAGGTAAACTACTAGAAGACGAGCCCCACTATTTTTAAATTTAAAGGGAAACCTATGTTCATAGAAGTCAGCATCATTTGATTCTATAACTACCTGATCTTTTAAGTCATAGAATTTATAAGCTTTACTATTCACAACGTATCCTATGAATACACATTCATATGCTCTACTAGCAAGTTTATTTCTTTTAGAATCAGGGATCCTAACATAGGCTAAACAACCCCAAGTTTTAAAATAAGTTAAATTAGGTTTCTTATTTTTCAAAATTTCATATGGTGAAATTTTATTTGTAGATTTAGGCACTCTATTTAGCACATAGCAAACAGCTAATAAAATCTCTCCCCACCAATGGGAAGCAACACCAGAGTTTAATAAAATTGCAACAACTGATTCAGTAAAAGTTCTATTTTTTCTTTCAGCTTTGCCATTCATTTCAGGAGAATAAGGTGCAGTTTTTTCATGAATGATTACATGAGTTTTATAAAAATCATTGAAGATATTGGAATCATATTCGGTGCCTCTATCATTCCGAAACCTTTTTATTTTCCTATTAAGTTTATTTTCAATCTCAGTCATAAATATTTTAAACATGTCAAATGCTTCACTTTTATTTTTCATTAGATATACATAAGTGTAATCTAAACAATCATCTATAAAAGTTATAAAATAGCGTTTTCTATTTCTTGTTAAATTTTCATCAAGTTCATATATATCAGAATGAATTAATTCTAAAGGTTTAGATTCTCTAACTACTGATTTATATGAAGTTTTGGTTATTTTAGCTTGACTACAAAAATCACATTTTTCAAAATCATTTAAAGATAGTTTAAGAATTAGTTCTAAACTACTCATATTCTTGATTATGCGTTTATTAACATGACATAGTCTAGCATGCCAAATATTAAAAGAACTCAACATGTAAGCAGAAGAAGAGGTTTTATTGATTTCAACATTTAATTTAAACACGCCATCAGTGGCGTACCCTTTCCCAACAAATATATTATTTTTAGTTATAATATATAAGTCGGCCCCTATAGTTTGAGTAAACCCAGCTTTGTTAAGAAGATAGCCTGAAACTAAGTTCTTTCTCATCTCTAGAGTATGCAAGACATCCTTCAAGATGACAGTCTTTCCAGAGGTAAACTTCAATACCACCTCACCAGTACCAGCAACTTTAGTGGAGTGGGAGTCGCCCAACAACACTTTCTTGTCCTCAGAATCAGAATAGGACTTGAACATGTCTCGATCATAGCAGACATGGCGAGAAGCACCGGTGTCCACCCACCACCCCTCGGATCCACCAACAAAATTGACTTCAGATATCATAGCAATAAGTTGATCTTCGGTAAGGTTCGCTTGTGAGGTAGGACGATTCCTGTTCCGGAATTTCCTAGCCAAGTGGCCAGGTCTGTTATAACTATAACACATGAATGTGTTATTCCTTAAGGGGGGTTGAGGTCCATTCTGGGGAGGATAATTTCTATTTCTATTTTGGTGGTTGCAATTTTGATTATTACTACGATTATGAGTTTTCATATTTCTACCTTTAGGTTTCAGAATTGAAGAGGAAGGTTTCTTATTGGTACTGTTATTTGAGACTACGAGTACTTCATCTCTTTGGTCTTGCTTTCGAACTTCTTCTTCTATTCTTAAACGGGTTATAAGACTTTCTAAAGAAAATTCCTTAGTTTTATGCCTAAGTGTATTCTTAAAATCTTTCCAAGTAGGGGGTAATTTATCTATTATAACAGTTACTTGAAATTGTTCATCTAAAGTTATACCTTCATAAGTTATTTTCGTGTGCTATCTTCTGCAGTTCATGTGATTGAGCTTGCACTGATTTGTCATCAATCATTTGAAACTTCATGTATCTAATGACAACATACTTCTTAGTTCCAGCTTCCTCAATGTCGTATTTCTTTTGAAGTGCTTCCCAAATTTCCTTAGCAGACTTATCACAGTTATAATAATCATACAAGTCATCAGCTAAACCGTTAAGAATATAATTTTTGCATAGAAAATCATTTTCCATCCAGGTGTCGAAATCCTTAGTTACAACTTCAGTAGGAGGATTGGATTGTATTGGTTTTTCAATAGTAAGAGCAGAAATGACTTTTTTCATGGTTAAGAAAAACAACATTTTTTGTCTCCATCTTTTAAAGTGTAGTCCCTCAAAACGGAATGGTTTGTTTAGATCAGCAATTAGCATTTTAGTAGACATGGTAGATTTAATACGTCTTAAAATTGTTAATGCAAGTTTATAATAACAATGTAGGAACAATATTACCGATAATTTGAAAGAAACTGCTTGGGTTGAGTCGTGGACTAGGACACTCTCTTTAAGACGTTTCGTGGCTCTACCCAATTTGTGCAAGAAAACACAGCCCCGTCGTCCCCAGGATAAAACAACCCAAAATCTTTTTTCTCTGACTCGGAACTTCACTGCACTGATGAAGACCGGAATACTACACCTGAAAATTTTGTTGCTCGGGAAATTAGAAAATAACTTAGAATTGCAGAGAGAATTGTTTTTAGTGAGATGAGTTTGCAGAGATTGTTGTGTTTAAAACTGAGAGCTGAAGCCCTCTTTTTATAGGTTTTAGAAATCGTGTGGCAATTATGATAAAACAGTAATGTCTGGGAATTAAGAGCGTAACGGCCATTCTGAGTAATGAAGAGTAACAGCCATTTTCAGATTAAAAACGAGTAACAAACATTTTTGTGAGTAAATACGAGTAACGACTCTTTTTCTGGATAAAGAAGACAAACGGCCATTTAACGGTCATATTCTTTATAAAAGAAAATAACGGTCATTTTTCTGAAATATATATATATATATATAACAACCATTTTTGTAAGTGGAAAAGTTTTCCTTAAAAAGAATATTTTTTCAAAAAATAAAATATCACCTCACCTCACACACACGCACTCGAACCGGCATGGCACGGCCGGTCGGACGGCGGTGGCGGCGATGCGTGTGTGGTATCACATTTACCTAGGTCCTCTCGCCTTCCACAAAAGTGGGTGCCCCTTGGGGCCCAATCCCAATAGTCAACTCTTAACTATTTATACCTCTTTAAAATAATGTAAAAAAACAATGTGGGACAAGACTTTACAATTTTTTATTAGCTTCACATTTTCCAACAATCAATTTTTTATAAATTTCATCTTTTACAACAATGCCAAATCTGTTATGGTTTTTTTGTTTGTTTGTGGATTTTTATTTTATTTTTAGCTTCTTATTTTCAACAATGGAGGAAGAAGAAGATGACGATTCAAATCTTTTGGCCTTTGGTTTTTGAAAGAGATGGAAGCTCTCTATTTTTTGTTTTTGGTCTCATTAGGATTTTTTTTATTTTCAATTTTTGTGTACTAGTTTGGCTTTGTGGTGTTAGTTTTGTGTTTGATGTTTTTATTTATTATTATTTTGATTTTTTTTGGGTTAGATAATTGTGGGTGATTAATATCATTTTTTGATTCGAGTTTGAGGTCATTTCCTCACGTGGTTTGCTAGACAATGAGATTTTTTTTAAGATTCTATCTCTTAATTTTGATTATTCTGTGATCATATGCAATGTTAACACTCGTAAGAATTAAGAATAGTTTTTCAAGAATTTTATTGAAAATAGATTGTTATGTTTGAGATTTTTCTTTTTTTATATACGGACTTCAATTGAAGGTGATGTAATGTATAAGCTTCATTATCTAAAAAAAACTTGTCTTTTTTGGAAGAAAAAAAACTATGTAACCTCGTCTCTTTTTTCATAACAAAATACTTACTAAAAGGAATTATGAGTGATGCGATTTTTATATACAAAATATTTATTTGTAAATTAAATTTTAGTTACGTTAATTAAGTCTTTTAAGTTAAATTAAAGAAATACTCAAGTTTTAGATAATAGTATTTAAAGTATATCTTTTAGGACTATTACACATAGTGTTGTATTTATGCATTCAATAACACATTTTTATAATACTTAAAATTATTTTTTTGCATTAGTCGATGGTCGATCGATCGACCAAAATTGTCGATTGATTAGGCTTCAATCGACTTCTATTGAATTCTTGTCATGTTATTTCTATGTTTAGTAGGAAGATTAATTGATCTCTCTTGGACCTGATAATACTTATGATGTTAGTGTAGTGAATAAGTTCATGCATTGTCCTAACAAAGAGAATATAGATGTAATGTATCATATTCTAAGGTATTTAACGATGGCACCAAGTAACGGCTTGTTGTTTACGAAAAATAACGAGCTGAACATTACAGGATATATTGATGCTAATTGAATGAGTGATAAGATTGACCAGAGGTCAATTCATCTTTGTCAAGGGAAGCTTGTTACTTGGTAGAATAAAAAGCAAAATGTTGTTGCAAGGTCAAATGTAAAGGCAAAATTTCAAGATATGACACATATGTGAAATGTTGTGGATTTATAATGTTATGAAATAACTAGTCTTTAAACTCTAAAAGCCTATAAATTTGTATTGCGATTATACAACTATTATTAAGATTGCTCATAATCTAATTCAACATTAAAGGAATGTGAAAATTGATATTCACTTTATTATAAATAATCTAGAAAATAGGATTATCTGTTTCCAATTTGTATCCTCAGAAGAACAATTAGTAAATGACCTTACTAAAAGAGTATGGAGGCTAGTGTTTGATAGCTTAGTTGACAACTTAAACATGACTTATATTTATGGTCTAATTTTAGGAAAACGTTGAATCGTTATAAATATTATTTTCTTATTTATTATTTAATCTTTATTTATTTATATAATTGACAATTTATTTTGAAGATTTTTATCATATATAAATAGTTGACATATTATATAGTTGTGGTCATTTATATCTTGTAATTAGTAGGAAGATTTTTTATTATTTAAAATATCACTTATATCAATATATATCTTCAATTAGAAAAAAAAAATAGTATATAGAAGTTATGAATTCTCTTATTCTATTATATTTATTTCTTTTATTTTTTTTAATAATCTGAAAAAGTAAATGTTAGAGACAAATAATTATTTATTTATTTATTTTTTGTTATTTTTATTTTATTTCTCTTCAATTCTTTTCGGTTATTTAAATTATAATTATTTTTATTTAATATAATTAAAAAGTAAAATAAAAAATTACATTTACTCGTGGGATCAATTTTTTAATTATTTTTTATAACAATTAAATTAAATTATTATAAAAATAAATACACAATTTAAATATAATTTTACCATAAGTAAATAATAATGGATATTTTTCTCTTATGAGAAATACCTTTACCTTTTGCATTGACGGAACATATCACTTTAACAGCATCTAACATAGATAAGCATAGATTTAAGCGATTCTAGCTCACTCAAAATTGTGTATTTTTATTTATTTATTTGCAGCAATATCATCAACCACGTGATATAAAAGATCGAACAGATCCTCCACCTTCCTTCCGCATATCATGCAAATTGCATATATTAGTTGTATTCGTAACATGTTTTATATAATATTACCGTGTCACATTAAAAATAGTAACCCATATTAAAATTTGATCTAATTAGATACAATAATATTAGTTGATATATTTATTATGTAATAAATAAGTTAGAATGTGATAAGAAAATGAAAGTTTATCACGTAAAATAAGTTAGAAGAGATTTTTTTTTTTTATGAAATTGTTAGAAGAGATTAAAAAAACAAAAACATGTTGACGGGCACATTGATTCATGGCAGGGTGTTGTGTTTGGCAAGTTAAAATAAAAATAAATAAATATTATATTATTTACACAAAAATATTCTTTTTATTATTATTACTTGTTAACAGTGTGTTAACTAGTTTTAAAATTAGTTTAAATACGATTATTTTAGTTATCTTGTTTTAAGAACAATTTTATTTTATATAATACTGACATAGATTTTGGTTAATATCAGCTAAAATTATTATTCAATGATATATAAGTCATTAATGAGATAATAAAATTTATAAGAGATTTACAATCTAATTTCATGATTACGGACAAAATATAATATTTAATTATGATTATTTATTACTTGAAAAAATATCTATTTTAAGTTATTTTATATACCATTGATTGTGCACTAACGTGAATACATGTATAAAAAAAGTTAATTTATTTTTTATTTGAATATGATTAACTTACTATAATATTATAAATATTTATTAGTGATTATCTCTTTAAAATAATTAATGGATAATTTTTGAATATTTATTTTATTTATTGATATAATTCAACTATTATTAAGCTTCTTTTATAAAACTTTTTTCTAATTAAAATTACTCTTTACTTGTCAAATATCAAATGATATATATGAAATTATACTTAACATAAATTAAAGCTAATTTTACAATCTAAGAAAAGACAATAAAAGAATAAAATGTAACAATTTTTGTTTATACTTTTTAAGCAAATTCAACTTTTGAGGAACACATAAGTCCTATACTCTATCTCTTTCTTTCTTTAATTTTTTCCCTCTCTTCTTTGAATGGCATGATAATCATTCAATAAGGATAATGTTTGAACTATAATTTATACTTTTTAAGCTTAATAAATAATTTTTATTTTTAAACTAATTAGTAGTTTTTATTTTGTTTTTTGAGGAGAGTATTTTATTTAGTGAAACAATAGTTATTTTATCAAACAATAAAGTACTATCTTTATTTAGTGAAGCAATAATTATTATTTTAATAAATTACAAGTATGGTTTAATATAATGGCATCTGTTATTATATAACATAATATTAAAAAAATTATATATCATAAATTTATAATGAATTTTAAATAATGTAATATATTATTATTTATAGGTATAATCGAACCTATTTAATTATATTAGATGAGAAATTACAACATCACTTATAATTATAATATATTTTTTATATATAAAAATAGTATAATATTAATTGCTTTTAAGTTTGTATTTCATTATTTTAAATAATATTAACTTATAGACTTATATTCTAACCAAAAAAAATCTAAAACTTTCAAGTAGAATCAATTTCATATAAATAAAGTCTTAGAAAAGTAAAAGTTTTTACTAAATATTTAAAATGCATGTTTTAAGTGCAAATAGCTTAAATGCTCCATTTTTTTATTTAATACATTGGTTTAAAAAAATTAATGTGTTTTTAAATCATTTATTTATAAAAAATGTGTCATTTAAATTTATTTGTTTTGAAAAAGGTGTTAGGTCAAGATAAAATTAATTTTTTATCTAATTTTTTGTTAAATATAACAACATAATACGTGTACATATGTATATTTGTATTTTTAAATAAACATATACGTAAAAAAATTAAATTTAATTAAAAAAAAGTAATTTTTAAAATTTCTTTCAAATTTAAACGAATTTTCATATCTAATTTTCAAAGAGTCATATTAGACAATAAAATTTTATTTAAATTTTCTTTAAGAATTTGTTAAAATATTTGCACAATTTTTTATTTAAAAATTATATTTATTTATTAAACATATAAATATGCATATATTACATGGTATTCTATTATATTTAACAAAAATTAAATAAAAAATTAATTTTATCATTACGTGACACATTTTTCATAAATAAAGAGACTTAAAAATACATTTTAAAAATAAAGATACTAAATGGCTCACAATACTTAAACAAAAGAATTTGAACTATTAAAAGATGGTTATATTAATTATCTTAATCATCCTACATTAGCTTTGGGTATATTTGAGTAATAAATATCGGTTATGAATTGGTAATAGTTTTTTTATAGTTTAATTATATTTTTTATTTTTAAACATTTATTTAAAATATATTTAGTTTTAAAAAAATTACATATTAATATAATTCTATTTTACTATATTTTTTAAAAATTGACATTAATTTTTATTTTATAACTACTTAACACAAGCTTTTGAGTAAAATAAAATATATAAAAGTAAAAATAAATAGAATTCAATATAATTATTTTAAATTATGTATATTTTATTGTTAAAAATATATTTTTATTTGTAGTTACATACATACATACATACATACATACATACATACATACATATATACATACATATATATATATATATATATATATATTCAATTTCGATTAACAACATTTTTAATATTTTAATAACTATTCTCATCTTATACCCTATTCGTTACAATTATTAAAAAAATTAGTTTTTTATTAATAACCACAATTTTTGTAAATATGTTTATCCTAATACACAACATTATAACAAAAAAAATTAATAAAAAAATTAATAAATATATTTATTAAAATTTTAACTTTTTTTATTGGGGTTAAAAACTATAACATTTTTCATTAATAAAAAATATAATTTTTTATTAAAAATTGCCTTATCAATTAAGAGAAGCTGATTAGAATAATTTTTTGAAGTTCAATTAATAAATATCTATTTTAAATATAAAAAAAATGATTACTTTTATATTAATAAAATTCAATGGATTTAGGAATTTATTAGTTTTTTTATGTAATACAAAAGTCACCTAGCCTTTTTCAAACACTTTAAATATTTATTTTTAAAATGTAATAAAAATCACTTAATTTTGCAAAAGTCACTTTTTAGAGTATTAAAATTCACTTTATTTTTCAAAAGTTAATGAAATATAGTATTTCTTTAGAAATAGTTAAGTGATTTAAGATAATTTTTTTTAATTTAAATGACTTTTAATTTATAAGTTAAAAATAAATAAACTTAAGTACTCATTAAAAAAAATAAGTCAGAAAGCCATTGTTCCAAATTGAACCATGAGACGAAATCAAAGGAATTAACTACAGTCAAATTGACTCTCCACTCATGCCAATTTTTAAAGTGAAAGCTACTAGGTTAGTTTGATACTTGATTGGATAAAAGATAGATTCATTAGTTTGGTCGAACATTTTATTTTTTTATTTTTTGATATTTTGTTCGGTCGAAATTTTGAACACAGGAAAAGTCAATAAAAAATTATGAAATAATTTAAAAAAATGTTAATCCAACGGGTGAGATCACAACTACCGTAATTAACACAATTATGAATCCCCAAAACAATTACAGAAAATATTTTTAAAATAATAAAAAATATTATTTTTTTCATTTCACAAGCATCACTCTTTCTGTACAATCTGATTCTCTCTCTAAAACTCGAATGGAACCTAATGAAAACCAATTCAACTCCTACTTCCATCCCCACCCCCACCACCATCACTACCACCAACACCACCACCATCCTCAACAGAGCCCCACCAATACAGCCACCGTGACCCTCAACAACAACACCACCCCTACTGTCACCACCACCACCTCGTCACCGACCAATGGGATTCTTCCGAATACTCATCACTCCGGCGACGGAACATCACCCATGGTTTACCCTCACTCGGTGCAATCAGCAGTGACATCTCAACTTGAACCTGCCAAGAAGAAGCGAGGAAGGCCTAGAAAGTATTTCACACCCGAACAAGCTTTGGCTGCCAAGAAGGCTGCTACGACGTCGTCTCACTCTTCTTCCTCCAAAGACAAAAAGGAACATGGAAATTCTTCTCCTTTCTACTTTGGGTCCTCCAAAAAATCCCAGCTGGCTGGCCTTGGTGGGTGTCTGAATTCGTTTAATCTTAGGTTTTGTTCGAATTGCTTGAATTTTGGGGGTTTCTGGTGCATTCATTGTAGGCTTCCTTGTTTTTCAGTTTCGGATTTTTTTAAGCGTTAGGTTTTTGCGGTGTTCTTGATTTCTTTCCAAGTGGGTCACTGAAAATCTGTCTTTTGCTACCAACTCCTCGTTTTTAGATGCCTTCGGTGGCAAATTGCTTGAATTTTATTTTTATTCGATTTCGATTGGGAACATTGCTTGAATTGTATGATTATGTACTACAGTATTTACATGCTCCTGTCTTTCTGTGTGATTGCGGCGTTCTAAGTTTTTCATGGTCCATGCATGTTTCTGGGTTGTGATATTTTCAGAGTCTTCTGCAAATTCCTTTTGTTATGGTGATTTTGTAATTGGAATCCCGTTAAGTTTTCTCAACTTGCTTGCTTTGTACCTTTTTATTTTTTGTATCTGAGGTTTTTGATTCATTAATTGTTGTACTTTTCTTGTAGTTTGAAGTGAATTTCGTAGATATATATGTGCTTTACACATTTATGCAATGCTTATCCATACTTTTCTTTGGTTCTGGTAGTATTCTCGTCTACATTTTCTTTTGAAGCTCCGATGAACTCTATGCAAGTTTGTGTTTATGTTTTTCCGTTTCTAATGTCTGGGGATTAATCCAAATGTTACAGAAGTTTAATCATATTGCTTATATTTTGCACTGGATTTTCATTCTTAACTTTTGTGGTTTTTGCATGAAGAGGCTACTTTCAAAGAATCAAATCTGCTTTACATCACCTTCGTGCTCTTAAAGGTTTATACTTGAATGATATTTGTTCCTGTATGATTTAAGCGTCCAAGGCTAAGTTTTATTTTAAGAGATGTTTGGAATGCACTTCTTTCCCTATTATGAGTTTTAAATTCCTTGTTATTGATGACTGATTCTCGTGTTAATTCGTTGGAAGTATTACTTCATTGCTTATTAGAAATGTTTGGTTTAGTGACTAGAAAGATACTTTCCTTTGCTAAAAGATGTCAGATTTGACCTTTCCTAAAGATTTACATAATTTATTTGTATTCTCATGGAGGACAATGGAAACTTTTCTTTTGTTTAAAATATTTTTTTTCCATGGTCCCTTCAACTCTTTATAAAATTTGATATATCAGAAGTTAGCAATAGATCAGTTATATGATAATTAGAACATTTTTTTTCCTTTCGGAACTGGATATATAAAACTTAACTCATCTTGTCTTGCCTTTTTTTTGTTTCTTTATGGGATGATTTCTAGTTGTAATTTAGGATATCTAGGTCATTCTCATCTTTTTTCTTGGCTGGTGTAGGCAATGCAGGGCAAGGATTTACACCACATGTTATCAATGTGACTCCTGGTGAGGTAGGCAGTAAGCATTTATTCCCTATATTCCTCGGAGTTCTAGCGTTCTTTGTAGATATTTTTATGTGCAAGGAAGGCATACTTTGGTATGTTCAATTGATACAAATAATGTTAAGGATGTACAAGAAGGGCAATCCTTTTGTTTACAGTATCATAGTAATGGGTTTTTGTAATATAAAGCGTCACCTTTTGCTTTTAGTTCTTATGAATAAGGTTGTACGGCATAAGGGATGCTTACAGGGTGAAGATGTTTTCACGTGTTTTTCTTCCTGATGATAATCTTGAGTGTTTGATAATCACTGAACATGGTTCTTGTCTTTCTCATGAAAAACCTTAAAAGGATACCTTTATTCTACTTTTAAGCTATTATTATCACGCTTATCTATTCTTGACTACTTCTTGAAAATGACTAGTTGTAATGCACATTCTTGCTGTCTTGTATAAGTTGCTATTTAGGCTGTCTGTGCGTTGATCTTTTATCCTGCTTCCTGATATATGAATGGATTTAGTAGGATGTACGCCAGAAAATTATGATGTTCATGCAACAGAGCAAGCGTGAAATGTGCATCTTGACTGCCTCTGGTACAATCTCTAGTGTGTCTCTTTCCCAGCCAGCTACATCTGGAGGACAAATGACATATGAGGTGATTATCTTTTGTTTGCTTTGCGAGGTTGGTTGTTTGATGTTGTGCTGCAACTTTTGTTATTTAAATATCCAAAATTCCATCTCTTTGCTTAATTTTTATCTAGGTTACTTCAGTTGGTGTTGTCTATGAAGTTATAGAACAGTTCTTTTTTGCTTTTTCCCTCAATGTGTGCGATAAATCACACCAATGGGAAATGAGAAGCATTTTTCATTTTGATGGTGTTACTTGAAATTACCCTTTGTATGTGCTTCCCTTGCATGTTTCTCCAGAAATACTATATGTTTCAGCAGATTCAACTTCCAAAAGAATAGATCAAAGCATCATAAAGCTGTTTACGAATTAAGACGCATCGTATTTTTTGGCTTTCATATTCATTTCTTTTGGGGACTATAGGAAATGTAGCATTATTAACTCCCTGTTTCTTGAATGGCATATCATATTACTTTCACTTTTTGTTATAAAGCTGAATCCTTTTAAATTAAGATTTTTTTAAGGGTCACCAATATTATTCTATAATTGAGTTATAACCTTAGATAGAGATTAATTATAACCTTTGTTCATTAAAAAAAAAAGACTAGTTTTTAGGTTTGTGGATTTGATGTTTCAGGTTTTAAAAGACTTCTTTGGTGAGAACCGTGAGTACTCTGGGCTTTAAGTTAGATATCATACAACAAATGGATGAATAAGACAAAATAGAAAGAAAAAAAAAGGAAAGGAAAGGAAAGATGAATAAGGTCAAATTAGGCTTCTTTTATGAAATATTGAGAAGGAAACGATGAAACACAAAGCTGTGCCATGACCTTGTCGTGTAATTAACAGTCTAATTGCAGTGATTATACTCATCAAAAGATTACCTCGAATGAGACCAAACGAGGGAAAAATGTTAAGGTTATAATTTAAGCATTTTCTTTTGTACTGATCTCTCATACAAGTGACAAGAGGGCATTTTGTTTTTACAGCAAGGAAAAAGTACATTTTAGCTGCTACTAGTATTGAAGCGTCTTAACTTATTCCTTTTTTTTTCAGTATTGCATTGATCTCCATGTTAAATTATCTTCCACATACACTATTAAGATTATTCTTGAATCAAATGAGGGCCCATTATCATTCCGCGTTCTGTTTTATGTTTTTCTAGTTTTAAAACCTGGGTTTTCCCTTTCTATTTTCTAGCTAAAAGGTATTTTGTTAACCGCATTCTGTTTGTTGTTTTCTAAAACTCTAACTGTGAACTATTTAATAATTGTTTTTGTTCTATGTATTTCTCTTAAAGACCAAAAATTTATAATTATTTGAAAATTTTAATTGTTAGCAATTTACTTTTGAGCATTTTCATTAAAAAAACATATTGAACATGATTTGATATTTAGAAAAAAAAATTGATAAAAAATGATGGAAGTAGAAAACAGAAAATTACTTTTGAAACCTAATTTTTCTAGGTTTGGAAACAATATTTTGACAAAGTTCTCTAAAAAAATAGAAAACACGTATCAAATTTCCCATAAAAGAAAAAAAGAAGTGAGAAACAGAAAGCAAACACTATCAAGCATGCCCTTATTTATTTTCGCTATATCAATTATTTCCTCCTTAGCATTGAAACAGCCTCATACCAGCAATATTTGTTACATTTCATGATCCATATTTTCCATCCTTAACTTTCAAGATTTAGTGTTGTGGATAGTTAAAGATAATGAGTCACCAAAGGGTTTTGCTGAAATAGACTGGTGGTCTGATTGGAAAAAAATACATATTCAATATGGTTATACAAATGGGTTGTTTTTAGAATTTCTCTCTCTGCTGAATACTAATTGATCCTTGGTGGAGAATAGGATCATTTATAATGCTAGACGGTTAGGGAAATCAATTTTGTGTTTTCTTAGTCATTTTACCCTTTCTAGTATATCATTAAAACACTAAATTTTGTCTATGATCTGATTTTAGGGCTGTTTTGAGATTCTTTCCCTCTCTGGATCATATGTACGAACCAATCTTGGAGGGAGGAGTGGTGGGCTGAGTGTAAGTCTATCCTGTACAGATGGCCTAATCATTGGAGGAGGAGTTTGTGGACCCCTCAAGGCTGCTAGTCCGGTTCAGGTATTAATTGAGATAAATTTTCACTAGGACTGGCTGTAAGTAAAGTACACTGTGAGGTTAATATGTTCTGTGTCTGCATGAAGAACAGTGTCATGTGCTCACTGCACACATACTCACACAGATGGTTTCATGCTTCTTATTTGCTTCGTATTTTTCTTTTACCATTTCCATGGGGATAGAAATTCCCTTTAGCAGTTTGATTATTTCCTAGTGTAAAATAGGACCAGATTGTCACATATCTGTGAACAGGTTATTGTTGGTACATTTCTGGTTGATAACAAGAAGTATACTGCTGGTATAAAAGTTGATGAGTCTGCAAGTAAGATGCTATCACCAGCTGGTGGAATGTCCCTCTCAAGTGTAGGCTTCCACTCTACAGTAGACCCTTCTGGAAGAAATCCCAACCACCAAGCTACTGGTGGAAGTCCTTTCATGATGCAATCTCAGGGCATGCACATGATGCCTTCAGCGTCCACTGAATGGAGAACTGGTGCAATAAATATGGAATTGGCAGGTAAAGATGTTCTGATGCACAAATAATTCCATATATATATATATAGAAGTTTGAAATTGTGATGTTCTGCAGGAAGAGGTGGTCGTCTAGCCCATCAATCTCCAGAAAATGGGGACTATGATCAAATTCATGATTAAAGTTTGCTTTTGGAGTTTGAAAGCACTGTTTTGTGATAGGTAGTTGTAAAATATACCTGGACTCTTTTGTTAGGTGATTGATGTTTATATCCTGCACAATATGTTAGAGATCGTGGATCTGAAAATCCCTTACTGCCCTTGTGATCACCGATTCCATTTTACCATGTTAGTCCCTATGTATTTTACTAATTGGGTTGCCGGTTATTTACCATTTTATGCTAGGATGAATAAGTTTGGTCACTTTACATGCAAGTTGCAACATACTGCATATGTTTTTCCCCCTTTGTTGTGATATGTTTTTATTTTTGGTGCTAGATATGCAGCATATGTTAGCTACTTAATTTGAGCATTACTGTAAATATGTTGTTTGCAAATCTTACGTTAACTCCACGCACAAAAACATTAGGCATATGCTCATTTTAAGTCATTTTCGTTTGTAACCCTAACCTCTTTACCATCAACGGCACGAGTTTCCTTCCCAAACTCATTTTATTTCGTTCTTTCCTTATTTCAAACAAGCATCTTTAATGCTCTTAGCATGTCTGCAATAGTTCAGTGGTCGTTAGCTCTCCTACTGTTCTACATATATCAACTTATGAAATTCTACGGGTTACCTTAATTCCTTCTTTGTCAATACCCTTAGATGAGCTTGCAAAAGATAAGCTATACACTGCTTTGCGGAGTACTCATTGCTGAGTAGAAAAGCGACTTTTGTAAGCTTAATCCAGATTTTGCAACTTGCAGGATATTACTTAAAATTTGACGTTCAAATTTGCAAAATTATTACTTGATTTAAAATTATATTTTATGTTGTAAAAGTTGCAAAGTTATATTATTGAGAAGCTTGCATTCGCACTTCTTTTGATGGCAACAGATTAACTCAGTCCTCTCCAACACCATATTCCAACCGTATCATTTATAGCCTATACATTTGATTGATAAAAATAAAAATGGTAATAGAAATAATACAAGATATTTTTCTATTTGATTTATTGTTAATTTAGAAAGAAAATAAAATATTTTAATTACTTGTTCATCTCACATTTTTTTAGGAATATAAATAATACTCTAATTTTTTACACTTTTATAATAATTTATTATTTTATCTTGTTTTGAAATAAAAAATTATTTTTTAATTTTGTTTCATATATAATTTTATAAATTTTATTTTAATATTATAATTATTTTTGGTTCTATTGTTCGAACAAAGATAACAATATTAATATTATTTTCACTAAATTGAATTAGTATTATTATTCTTACGTTGAACTAAAACATGACCTTATAACTATCCAATAATAAATCATCGTCAACAACCCCATTTTTAATTCGTTGTAATCTCTTGATTCGTTGATACTCAAAGTAAGAACTACTGTCTATTATAGGTTTAGCATCGTATAGTTAAATAGCAAAGGCAAGAATAATAGTGTACAAGAAGAGTCCATGACTTTGATTTCCCCAGCGAGTTTTGGTGAATTTGTTAGAGGTCGAGTATTTCTTAGAGATGGGGTTAGATTTGAACTGAACAACACCAAACCTGAAGGGACATTGAAGTGGGGTTTATGGGAAAGTAAGGGTACAAATGACAGGCTTAAAATGACGTGAGCCTAGTGTTTCTGAGCGTAGAATTAACGCTACCTTATCAATATCACCTTCATGCCAAATGATTTAATGCATCAAGATTAAATTTTCATAGGATACAGAAGTTTTTAAGTCTTTTATGCAACTTGTATTTAAATGTATGCATGAATCTGAGTAGTTAAAACTAAACTGTGAAAAAGCTCAAAGAAGATGAAGAACAAAACAGAGAGAGAAGTGAATAAGGTTCTTGTTATATTCAGAGAAAGACAAAACTGAGAAAATGAATAATATCTTAGTTACAAGTACTACCGCATTACTTATAGTATCATATATAAATGATAACAGCCTTACATGTGGATGGTTTAGATGATTATTTATGACATTTCTAACAGCTTATATCTAATAGTAGATATACCAAGTACACAGTCTAGTATCCCCTCAAACTGAAGGATTAGGTAAAACCATTATTTTAGGCCGTAAAGGAGAGAGTAAAAAAAAAACGAGCAACATACAATGGTTTTGTTAAAGTATTCACAATCTGCTGTTCAGAAAAAAAAACATGCTTTATTTGAAGTGTGTTTGCCATGGTTTCATCACGTACAAAATGATTAATTTCAATGTGTTTGATACAAGCGTGAAATATCAAATTCTACCCTAAACTCTTAGTATAAATATTATCACAAAATAACAATGAGGATTTTTGAAGAATAATATGAAATTCCTATAACAAATAACGAAGCTATATGAGTTACTAGCACTTGATGCCAAGGAACAATACTCATCCTCAATATTGCTATGGGAAACAATCTTTTGTTTATTTAATTGCAATCATATCAAATTATTACAAAAGAAAATACAATAATTACTAATACTTTTACGAACATCCAGTTAACTAGCACAATCAGAATCACAAAAATCAAAAGATTGAGAAACTTTCAAAAAATGTAATAGCCTTTTAGTAACCTATCAATGTTCATCAATAGGGGTTGACATAGTTTGATACAATTTATTGACACTAAATTCAACTTCGGGGTGAGTAAGACTATAATATTGAACAGCACCCACCATATGGAGTAAACAAGAAGTAAACTATTTATATACAATATGAAGCACATGTTTCAGATCATAAATTTTATTTTTTAAGTTTACACACTAAATTTGAACTCGCTTCAAAACTACGTGGTTATAGTGCTTAAAAACATTAAAATTATCATTATTTAAAGTATTTTAATTAATTAAATAGATTTATATTCGTATAATTTTATTATATTTTTATATAAATTTATCTTTTCAAAATCACAGATATTTTTATTATTTTTCAAATATTTTAGTTAAAAAATAACTTAAAGACTCGAAAAAAATATTGTAGACAATACACCACAAATATATTGAGAAAATAAATAAGTAAAAGTAAAAAAGATGAAAAATTGGATAAAATGGGTCAAAAAGGCCAAAATTGCGCACGCACCGCTCCCATTCGCACTGATTCCCGTGCGCACCATTTCATCTGTGTCGAGTCTCAAACGCACACCCAATATGCGCGTCAACCTGTCCAAATACATCCAAATTCAAATTTTGAAATATTTTCCCCACTTTCTTGACATTTTTTTCATCTATAAAAGGACTCTCTTTTCACATTCCAAAACACATAATTTTTCGAGCTCTTTCTCTCTCTAGAAAGTTTTCTTTTTATTTTTTTATTTTTTTTAGTTTTTATTTTTAAAGTTCTTCTCTTTTTGAGAGGAATTAGTTATGTTTTTATAATTTTTTAATTTTGAATTCAATAAACAGATATGTAAATCCGTTTGTAGGTTTTCTAGTTACAGTATTAACATCAAACTGTTGTAAGAATTTTTTTAAGATATTATTTTAATGGATTATTTACATTTATCATTTTATGTTTTATTCGTATATGTTATATTTAATTTTTCTATTATTAAATATAACATGACTGACTATTTGTAAATATAATATAATTATAACGTTGTTATACTTGCAAAATATTAAATAGGTAAAACACTTTTATAAAATAAATTGATTTTGTTTTTATTCAAGATTTTATATTAAGGATATTAAAGAGAAATACATTATTTTTCATTACAAACTTAAATCTAAAAATTAGATTTTAAGGTTTAATTATTCGACCTCATTTAGAGTAATGCTCTTTTATTTATTGGTATAATCACTCGGTAGTTAGAGTGAAACTCTATTTCAAAAGTTTTTTTAAGAATTATTATTCAAAAATATATTGATGATATATTTTCAGTAATGATTTTAAAACTTAAAAATTAGTACTTTCATAATTAAATTCTTAAGTTTAATTTGAAAACCTTGAATAAAATCTAATTATTTGACTACGATTAAAGTTTGATTAGATAGTTTGTTATTTTCTTAGAAATAAACTTGAAATTTAATATTTAATTAATTAATAGGCTACGTCTAAGGATATTTAATTAATTAATATTAAACAAAAGATTTTGGGTTCCGCCTAAGGACACTTTCATACCAAAAAGAGAAAATCAATAAATATTAATTTATATATTTGATAACTTAAATACTACGAGCAAGTATAATTAACTTAATTATTATATCATTAAATACTATACTATTATAAATGATAAAATTTGCATTATTGTTTATTGAATTTATATCTATGTTTATATTTATTTTTATGTTACTAGATTAGGAAACAAAAAAAAACCAAAATATCGTGACATTATGTTTATGATTTAATTTTGTTTTTAATATTATAAATAATAAATTAAAAAACACATAAATTTCTTTCTTAGATCGACCTTATAAGTATACTTATCATTTTTTATAAAATAATTCGTACAATTGTAAGAATTTTACATATAATAAAATCACAAAAGGATAAATTTTGCAAGATTAGTATTTGTAACGGCGGTCTTACAATTTCATTATCATCCATCAAGTTTTTGGCACCATTTCTGGGAAAAGAAAATCGTTTTTAAATTATTTATCAAAATTTTTAAAAAATTTCATTTGTAAATAATTGTGATTTTTTATTATTTATTTTGAGTTAAAAAAAAATAAATATCAAATTTCAAATTATAAAAAAATTAAAAATTCAAATTCAAATTTAAGATATAAAATTTAAAACAAAATTACTTTCTTTAAGAGTAAAACAAAAAAAATTAATTAAATTTAAAATTTATCTTAAATTTCAAATATATATATATATATATATATATATTCTTCAACACTAAAACAAAAAATAATAATTTATTGTTTCTGAAAAGTACAAAAATTTTAAAATTTAAGATTTGAGAACCCAAATTAGAAAAAAAAGAATTTATTGTTTATGAAAAGTATAAAAAATATAAATTTTAAAATTATATTTAAGATTTCAGATTAAAAAAAATACAAAATTCAGAAAAAAAAAAACGAAATTAAATTTCAAATTTCAAATTTACAAAAAAAATAAAATTAAATGTTCTTTACTAGTAAAACAAAAAAAACTGTTTATAACGAACATTACAAATATAAAAAATTTAATTTGAAATTTAAATTTCAAAAAATATTAATAATAATAACTGTTTTCTTCAACTGTAAAACAAAAAACATTAAATTTAAATTTAAAAAAAATTAAGAAATAAAATTTAAACTTTAAAATTAAAAAAAAACTGTTTTCTTGAACAGTAGAACCAAAAAATAGAATTTAAATTAAAAAAATGTTAAGAACGAACAGTACAATTTTTTTAAAATAAAAATAAATAAATTTGAGATTTGAAATTAAAAAAAGAAGAAGTAAAAATTGAATAATTTTAAAAAAATTATATTTCAAATTTCATAAAAAAAAATGAAAAATTAAAAATTTAAATTTAAGATTTGTGATTTAAAATAAAAAAAACAAACAAAAACTGTCACTCGTCTTAAACAGTATAGAAAAAATATATATTAAAATATAAGATTTAAGATTTAAAATTAAAAAAAAATTAAACTTTTTTTGAATAATAATGAAAAAAAATATTTCCACGTAATATTTTAAACAAAAAAATCGTGAACAGTAAAAACATTAAATTTAAAACTGAAATTTAAATTAAAAAAAACTGTACTTGTCTTGAATAGTAAACCAAAAAATATTTTTTATTTAAAATTAAAAGTTAAGATTTCAAATTTAAAATTAAAAATAATAATAATAATTTAAGATTTGATATTTAAAAATAAAAAAAATTGAAAAAAAAATTAATTTTTAAATTTTTAAATTTTTAAGTTTTAATTTTCATTTAATTTTTAATTATTATTTATTTATTTGATTTTCTTTGAATTTTTAATTTTACTTTTTAATTTTTTTCTAAGTCTTAATTTTTAATTGTTATTTTTTTTATTTTAATTTGTAACTTTCTTTTAATTTTAATTTGTTTTAAAATAATAAAAACTTAATTTATTAACTTATATTTTTAAACTAACTTAATTTATTAATTTAATTAAATAAGATTTTTAATTTAACTTAATTAACTTAAGTATAGTTAGACAACATTAGACTACATGTAAGTTTGATTGACTTAATGATGTTGAGATATTGAGTTTACTTAAAATAAAATCACTCATGTTACGTCTTAGTAAGACGTTAAACTAAGCGCTGGATGAAAGACAAACTATCATTTTAGGTTATTTCTTTTATTTCTTTTATTTTAGTTTAATTACATGTGTATAATTTTAGAATTATTAAAACTAAAAATATTTGTTGAGATATTAGAATTTCACAGCGATCTTCATGTATGAACATTAATGACAAACATGATGGATACACCTCCATTTTTCGATTACTACTTGCATATTCTCAGGAAATAGGTAACTTTTATTCTCTTTTCTCTTCATCTTTAATTTATAATTATTACATTGAGGACAATATAAGTTTTAAGTTAAGGGTGGTAAAAAGTTATCATGCTTAATTTCAAAAAAATTAACAATTTTAGAATTTTTATGTTCGCATTTTCATTTTTATTGTGTTTGATTTTATTTTCTATGTGTGATTTAGTAAGTTTTAGAATTTTAGGATTAGTTTTAAAAAAAATTACAAAAATTTATCATTTCTTTAAATCAAATTTAAGTAAATAGTTAAATCTTTTGCATTGTTAGATTAATTTTTGAAAACATATCATGTATATAATAATTAGTTAGTTTTTGTCATTACTAATATTTCTTGATAAGATGTGGAAATTACATTAAACCCAAAATTAGTGTTTATGAATCAAATAGTGGAGATTACCCACTACCCTTGTGAGATAGAATTTGAGCCTAATTTTCTTTATTCTGAATGAAATATATTTTTTCTACTCCATTGAATGTCTGGATTTTTACATCTTAATGAAGTGTTATATATTTATTTTTCATTTTCTTAAATTAAATAATTTAAGTAGAAATTGATATTATATGCCTTTATTCATTCATGCATATCTTTTATTAAAAATGAGATATATCTAGAGTTACCTATACAAATACAAACATAAAAACCAAATATTAACCATTCACCTTACCATATAAAAAATGTACACTTTGTACTTGTGTCCACTCTCTAAAAAATGCATTTTCTTAAAAGAAGAAGAAGAAGATAAAAAGAAAGAAAGAAAAGAAAAATGAATAGTATAATCTATATACTACGACCCAAAAAATCTAAATAGTTGTGAGAAATAGTTTAATGTAAAAGAAAATATAGGAAATAATTCCCTAAGAAATCATTGCATTTTCCTACATTTTCTAAAAGATATATTATTTGATATTTTTATTTGATGAATTTGATTGATGCATGAAAGTAATGTATAATATTTTATAAATCCTTACATTTGATTCCTTTCATGATATCAACGTTAAAATAATATTTTGAGTCTTTCTTCTTTAGACATATGCGGACATATTAGTTCATTTCTATACATAAACTCTTTCGCATATAAATTAGTATGAATATTTTTGAGAGTATTGACTTGTGAGAAATAGAATCGAAGCGAATTGAGATTCGTGACACTAAGTTTGGGTAAAATTAAATTGATATATTTTTTATATAGAATATGAAAATGATTTTAAACTAATTATTATAATAAGTTATGAATGTTTAAGAAGTTGAAATAATCTATGCTTAAGATTTTAATTATGAAGTTTAAAAGAGATTATAAGCATGATATATTTTTGTATTTCCCTTCTTTATTTTAGTTAACTTCTTATTTTATTTATTTTATTTTGTTTTTATTTTTTTATTGTTAATGTTTGTGGGTATCATTATTGAAAACCCTTACAAGACTTAAACTCATCCACTAAGGAAACCTACGGGTTTAAAAGCTTGTTGCATACGTTAAATGCAACCGTGTCAATCCACGGAAGTGGTTTAGGATAGTTTAATTTAGAGTTTTTATTTTAGTTTTTATCGACTCTCTAGCTAAGGGACTAGCAAGAAGTTGGTTGGGGGTTGTGATGAGTGCTTAAAAAATACTAAAATTATCATGATTTAATATGCTTTAATTGATTAAATAGATTTATATTTGTATGATTTTATCAAAATTTTATATAAATTTGTCTTTTCAAAATTATGAGTATTTTTTATTGTTTTTCACATATTTTAGTTCAAAAATAACTTAAAGATTTGAAGAAGAAAAATACTGGAGATAATACATCACAAATATATTGAGAAAATAAATAAGAAAAAGTAAAAAAAAATGGGTCAAAAAGGGCAAAACCGCACGTAGTGCACCCATTCGGACCGAGTCACGCGCGTGCAGCCACCCATTGTGCCGATTCCCAAGCGCACTAGCGTGCACACCATTCGATCCGACTTGAGTTTGGCACGCAACATCGTGCGCACACCAACCGCCCGTCTACCAAGATTTTCGCACCCCATACGCGCACCAACCTGTTCAAATGCATCCAAATTTAAATTTTGAAATATTTTCCCCCCATTTTTGGCTTTTTTCTCATCTATAAAAGAACCCTCTTTCTCAATTCCAAAATAGACATAATTTTCTAAGCTCTTTCTCTCTCTAGAAAGTTTTTTTTTTAGTTTTTTTCTTTTTGAGATGAACTAGTTATGTTTTTATAAATTTTTAGTTTTTGATTCAATAAACATATATGCAAATTCGTTTGAAGGTTTTCGAGTAACAGAATTAACATTAAACTGTTGTAAGAATTATTTTAAGATATTATTTTAATGAATTTTTTATAGTTATCATTTTATGTTTTATTCTTGTATGTTATATTTAATTTGTTTATGATTAAATTTAACATGGTTGACTGTTTATAAATATGATATAATTATAAGGTTGTTATACTTACAAAATATTAAATAGGTAAAATACTTTTATAAAATAAATTGATTTTGTTTTTATTCAAGATTTCATATTAAGGATGTTAAAGAGAAATATATTATTTTTCATTAAAAACTTAAATCTAACAATTAGATTTTAAGGTTTAATTATTCGATCTGATTTAGAGTAGTGCTATTTTATTTGTTGGTACAATTGCCCGGTAGTTAGAGTGAAACTCTATTTCAAAAGTTTTTTTAAGAATTATTGTTCAAAAATATATTGATGACATATTTTGAGTAATAGTTTTAAAACTTGAAAATTAGTACTTGGATAGTTAAATTCTTAGGTTTAATTTGAAAACCTTGAATAAAGTTTAATTATTTGATTACGTCTAAAGTTGTGATGAGATGGTTTACTATTTTTTTAAAAATAATACTGAAATTTAATATTTAATTAATTAATAGGCTCCACCTAAAGATATTAGTTAGTTAATATTAAACAAAAAAAATTCGGCCCCGACTAAGGACACTTTTATATTAAAAAGAGAAAATCAACAATTATTATTTTATATCTTTAATAACCTAAATAATATGAGCAAATATAATTAACTTAATTATTATATCATTAAATACTCCACTGTTATGAATGATAAAATTAGCATTATTATTTATTGAATTTATATCTATGTTTATATTTATTTTTATGTTATTAGATTAGAAAACAAAAAAAAATCGTGACAAGATGTTTAAGATTTATTTTTATTTTTATGATTTTGAATAATAAATTAAAAATCACATAAATTTCTTACTTTAGGAGTATACTTATCATTTTCTATAAAATAATTTGTACACTTGCGAGAGTTTTACAAATAATAAAACCATAAAAGAGTAAATTTTGCAAGATCGATATTTGCAATCATGGTCTTGTGATTTCATTATCATCCATCACTACACCATTAAGAAATCCATTATTTATGTCTAATTATTACAGCGGTCAACCACAAGACAAAGTTGATGTAATCACGACTCTAACTGTTTTGAATTTAATCATAAGATTAAAAGTTTCAAAAATAATCAACATCCTCACTTTGTGAAAAACCTTTTACTACAAGACACATCTTGTATTTATCAAGATCATTGGAATTTTGACACTTTATTAAAAAAAACCCATTTACAAGAAACAACTTTGTGACCATCAAGAAGGGAAACAAGCTTCCATGTACCATTACCTATCAAAGCATCTAATTCATTTTCCATAGCATCTTTCCACTCAAGAATATCCATGGCTGCCTTTCAAGTTAAGGCTCAGAAATAATACAGGTAACAGTACAAGCCTTAGGTTTGAATACCCTTACTTGACTTTTGTTGCCATAGAATGAGCATTAGAAGGATATGAATAGCATGAGTAGAGGAAATACTAGGTGTTGAAGAAGGTAAGTCAGTTGTAACATGAAGAGTATTAAAAAGAGATGGTGGAATAGAAGTTACAAGAGGTTGAGAAGAAACAGTTGAAATAAGCGATTTTGAGAAAGCTACCACATAAGACTTACTAGACATATGGTCAACATGGGTAGTGTAGAAGAAATATGTATAGAAAATTGGACCGTGTGATAAAGATATATCACAAGGGCCATCAGAAGAACATGATAACAAAGGTTGAACAATAGAAGATACAATAGCAAGTGAGTGTGATTCAACATTAGCATGTAAAAAAGACTAATCACTAACAGCTACCAACGTAACAAGGGATAACTTTCAACAGAGGAAAAAATATGATAAAGACTGATCAGACATATGACTGGTGAACACTAGTATCATACTAGATACAAAACAAGTAGAAGTAGGTGAAACCGTTTTAGACAATAGACTTATAGGTATAGAAAGAAAATTAAGAACTATTATAAGTTTCATGGGGTGCAACATATTTGGTTATTGGAAAAATAATTATTATACACTACATGCAACTTAAAGAAAAATAAATGAAAAGAAATAAATAAGAAGAATGGAAGAAATTAATGTGAAGAATGCTCACTCACTTCTCTTCATTTATTTTCCTTTCCTAAGATATGAGCTTAAAAAATGGATTATGATTTGTGAAAAGTCCAAAAGAATGGGAAGCTATATATAGAGGTGGAAAAGTGATCTCATCCACCCTTTTAAGGTCTTATCCATATGACAGTTGACTAGGACATTGTAGGCCATAGATGGACTAGCTAGGATGTCATCGACTAAGGTCCCGTAGGCCAAGGATTTTCCGACCACACCTACTTTTGAACACCACTCAGCCACCAAAGTATTCCATACACATTGACCCTCGTCTGCCTTAGTATGTACCCACAATGGACTTGGTGCTGGACATTTATAGATCTGATATCCATCACTTCTTGCACAAAAAGGTATGGTATAAGTGTTTTGGTCTGTAAAGTATTTGGATAGTGGGAAAATAATTAGTCTACACTACATGAAACTTAAACAAAGAAAAATAATTAAGAAGAATGGAAGAAATTATTTTGAAGAATGCTCTCCCACTACTTTTCACTCATTTTCTCTCCCAATATGTGAGCTCCAAGAAGTGATTATGAATTGTGAATGTTTTAAGAAGCTTATCTATATAGAGGTGGAGAATTGATCTTATCCACCCTTTCGTGGCAGCCTCCAATGGCCACAGTTACTTAACCTAGCCTAAGAGCTCCAAGTTAAGGATTTGAATTTCAGATATTCCTCCAAAAAGAAGGAATAGTTGACTTCTTAAGCACAAATGTTGACTTTGAAATTTGGTTGAAATTCGAAAGCATCAACGACGACAAGATGCCACCATACATGTTTTGAGTGTCGAATAAGAGCTTCAAGTCAAGGATTTGAATTTCAACTTTTCCTCCCAAAAGAGGGAAGAGTTGACTTCTTAAGCACAAATGTTGACTTTGAAATTTGGTTGAAATTCAAAAGCATCAACAATGACAAGATGCCACCATACATGTTTTGAGTGTCGAATAAGGCATGAAATCCCTTGATTAGATAGGTAAAAAAGAACATAAGTGAGCTCAATATATCCAATGTAATTGACGATAGTCATGAACCAGAGTATTGGTAAAAATTGCAATCAAACCTTTTTTCCTAAAGGTCAGAAATTCTGGGGGATGATATTGAGTGTAATTTCATACATCCTATGTGATAATAAAAAAGTGATCCCAATCAGTAAAGAGACTTATGGGCCAAGCTCAATAAATATTGAGTCATCAAATGAACACGATCGAAAGATAATTTCAATAAAGAGATAAAGACCATATAATTATCTTGAAGAGATAATCGCGAGTATATGTCTACGATGGTACATCAAGTCAATCCTATTCCGATAATAAATAGCCATCAAGTTGATTCTTTTTCTTATATATCTCACATATATACATAATCAAAAAGAGGTTCAATAACTTAGATATAATATATCTTATATAACAAAGAATCATTGTTAAATACTATCTTTTCTTATAACCATAGAGCGAGATCGTAGATCTTCTCTAGACTTCATCATCTTGTTCTGACTAATAACTATATGAATGTAAAGTTATTTGGCCATTTCTAAATCATTCATTTGTCTTATTTTTGCTTAAATATCATGAACAAACTTAATTTGTATTTAATATGACAATGTAGATGAAAATATATCAAACGAATCAATAATAGGCAAAAATGAGGACAAATATAGAATTATAGGGTAGATCAATCGAAAAGAAGTGGATTAATCAAGGGGTCATTACTTGATAGATTGAGAATAACATCAATTGATCAAGTGGTGAGTATTAAAACGCGTCAATCTTAAGTTGAATTCCAACTTTCAGTCTCAATCTTTGGATTAAAGTAATATGAATCTTATTATAATGAGGATCAATATACACCTATTTAAAGTACCATAGAGAACACATGATTAAGAATTAAAACCTTAGTAGTTTCCAAGAAGAGAAAAAAAGAAAAAAGTTTAAGAGGAGATTAAAAAAGACATAATTTGATGAAGAATTTAAGAGAAGATTAGTGCTACAAATCAAGAGATTGAGGGTATCCCTTCTTTTTCTTCTTTCTTAATCAATTGTTTTGTCTTTTTTTATGAAAAATATAAGCTTTAAGAACTTAATTATGTCTAGTTAATATATTAATATAAATTTCTTATGAACCCAATTTAGTATATGTGATGATATAATATTTTACCTTAACTATTATTGCAATTCAATTATATTATTTTATCTGATTTTTATGTTATTAATTATTTGGACAACAATTAATAGAGACAACTAAATAGATTTGAGAGAATCATTTAATTATTTATCTTGATTAAATAACATACATAGTTTCTAGGTATAGATGTATGATTCTTATGTATGCGATCTATAATTGATGAATTTAATGAGTAGTATACAATGTAATTGACATGAAAATATAATTGGGTTAATTACTATATTATGTGTTGTCTTTATTTATTAATATTAATAGCAAACCTAGGATATATTATGAATTTTAGCTTTTGATATACTAAGTTAACATGGATCATTGATAGTAAAACATCTTTCCTATTTATTATTTTGTTATTTAATTGTTGATTTCTTAAAAGAATAATAACGTGTAAGTATACACGATCACAAGTATAAGTAATAAATACAATATCATTCCCACATAGATTTGTTACTAATCTCTACTAAGTACTAAAATTGTCTCAACCTAAATTTATCCAAACAATCGATATTTGGATAGAGTCAAACTAAACTAATTCTAAATAACAATATATGAGATTAACATTAGAAAAATCTAGAATTACAATTTCACCAAATTAATCTACTTGAATCATATTATTTTCTCTTGATTTATGTTCTCGCATTTAATTTTTCAACCAAGAACTTCTAATTTATCCACATGTCTCTTCTGATAACAAATACACACATCTCACTAAATTAATTCACTATATTCCTATGAGAATTAGTTTTACCAAAGATTCATTAAATTCAAAGTTTTCAATAGATACACATACAAAAAAAAGATATATTCCTATCCCATATATATATATATGTTATTCTATCTAAGAGCAAAACACAAAAAATCATTTTCCAAGTTCATAAGGGTTCACAAATCAATTGATTAATCTTCCAACAATCAAAGGGATCAAACACAAATAGAATAAAAAAATTAAAAGAAACATCCCACAAATCATTTAAAAATAATTAATTCAAGCTTTATAATGTAAGCTACATTGTAACCCTAAAACAAATAATTTAATTCATATCAAATATTGAAATCACAATCCAAGAGTATTTAGACATTTAAGAAAAAATAAATCAAAAGACAAAAGGATTATAAGAAACTCTTTGATGATTCCTTAATCTCCAAGCAATATTCCACTTCAAAGTCTTGCACAATAGTCTTCAAAAATGCCTCAATATTCAAGAGTTGCTAACTCAATATTCAACTAAAAAAATACATTCTTTTCCTTTTCATTTTTCTTTCTACCTATTCTCTTTTTTTTTCTCAATAACAAAACAACAATAAATATGGACTATACACTCTAATTTCTTTGCTCTCTGTTTGTTTCAAAATACACACAAAAAATTCCTCCAAAAAGGCTTGCAAAAGAAGTTGGGTTGTTGGAGCAATTTTCTGAATTTTTTTACACTACACATGATATGTGGCGAGCTTTGATTCATTGTCTGGAGAATCAGAAACGTGACGTATGCGGGCTGGGCGAGATGCAAAGGTGCACAGAGCTTTGATGGATCGCGTTGCAAGGAATTCTGCGCGTTAGGTTGTGTAGAACAGCTGGACCCCATTTCGTGACTCTCTCATGTGGAGAGTGGAGAACACGTGCGATCTAGACCGTTCATCATTTGATTTGATGGTGGGTGACACACGTTGTTCCATCCGAGCGTGAGACTTATTTTCTACGCAGAAAAGAAATTAAATTTTTAACTTTTGTTATTTGCATTTAAGTTTTTTTTAATTCAAATTGTTTTCTTTTCTCTCAAAATATAATTTTTTATAAAACTAACACTAAATAATAATTTAGAAACTCAAAACTAACTAAAAACATTAAGAACATAACAATTATAATTAATAAATTTGACAAAATAACTCTAAAACATAGAGTTATCACTAATAATATTATTTTTATTAATGTATCTATTTTTTCTTTAAAATAAACCTATATTAATATTTGAATCCCTCCTAAATGAGTGTATCTATTTTTTTTATATATTTTTGGAGAATTTTGGATAGTTTATTCAATATAGTTTTCTTGTCGATTAATTATACATTATATTTTCTTTTTGTATCTATGATATTAATTTCAATTTATTTATTCTTTATTTCATAATAAATCATATTTTTTTGAAATAATTTTATTAAAGATAAAAATGATAGATCATTAAATCCATCTTTTTTTTTAAGATTGAATTTTTATTTGTTAAATTTCTTCAAAATTTTCTTTTTAATATTACCATTTTTTGTAAAAAAATATCTTGATATGTATTCTATTTTTAATTATAATATTTTTTAATATTGTTTATTACTTTTCTGTTATTTTTTTTCATTTTATTTATAAAATATTATTATTAACTCCTATTAAATTTAATATTCTTTATATTTAGAGATATTTTTTATATATTTATCCCTCATCTTATCTTTACAAAAAGTAAAATATAAAATCCATACCATTACATCATCCACGAGCTCCACATGATCGGCATAACTTTCTGCACCGTTTAACCGCTCTTGTAATTCGGTTTGCAGCTCGCAACCGCCATTACTCTGACACTGGTTGTGTGAACCGCTAGACCTCGCCACGTAATTGCTTAACTTCGAAGAAAAGGAAAATCCTGGGTATCCCATTATTGGCAACATGAGACAATGACCTTAACTTCCATCTTGCCGTTTTGATTTATAATTAATGGAAATTGTTTAAATTTTATGTATTTATTTTGATTGTTAATTTAAAATAAAATATAAAATATTTTAATAATATTAAATTTTTTGTTTCTTCTAGAATACATTAAAGTATTATATATTTATATAATAATTTATTATTTTTCATTTTATCTCATAAAACTCTTATTTTTATTTTGTATATTTTGTTTTAATATTTATTTTGAATCCACTTTTTTTTTCTTTTTGATAGTAATTAAATTTATTGCTTAAATAAATATAATAATGATAATAATATTATTATTTTTATTAAATTTTACTTATATCATCTAAAATTAAATTAAAGTATTAGAAGAGAAACTTGTTGCATATTTTACAAGTTGTATTTATATAACCATTCGTTGTTCTTTGAAAAAAACACGTCTTTATTTATCTTCATTTTTTGTTTTACATAATTTATTCTAAATCTCCAACAGGAAGTGAGGAAGTTGATTACTGCCCACTTCTTATTGAATCTATTTCTTTCTTTCTTTTTATCAGGCAATGTATATTCGAAGTTATATTATTTTGATTTGAGATATATTTTAATTTTCAATATTATTATTATTAAATAAAATAATTATTAATAAATTATTTTTATCGTCATTACACTTATATTCAAAAATAAATTAATAATTTTATTTTATTATTAATTACATTTTAATATTATTTATTAAATAGATTTTTATCAACGTAGACACTTCCATTAATTGAAAGAGATTTTAGTTAATTTAATAACTATAATATATATAATAATTAATTTAATTAATGTTAATTTTTGTTTAAGTATAGAAGAAATGGATGCTAATCAATGTTTTGGTTCTATTATTTTATTAGAATGCTTTTGAGTTTGATTATAATCGTGGTGTACGTTCTCTATTATTGATTCGTGTTTGCTGCAATGTATAATTTAAATATTAATTTCGCTGTTTTAAAAAACATTTTTGTATCTTCTTTATAAAATAATTACACAGTTAACGAACTTTGATGCTGTATGTTACACGGTTAACATATAGAGTGCAATATTAAAAAATATTAATAAAACCATAATTATAAGATTTTTATGTATTTTTTTTTTGAAAGTTACACAAACTTTTAGAACCTTTTACTTTTTTTTAAAGAATATTTTTTATATGTATTAAGTTATTATAAAATATAATTAATATATTAATTTATTATTGATTAAGATAATTAAATCTATGTTTTTATATATTTTTTAATAATATTGTTTGAATTTTTTTGGTTCATAACATATTATATATGATCTATTAATATTAATTATTATTTTATCTTTATTTTTTATAATATTTTTATTTTTGTAAAAGTAAAATATTAAAATAACTTCATTAACACGCACATACACTAATACACGTAAAATGCTCTTATTCATTAATTTAATTTAATTTAATTTAATGATTCAATATAAAAATATTTTTATTTTTAAAAATAATTTTATATCTTATATACATAAAATATTACATCTGATAATTACTTTAAAATTAATGAATAATTTATCTTTATAAAGTAACTACATGTACTAAGAATTTTTCCATTAATGGAAGGGCATTGACATGAGTACTTAAAGTGCGTTAAGCGATAAAAATTCTAGTGAAGTTAATGATCAGAATGAATTGAGTTAGAGTATAGATTTCAACGAAGAATTATTGAAAAATAAAAATAAATAAATCATATATTAATAAAAATGCGAGTTATTTTTATCTAATAAATTAATTTTTTAAAATATGAATTCATATCAATTAAAACATATCATTATTATCTTGTATCAATTAATAAAATATAAATTTAATGATATTGATATAGTAAATTTTATTAAAAAATTGATTATTGAGATATTTAACTTAAAAGATACAGAGAGACCCTACATTTTGAGTAAATAAAATAAGTTAAGGATAAAATTATTAATTATAAAAGAATTAATTAGATTTAATTAAATTGATATATATACTTAAAAATTAAAAAAATTTATTTAAAAAATTATTAATATATATATATATATATATATATATATATATATATATATATTGATAAGATATTAATGAAAACTTGAATTAATAGTAGTTTCTTTTAATCTATCTTTTATATATACATATATTAAAAAAATAAATTATTTCAAAATTAATTTTCTCATATATTTATTAAAATTTTAATTATTGATAAATTAATATTTTTCTAAAATATATATTTTAATTATTAAACTCTTATTTTTATTTTATTTTATTCTTATTAAAAATAATATTTATAAGAACTCAAAATTCATTATAGGTATTGGGTCTATCACATAAATTAGTGGAGTTTAATTTAACTTTCCTACCATTTCTTTGCGTCCTTTTGGTTTTGATTTAGATCACCGTTTTGTTCAAGCTCTTGGGGAAGACGGCAGGGGACACAAGGTGTATTATTCTGGCTAAATTTTATTTTTCTTTATTGGGTTTCTGTTTTACTGTATTTCCTACCATCTTTTGATTATTTTAAAGGTCAAGCTGGGCGGTTTTGTTGTTTGACTTTTGGGTTTTTTGTTTTTGTTTTCATCAAGCTACCAATTTTAGTTTTGGAATTTTGTTAATTTGAACGCAATCAAAACGTTTGTTCTTTGCCTCCAAAGGGATAAAATTCAGAAGAAGCATCAAAGTTATAGCTTGAAGTTCCGTAACAGTTTTGAAGTGAGGGAAAAAAAAAGAATTGAATGTATCTTTGGATAGATGAGTAAATTGGATATGCCTCCAGTTTTTATATGTCCCAGTTTTTAAGGTTGCTGGCTGCGAATTCAATTTGTTTTCATTGCGGGTTTTAATTTCCTTAGTGAAACATATAGCTTTTTACGTGTTTTTTAGTGTTCTGAGCATTGGTCACTGGGTGCAATGTTAAGAAGAACAATAGCTCTTGTACTCTTGATTTTCTATCTCTCTGTCTATGTTTCAGTCGCTGATAATGAATTCGCTCAGTGTAATTGCGATGATGAAGGGTTTTGGAGCGTACAAAACATACTTGAAGCGCAAAAAATTTGTGATTTTTTAATTGCAATTGCATATTTCTCAATCCCTGTTGAACTCCTTTACTTCATTAGTTTCTCAAACGTACCCTTCAAATGGGTCCTCCTTCAGTTTATAGCATTCATAGTTCTTTGTGGATTGACCCATTTGCTCAATGTATGGACTTATTATAGTCACCCTTCCTTCCAATTAATGATGGCTCTTACGATTGCCAAATTCTTCACTGCCTTAGTCTCTTTTGCAACAGTTATAACCCTTTTAACTCTGATCCCTCTTATTCTCAAAATAAAGGTAAGAGAAGTATTCTTGACACAAAATGTATTGGAATTAAACCAAGAGGTTGGGATGATGAAGAGACAGAAGGAAGTGAGTTGGCATGTACGAATGCTCACACGAAAAATAAGAAAGTCGCTTGATAAGCGTACCATATTGTATACCACTCTTGTTGAGCTTTCCAAGACCCTGGGCTTGCACAATTGTGCTGTTTGGATGCCAAATGAGAGCAGAACTGAGATGATCCTGACTCATGAGTTGAAAAAGGGACCTTCAAGAAATTACCATCGTGCCATATCTATTAAGGACCCAGATGTCTTAGATATTAAAGGGAACAAGGGGGTGAAAATTTTGAAGGCTGAATCAGCTCTTAGCACTGCAACCTGTAGTGAGTCTGGTATGCCTGGGAGTGTTGCAGCAATTCGGATGCCTATGCTTCGGGTTTCAAATTTTAAAGGAGGAACTCCACAGTTGGTTGATACTTCGTTTGCTATACTAGTTTTAGTTTCTACAAGTGCTAATTCTGGATCTTGGAGCAGTCATGAAATGGAGATAGTGGAAGTAGTAGCTGACCAGGTAGCTGTGGCTCTTTCCCATGCTGATGTCCTTGAAGAGTCTCAGTTAATGAGAAAGAAACTAAGGGAGCAAAATGTTGCATTGCAACAGGCTAAGAAGAATGCAATTATGGCCAGTAAAGCACGGGATTCATTTCAGAAGGTAATGAGTTATGGAATAAGAAGGCCATTGCATTCTATTTTGGGTTTAATTTCGATGTTTCAGGAGGAGAATTTGAACCTCGAACGAAAGATTATCATTGATACAATGGCTAAAACTTGCAGTGTTATCTCAACCTTGATAAATGACGCTATGGAGATTTCCACTAAAGATAGTGAATGGCTCTCATTGGAGATGAGGCCTTTCGAGTTACATTACATGATAAGAGAAGCTGTTTGCCTTGCTAAATGCATGTCTGTGTATAAAGGTTTTACTTTTGAAATTGATGTTCATAAGTCATTGCCTAATCAGGTGATAGGTGATGAAAGAAGGGCTTTTCAAGTAATTTTGCATATGGTTGGATATCTATTGAGCATCTATAATGGAAGTGGTAAAATCACATTTAGGATTTCCCCAGATAATACTATTGAGGACAGGGATGATAAATTGCTTAGGTTTTGGACACCCAACATGTCAGATGGATTTGTATTTGTAAAATTTGAATTTGAGACTGAAAAACGATGTTTTTCTCCGGATGGATCAATGTCTGAGACTCATATCATTTCTAGGAGGCACAGCAATGAAATCAGGGAAAATCCGAGCTTTAGTACGTGCAAAAAGATTGTGCAAGTAAGTCATCTTGATACCTTTTACCTTTTTTCATTTTATTGCTAAGGATTTCATTCATATTTCTGAGTATCATATTTTGCTCTCTCTCTGTGGTGTTATATACTGTAGTTATAGTTGAGCTACGATCCAACGAGTAATGAACTCTTGGTTAGCCTATGTTTGAGGCTTTCCATCGAAAGGAATTTTTTCCTTTTCAATCTTATACTTTCCTCGTGTCTGAGTCATGATTTCTTTTGAGTACTCATAAGAAGTGAACCCACCCTTGATCTCCATGTTATGCAAAATCCCATTCCTATGTATCCCCAGCCACTATTACAATTCAGGAAGCATCATTCTCTGTGCATTATTTTGCATAATGTGGTGGTTCCTATAGTTGTTTTCTTTCAACGAGCTATGTGCCTTTTTTAGTAAATAGATATTATCAGATCAAGATACAAAAGTACTTCGTAATTAAATTTCATAAAATAAATAAATTGCATACATTAGATGAGCCACTAAAACTCACTTTTATTCCAAAAAGAAATTTTGAATAGTGACATATGGCATTGATTGAAACTTTTTGAGCTTTCTTTGTTCCAACTCTGACAACTCTATACTGTAAGCATGATTCCTACAATCTTCTATAACACTTGATCTTTGATGCTGTGAGATTTCAAAATCTGCCCGACTGAAAGCCTAAACGAAATATCGTAGATCTAAGTGAAGATTAAATAAACTTGATTGAAATCTAAGTGAAGAAAAACCCAATCTTGATTGAAATCTAGTTGAAGAGAAAACCAAACTTTATTGAAATCTTGGTGTACCAAAAGCTTATTGCATTAAAAAGAAAAAAAGAAAAAAGAAGAAGGAGAGTCTCTCCGGTATTAAGCAAACCAAAAGGAAGAACAGACACAGAGAGATACAGAGAGTTTTTTTTCCCTCTCTTTATTGAACTGATATAATATAGAAATTTCATTTCATCTCTGAATGGACAACTGAAAGTGGACGACTTGGTTCCATTTTTTTTTAAAGAGGAACTTAGTGCACTTCTGCTACTTCTTATCCCTGACTTGGTTGGCCCAAATTGCATACAATGTAGAAACTGGATGGAGAGTCATGTAAGAGTTGGTGATAGCATAATTCATTAGGAAACCAGTATTATGTTGTTGTAGGGAGATAAGCCATGAAAAGATCTCTACTGCCCCCTCTGGAAATCCATCTTGGTGGCTTGTCCAATCTGCAAGAATATAGAATGTTCCAGAGTTAAATCATCTATTGCTTGAAGAGATATATTTAAGATAAAGGCTAGATGCCCCAAGATCTAGCTCCTCATGAAGCTTTTAATTCTTAATTTTTGTGTTTTGGCTTTTATTAGTTAGTATTGATTTGAAAGCTCAAGTTGGAATGAGAAAGAATATGCTCATGATATTGAGCATGAATAATTTCTGCAACTCATGATTTTCTTGAAATTGTTATGTGCAGATGATGCAGGGTAATATGTTGATATCTCCAAACGATGTGGGATTTGCACAAAGCATGACACTAGTTCTCCGTTTTCAAATCCGACCTTCATTACAGGGAGCCTTTTTAATCCCTGGAAGTTCAGTGGATCAGTCAAAGCCCAATCCAAATTTTAGAGGACTTCGAGTCTTAGTAGCTGATGATGATTATGTTAACAGGACTGTGACAAAGAAGCTGCTTGAGAAGCTGGGTTGTCAAGTAACAGCAGTGTCTTCTGGTTTTGAATGCCTAAATGCTATCCGTACTGATAAAAAGTATTTCCGTATAATTGTTTTAGATCTTCATATGCCTGAAATGGATGGCTTTGAAGTGGCAATGCGAATCCGAAATTTCTGCATCCACAATCTTCCTTTGATTATAGCTGTGACTGCAAGTGCTGAGGTTAATGTGTGGGAGAGATGTCTACAAATAGGAATGAATGGATTGATTCGAAAACCTGTGCTTTTGCAAGGCATGGCAGATGAACTCCAAAGAGTCATGCAGTGGGCAGGTGAAGAATTATGATAAAGAAATCAGCCTGCAGTTCTTCTGCACTTAATTCTCTCTCTCTCTCTCTTCAAATATCTTCTGGAGTGTCTCCAATGTATATGCCTCGGAGAGAACTACGGCATATTATTGTTGAATTTAAGATTTTGTTCTGAAGACTTTTGATGATTGAGCAATATATCATGATCTTCCGATTTTTGACTGATTGAAATGGCCTTAACAATAGTCGTAGGATCTATATCCATAGTTGTAACAATAGTGAGAGAACATTTGGGTGTGTCTCTTGGTGTTGAACATTTGGGTGTGCCAATGAATGAGTGTTGAGGAGGTAAAATAGATGGTACATGTTTCCAGTATTGCATCCTGCAAACAAGGTTGATGATATCCATTTCATTGCGATTGATCTTCTATCTGGTTATATAAACTGGTTGTCCTGCAAACAATGCGGGATATAATCATATAAATCTGGAAAATGCAACAGAATTAACCATAAGTAGATACTACCTGGTTTTGTTTAGTGCTATTTTGACAATGTAGAGTTATGAGCTTCAATATTATTGTTGGGCACAATGTGTAAAAATAAAATGAATTCAACATAGTAGAATAATGACATCGGAAATTTAACATGATTCACCCTTTAATTTGGGCTAAGTCTTCGGGACAAACTCCGAAAAATATTTCTTTCACTAATAAAATTAATGGGTACAAAGTGAGAGACAATACAACAAATTGAGATAAACCCAAAATAGTGTCACACAAGTGTTTCCCAAACTCACTATTTTGTCACTCCCTTCTTAGAAAAATATCGCAATATTTTTCTCTATCTCACTTTTTTATACAACACTATTTTTCTTCAAAGGAAATTGTTCATTTGGCTTTACTTTGCTTTTCTTCTTGTTTTGGTGTGTTGATGTATCTCTAAGGCAAAGACATTGCCTATTTATAGGCAAAATTGCATATCAATGTTAGATGCACCTAACATTTGTGGTTACACCTAACATTTGTGGTTGCACCTACCATTTATGGTCGTACCTACCAATTGTGGTTGCACTTACCAATTGTGATTGCACCTAACATTGTGTTTTCTTCCTCTTAAATGTAGGAGAGACTTACAAATCTCTCCCTCTCGACTACATAGAGGGCTCCACCAATCCAGTAGCTAAACGACAGTATTCAAAATTTTGTCTTGGGAGAATTTTCGTCAACATGTTTGATCCATTTTCTTCTGTATGGATCTTCTCAAGTTGTAATAGCTTCTTCTCCATTACATCCCTAATCCAGTGATATCTCACATCAATATGTTTTGATCTCGAATGAAAAGAGGCATTCTTTCCAAGATGGATAGCACTCTGACTATCACAAAATAATTGATAACTGTCTTTTTACAACCCAAGTTCTTTCAAGAACTTTTTCAACCATAGCAACTCTTTGCATGCTTCCGTTGCTGCTATAAACTCTGCTTCGGTAGTGGACAGTGCAACACATTTTTATAACTTTGACTGTCATAACACAGCTCCCCCTACAAATGTAATCAGGTAACCTGAAGTAGATTTTTTGGAATCCACATCACCAGCCATATCTGCATCTGTGTATTCAACTAACACAGGTTTGTCATTTTCAAAACATAGGCATATTTTGGAAGAACCTCGAAGATACCTAAAAATCCATTTCACTGCAACCCAATGTTCCTTTCCAGGATTTGAAAGGAATCTACTCACAATTTCAACTGCATGAGTGATATCTGGCTGTGTACAAAACATGGCATACATTAGACTTTCAACTGCTGAAGCATATGAAACCTCTTTCATCTTTTCTTTCTCTTTGTCTGTAGAAGGGTTCTGCTTAGAACTTAGCTTAAAGTGATTAGCAAGAGGACAATTAATTGCTTTAGCCTTATCCATATGAAATCTTTGAAGTACTTTCTCAATGTAGTTCTCCTATGACAACTATAATTTCTTGGCGCATCTGTCTCTAATAATAGTCATGCCAATAATCTGCTTTGTTGGCCCCAAGTCTTTTATAGCAAAAGACTTACTCAACTGTGTTTTTAAGTTGTTAATTCTAGAAATATTTTGGCCAATAATCAACATATCATCCACATAGAGCAAAAGAATAATGAAATCACCATTAGAGAATTTCTACACAAAAACAAAATGGTCTGAAGTAATCTTTTTGTAGCCTTGCTCCCCCATAAAAGACTCAAACTTTTTGTACCATTGTCTTGGTGCCTATTTTAAGCCACAGAGACTTTTCTTCAATTTGCAGACATAATTTTCTTTTCCTTTTGCTAAAAACTCTCTGGATGCTCCATGTATATCTCTTCTTCCAAGTCACCATATAGGAAGGCAGTTTTGACATCCATTTGCTCAACCTCCAAGTCAAGAGTTGCTGCTAACCCTAGCATAGTACGGATGGATGTCATTTTCACAACTGGAGAAAAAATCTTGCCAAAGTCAACACCTTTTCTTTGGTTGAATCCTTTGAAAACTAGTCTGGCTTTGTATCGCGGACTGGAACTGTGTCCTTCATGCTTCAACTTGAACACCCATTTATTTTTCAAGGCCTTCTTCCCTTTGGGCAGCTTCATCAGCTCAAAGGTTTTGTTCTTATGCAAGGACTTCATCTCATCTTGCATGGCTTCAATCTATTTTTGTTTTCATTCGTCAAACATAGCCTCTTCGTAACTCTCAGGTTCTCCCCCATCAGTGAAAGTTACATACTCATCTGAAGGACATGAGGTAGAAGGTCGTCTCACTCTATCACTTCTTCTCAGTGGAACAGGAGAAGCCGCAAGTGTTGGTACTGGATAATGAACATCATCATTTCCCTCATGTTCAGAACCAACTTCTATGGGAGCATCATCTTCATCAGGTGGATAAACCTGGTCTTCATCTCCAACTTGTCTTGGCACTGATGTTGGAGGAATTAATTCCAAATCTGATAAGTCACTATTGGAATTAGGAACATCTTTCTTCATTTTGATAATATCTTCAATGGTCTCATCTTCAATAAATACAACATCACGACTTCTGACAAGTCTCTTTGCCACCGGATCGTAAAATATATTGCCAAATTGATCTTGACCATAGCCAATAAAAATACACTGTCTTGTTTTGGCATCAAGTTTGGATCTCTCATCCTTGGGGATATGAACAAATGCTTTGCAACCAAACACTTGTAGATGATCATAGGAAACATATTTTCTTTACCACACTTTATCTGGAACATCCATCTTGAGAGGAGTACAAGGTGAAAGATTCAACACATGTGCAACTGTGAGTATGGTTTCACCCCAAAAAGTTTTAGGCAACTTTGCATGTGAGAGTAGACATATAACTCTCTCTATCAAAGTTTTGTTCATCCTCTCAGCTAAGCCATTCAACTACGGTGTCTTTAGAGGTGTCATCTGATGCCGAATACCATGCTTTTTGCAATAAACATGGAAAGGTCATGTGTATTCTCCACCATTGTCTGTCCGGATGCACTTAAGCTTCTTTCTAGTCTGTCTCTCAACTGAGGCATGAAATTCTTTGAAGACATCTAGCACCTGATCCTTTGTCTTTAGAAGATATACCCACGTCTTCCTTGAATGGTCATCAATGAAAGTCACAAATTATTGAGCACCACCAAGTGACTTTGGCATTGGTCCACACAAATATGAATGAATCATATCTAAAATAATATTCATTCTGGAAGGAGGGAAACTCTTGAAAGAAACCATGTTTTGCTTTCCTGCTAGACAATGAACAAATTTCTCCAAATGTACTTCATCCATTCCAGGCAATATCTTATTTTTGGCTAGACTTGTCAAACCTTTTTCACCCATATGACCGAGTCTCTTTGTCATAACTCAATTGCACTGTCTTTCTCTATGACATTTACTATATTGGTGGAGACTTTCACTTGCATTATATACAAAGTTGTATGCTTCTCACCTCTAGCCACTACTAAGGAGCCTTTTGTAAGTTTCCATTTGTCATAAATGGAGGAGCTGCAATATTCTTCATTTGCAAGTTTGCACACAGAGATCAAATTCAGGCGCATATCTGGAATATGCCTGACATCCTTCAAAAATAGTCTGGTTCTGTTCTCTGTTTCCAAGCAAACATCTCCTCTACCTACTACCTTTGACAGGCCTTTATTTCCCATTCTAACAACACCAAAAATTCTAGGTGTGTATGATGAGAAAAATTCTCTACGCGATGTAGCGTGAACTATAGCACCACTATCAATCACCCAGGCTGTCCCTTGTGATGCAAGATTGACAAAATCTTCATCATAAACGATATTGAACTCGTTTATGGTATTTGTTTGCTCATCATCACTATTGTCGTCTTTCTTCATTACTTTGCCTTTGTTCATTTCTTGTTCCTTCTTGAACACTCGGAAAAATTTCTTAATGTGACCCTTCTTCTTGCAGTGATGACATTCAACATTGGAAAATTTATTTTATTTGCCTCTGTTCTTGCTTCTGGGTTTTTGTTCTTTGTACAGTCTCTTTCCTCTAGACTTTGTGATAAGGGCTTGTGCTTCTGAATCTCTTTTCTTGTTTTGTTTCTCATATGAGAACAAGGCTTTTACAACAACTTCAAACTCCATCTTGTCTTTTGCATATAAGTTAGAGTTGTTGTGATATGATTATATGATGAGGGTAGTGATGCCAACAACATCATAACTTTCTCTTCATTGCCAAAACTCACATTAAATCTTGCTAAGTGAGAAAGCTTTTTGTTGAAATTGCTAACATGTTGCATCATGCTTACATTATCTTCCTTCCTCATCTGATATAGCTCCTTCCACAAATAAAATTTATTGGCAAGGTTCTTTTACATGTACATGTTTTCTAGAGTCTTTCATGTTTCTTTAGCAGTTTTGCAATTTTTTGATTCAATATTTTGAAAGACATTGTCTGAGAGATTTAGACGGATTGTACTAGCTGCAATCTCATCTATTTCCTCCCATTGTTCCTTGGTGACGGTTGCTACATTCTTTTCTTTTCCCAGCAACTCCTTATAGACCTTCTATTGAATGAGAATATCCTTCATCCTTCTTTGCCATAAAGAGAAATTGTTATTGCCATTAAATTTCTCAATATCTACCTTTTGGCTTGACATTTTTTTTTCGCTATATTTCTTTTTCTGTAAATAAATGCGCCCTGGACCTAATAAAATCTTTTCTGATGTGGCAGATCAATCTATGCTGCAACCATAGAGCATGTTTAGAATTTTACTAGACCGGTTCTGATACCAGTTGTTGGACACATCGGGTAAAAATAAAATGAATTCAACAAAGTAGAATAATGACACAAGAAATTTAACGTGTTTCACCCTTTAATTTGGACTAAGTCCACGGGACAAACTCCGAAAAATATTTCTTCCACTAATAAAATTAATGGGTAAAAAGTGAGAGGCAATACAACAAATTGAGATAAATCCAAAATAGTGTCACACAAGTGTTTTCCAAACTCACTATTTTGTCACTCCCCTTTTAGAAAAATATCACAATATTTTTCTAAGATATTCTTTCTCATTTTTTTACGCACAATACTATTTTTCTTCAAAGAAAATTTTTTCTTTGGTTTTGTTTTACTTCTCTTCTTCTTTTGGTGTGTTGATGTATCTCTAAGGCAAATACATTGTCTATTTATAGACAAAATTGCATATCAATGTTAAATGCACATAACATTTGTAGTTGTACCTACTATTTATGGTTGCACTTATTAATTATGGTTGCACATAACATTTATGATTGTAATTAACATTTTTGTTTTCTTCTTTTTAAATGTAGTAATGACTTACAATTATTGTATCAAAGTTAACTAAGTAAAAGGGGAAAGAAGTATGCCTAGGATTTGGGTTCATGTGAAATTTCAAAAGCCGTTCAAAGTGACATATGAAGATTCTTACTACACTTAATATCTATTTAGTTTGAATTAAAGAAAATTTATTGAAAAAAAATTGTATGTTTTTGTTAATATAAGTTGTTTATCTCGTTTTCATTTTTAACTTCTTTTTCTTTAAATGAAAAGTTAAGATGATTCTGTTATACTATATTTACTTAGACTTATTATATATAAAATTCTTTCCATTTTATTATATGGGTATTTCATTTTCATTTTTCCACGCCGAAAGTCCGGATTTATCACAATGGACAAGTATGGCACTTTCCCTGTGGATTTGTAAGCTATATATCAAGTCAAACCACGACCTTTCATCGATCAAAGACTTATGGTATATGAGGAAGTATTGATTAAGTGTATGCTATTTGAACATAAAAACAAAGATTCCGTAGGTTATGAAGTCATAAAAGAAACCCAAGAAAAAGCCTTGGAATTGGTAACCTACTCATTCTTTTCCTATCTGCAAAGTTTCTTTATTTGTCCTTTTTTATAGTTATTTTTTTTTTAAAAGAAACATCTTGGACACTTCTCAAATGTGCTACTTTACGTGTCTGTCAATGAATGCTTATTAATGCATCTTAAATTATTTCTGTAAATATACAAGGAATGTAAATTTTTTATTTTTTTTAATAAAAGGTTACATGCTTACATGATTATACATTTTACATTAAATATGGTTCGATTTTGAATGTATGCTTAGGATCATCTAATAAGCATTTGGTATCTATTTGATAAAGGGAAAAAAAAGAAACTAATAAGGGCTGATATTTATGTTACAACAATTAGAGAAAATTCCAAATGTTATGGATTTGTTTTAATACCATAGCCATAGTACTTCCGTAGGTATGAAAATTGAAAAAGGGTGAGGTACACTAAAGTGTCTTTGTTTAGATCAAAAGAAAACATTGTCCCCTTTTTTTCGATTATTATATAATTAATTGACATATTATCTGATACAATATTTTGATTTTAATAAATATATTTATTTAATCATATCTCACTGTCATGCGATAGTTAGAAATATGAAAAGCTTTCAATTTTACATCTATAATGCAATTTAAAACGAAATTTAAAATTTAAATTAAATATGTAAAAATTAAAAAAAAAATGGCACTAATAATCATATGAAATAAATTATGAATGAAAAGAAAAAAAAACAATGATAAAGATTAAGACTCATAAGTACTAAGTAGTATTAACATAAATCATAATTTCATCCATCATATTTGATCATTGAAAGAGTGCAAAAATGGATGCACTGTGTGGATTTCTCTTCCGATTATTCACACGTCATCTTTTATACTCTACTAATATAAAAAGATACTTGAGGCGTTATAATTATGGCAACATTTTTCTTTTCATTTGTAAACTTTTAGTATTTTTATTTGTTATTTTTTATCCAATTCTTTTTCCTATTTATATATCTAATTTTTTCTCAAGTAAGGAGAATACTAAGAAACACAATTTTTTGTTCACACTAATCATTAGAAGAAGACTCGTAATTATTTATTATAAGGATAAAAACACAAAGAAAACCATTTTTCAATAAAAATTTGACATGTAACACACCATAATTAATTTAAGTATATATAAATTTACGTGCATTTAGTATATTTCTATGAGTAAATATTATAAATTTTAGACACATAATAACAATTTCAATACAGTATAATCTATATTATTTAACACGATATAAAAAAACTCATAATTATTTATTGTAAGAATAAAAAACACAAAATAATACCAACGAATCTAATACAATATTATTTTATTTTAATCTTCTTTTCTCAACCCAACATGAAGATTATATGACAACTAAATGTGGTTTGAGATTGATTTATTTTAAAATTTACTAGGTTAACACTTTAGTCCTTAACTATTTGGGTATGGTTATTTAATCATGTAATTTTATTTTTGAATCATGTTAGTTTAATTTTTTGCAAAAATAATATTTTTCAAGAGTAAAATTGAACTCTTGAAATCAATAATGGGATTGGTCGTTGTCCAAGCAGGTTGCAAAGGTAACAACTAACGACTTTGACTTCACTTTCTTTTGTTTGGAAGTATGTAATAAAACCTTTTTTTCTACATATTCTAGGTATCAGAAATGAGCTCACTTTTGGGCAGAGCTGGTAGTTTTGGACTTGAAAAGGCTATAGGAGTTTTGGACAGGCTTGGTACTAGCATGACAAATATGAACAACACGAGTGATTTTACCTCAGGCGTGACACGTAGAGGGAACAAATTTTCTATTTTGGCTTATGAAGTTGCCAACACTATTGTCAAGGGTGTTAATCTTATTGTTTCACTTTCTGAGAAGAAGATTAGACATTTAAAAGAGGTAGTGTTTCAATCAGAAGGTGTGAATAGATTAATATCTGAAGATATGGATGAACTCTTGAAACTTGCTGCCGCTGACAAGAGGTGAAGAAGTAATTAGATTTAACAAATATTTATTCACATAGTTTCTCTAACGTGTTCGTTCGTATTTACCAGATGATTACCCATTGAACAATTAATGATACCTTTTTTTCACAATTCTTATTGAGAAGGGTCAAAAAAATTTACGACGGAGGTAGTACGTGTTAGAAACTCATGTCTAACTCAACCTAATAAGATCTCATTAAATTAAGGGTTGTTCAAGCTTATAAGCAGTTTTGCTGCTTTGTTCCTAGTCGATATAGGACAAGTATACTTAACAACCTCCCTTCACACGATGGACATAAGTGGACATTAACGCCACGGTGAGACTGTGGGAGAACCTAATTAGGTCCAAGCATATAGAGATTAGGCCCAGCTCTGATACCATGTTAGAAACTCAGGTCTAACACAACCCAATAAGATATCATTAAGTTAAGCGTTGTCCAAGCTTATAAGCAGCTTTGTTGCTTTATTCCTAGTCGATGTGGGGCAAGGATACTTAATAGTACGTTTTGGAAATTATTGTGATGATTGTCATTGGCATAGCTTGGAACGCTATTTTGTGAACTAAATCTTGATACATTAATTGCTTCACCATTATGTTTCTCTTGTCTGTTTGTTGTGTGTTACTGGTGTTATTTTGGTGAGATTCTCATGTTGTAACATTCTATGATAGATTGGCCTCAATAGTCACTGTTCTCAAATCATTGGTTAATTGTCCTGTTGTTTGGTGTGAAGAGCTTGTTTTTGTTGATTCTATTACCATGACTTGTCCTGTTCGGACTTAACCTTCTAATTTCTTTTTTAGTTCCAATTTTCACATTGGCTTGACCATCCTTAATTAAGCCTAGTTCTCTTTTGAGATTGAAATTTTTTTTACCTCTCTATATGTCTCTTTCAAAGGATCGTCTTGATTAACTATAAATAAATTAGAGTTTTTTAGGAAACCTAGGATTCTACGGAGATAAAGCTAGGGCAATCGAAGATTTCTAACTTTTCCTCCATGAATCGTTTTATGTATGCTTCGATAGACTCACCCTTTTCCTGAACGATGGAGAAAATATGATGAGAATCCTTTATGAGCAACTTGTTACAAGCATAATTAGTGATAAACAATCTTGCAAACTATGAGAATTAGGTTATGGTGTGGGGCACCAGGTTATTGAGTAATTTATGGGCACCATCATAGAGGGTGGTAGCAAATAGTTTACACATCATGATGTCTTTTTTACCTTACGTAAGGCTCATATGGGCTATACAATCTTGAAGTGTTGCATGTGAATCACAAGGTCCTTAGTTCCTTGATAGTCATGACATTTTGGAGCATTGAACTTGACTGATGGTTTATTATTTTCTATTTCATTAGAAAATGGTGAGACATATAATTACTCATAATCCTTATCTACATCATAAGGGGCTTTATCCTTTACTTTTCTTTCATTGGTCATTCTTAAGGCGTGATCTTGCTTTCTGTTGGCTTCTTTCAAAGCTTGGAACTGCCTCTCCTAGTTTTTTCTTTACAATATCACTGCTTGTTACTAGGTCCCATTGAATTGGAAGGGGGGTTACCCCCAACTTTACATTCTCCTTGGTTATGCTCGGGTATAATGTGATCTGGTCTATTTCTATCGATTAGGTCAGTGGTTTGACCATCAGAGGGTCACAAACCAGACTGTGAGCACATCAGCCTATTTTCTCGTCTAATCTCCTCAATCTCTCTTCTTAACTTGAAAAGTTGATGAGTCAACTCCTAATTGGGTTCGGTCCCTATTCTGTCCTCATCATGAATTGGTGAGGCATTATTTGTTGCTACTATCGCCTCTTTGTTTACTTGTCTCAATCGTCCTTCAACGCGTGTTCCTATCATGATGATTGTAACTCTAAGGGTGAGTGAGACAAGTGTTAAGTCTCTATCCAAATTTGGAGTGAATTCTTGATATATAGGGTCAGAAGCCAAAGCTTGACCTTAGAATCTAAGCTCCACGTTGGGTGCCAAAATTTTAGGATTGGTTTTATTTATAGAGAGAGAAGCTAGAGAGCTGTCAGAGCAATTGATAAAATGTGTGGATCTCTTAGGGAGTTCATGTATATATAGATTTTTACACGCACAAGTGTCGGTTACATAGGGTATACACATATAAGAGTGTTAAGAAAGATATAAAAGTAAAAACAAGCATATTTATAGGATGAGGTCGACCACCCTATAGCTCAGACTGGTGATTGACCCTATAGATACCAAAGTTGCTTCAGATGGGTCTCTCCTACGAGTTTATTGTGGGCGCGGGCAAAATAAGGTCTTTTCAAATGACTCATTTTATGGTTCGAACTGTCTGCTAGACTTGGGTTGTTAGATGGGTGAGATTCCAAATCGATTTATATATTCAAACAATGAGCTTAATATACCAAACACAAATATAAGTTGTTGACTAAAATAATATACTACTTTTGTTGATTTTTTATGTTAGACATCCATAAGTATGATACATCAAACACAAATATAATTCATTCATTAAATTAATTCACATAACTCGAACGAATTACACTCTACCTTAATCTAGTTTATAAAATTAAAGAATTAAAAATTGATAATTTTTTTGTAATTTTTGATGAACAAAACGTTGTAAAAAATTAATCACATGTTTGTTACATTACTAAATTTTAATATTAATTAAACATGAGTTATTTATTTGTATTTTATCCCGGAGGAATGGTTGACAAATTATGTAGATTAGATTTAAGTGATCATTAGTTCTTTAAAATAGAAAATAATTTGTTGTCATGTTGTTAATGCAAAAAGGGACGTGAAAGAATAAAAAAATTAATTTTAATAAAATTTATAATAAAATATTTTTATTTGACATATATAATTAAAATATTATTATTTGGATGAAATGAATTAAAATTAAAAAAATAATAAGACAAAGAGAATGATATATTAAAGTATTGGGATCGTTGACACAAAAAATAATTAAAATTATAACTTTTGCTTCTATTAAAAAAATTATGTGATAAATTTAATTAAAAATGCTCAAAGTTTGATTTATCATTCCTCAGCCATTTGTTTTTAAGAAACTAAATAAAAAAAATATTTTTATAACGTAGAAGTAAATGATTCAAATATCTTAACTTAAGAGATTATGATTACTTTTTGATTTCTACCTTATTTTGATTTTTGAATTTTTTGGATTAATAGAAATCCTTTTATATAGTTATTTTATTGTACATCTCTCTTTTCATTTTAAATGAATTATAGATAAACATATGTAATTTTTTATTTATTATATACTAATTAATATGTAATTTTTTAAATAAATTTAAATTAAATTAAATAAATAAAAATTATAACAAGAATGTAACATGCAGTTTGTGCGTGTTACAAACCTAGCTGCACAGTATTTACTAAGAATTCAAGTTTTTATATTTAAATAAAATTAAATTTTATTAATAAATTTCAAAAATTCAATTTAGATCAAAATTCATCCATCCAAATACATTAATAATCGAATTTAATAAACCAACCCATGGAGAAAAAACTAAACTTCAATTATTGGTTTTGTTGAAATGTCTTTCGAACGGAATGTTTAATCGTTTTAATTGATATATTATATATTTTTTAGAAGTTATTGAATCTTTATACTATCCTATAAATTTTAAAATCTTGGACACAAATTATCTAGATAAAAATCTAAATTTTACAAGAAATAAAAGTAAAATAAGTATTACATAACATAAACAATTGTAAATTAATATCTAAATTAAAAAAATTACAGATTAAAGATATGAAAAAACTATTTTACTAGAGAGAAGCTCCCATAAAAGGAGATCCTCTGTGAGAGAACATACACAAACTTTAAAAAGAGAGAGAGGAGAGCAGCAACAAGTGTTGAGTATAACCCCAAAATAAAAGTTTTTTGTTGAAATTATAGCAACAAAATGTTTGTTTTGCAATTTTTTATTTTTCAATATTTTTTTGGAAACCCTTCTTGTTTCATTTTCTTATAATATGAAAATAAAATTATTTCTTTAGATTTTTTTCCAAACAATTAATTTTTTATTTAAATTATAGTCACACTATTTTTTTTTAAATTTGTTTCTCTTGTTCTGTATCTTTTTTGGCAAACTTTTTCCTTCTTTTTTTCATTTTCTTATAATTAAACTAAAATTATCTCTTTAATTTTTTTTTCCAAACAATTAATTGTTTATATTCAAACTATAGTCACACAATATATTTTTTGAATTTTTTTCCTTATTGTTTCATTTTCTTATAATATCAAAATAAAATTATCTCTTTAAACTTTCCCATAAAATTAAATATTTTTATTCAAATTATAGCCTCACAATATTTTTTATTGAATTTATTTTTATTCTTGTTTAATTTTCTTTTTCTTATTATAATAAATGAAATTATTTTCAGATTTTTTTGAAAAATTAAATCCTTTGTTTTTTATATTTTAGTTATTATACTTAATTACCATGTGCATTTCTTTCTTAATTTTTATATAAAAAAATTTAATAACTAAAAGGACACAAATAAATAAATACCTTAGAACAAAGCTAAATTCAATTTTATCTATATATATATGTTTAAATTTTAATGAATTTTTTAATAATTTCTATTAAAATAAATAAATAATTAGAATTTTACAATCATAAAATATTTAGTATCTTTTGAAATTGTGATTTAAAACAAAAATAAATAAGGTAGATGATACATTGAAGTATATATATATATATATATATATATATATATTTATTACTTGTGCTAACTTTGAAAAAGTAATAAATTATCAAATTTTTAATTTATATATATATATATATATGTTAAAAAATTTAAAACTTAAAAATTAGTAATTTAGTCCTTACCGTGTCACTTTTTTAAAGATATTTAACAAAACTTCTATAAAAAATCACAAGATATAAGTTATCTAAAAACAAAAAATAGTGAACTGATGAATAATAGCACATATTATCGACATAATAAAACGCATTTATTAGTTAAATACTTAACTACATTAAATTTTTGGTTCCCCCGGCCTCGTCTTTTTTTAAAAAAAACTACTTTCTTATTCATAATTTAATCACCCCCAAAAAGTATATTTATATTTAATGACAAATTATTTTTTTAAAAAATAAATATTCAAAACATAAAATTAAAAAAAATGAACATAGATGTTACATTAAATTGAATTTAGTAACTAATTTTTTTATAAAAAAAATTATTTTTTCTTTTCTTAAAATTATATAATTAGGTTAATAATTTTTTATTTAGTATTATTTTATTTTTTTTTCTTTATGTACAATGATTATACACGTAAATATTCATAAACCATAGAACTAAAACCTATAAATTTTATTAAAAAATAAAAAAATAAAATCCATGGAATATATATAAAATAGAGATTTGATAGAAGAAATAAAAAAATTTTAAACATCTTGTTTTCTTAAAAATGAAAATAACCCAATGCGGCGAAAAAAAGAGATGATAGAGAATATATTAACAGTCTTATTTTTGAGGCATCTATTATTTGATAACTCAATAAATTCTTTATTTTTGGTTTCAATCTAATTTCAAATTGAAGAATTTCAAGGACATTTAAAATTAGATAAATCTCGACAATGTAACCTCATATATCCACTTTTCTTTCGAGAGTATATTTATGCATTTAGTCATGATCGTGTAAGCTATCAATGCGTTTAGCAAGAGTATTTATAACACAGCCAAAAAGTCTCATTTATCGATATCTGAATAATTTTTCTTATTGATTTTACAAAACTTTCCTCTTGTATCATCAAATAGCAACCTAGGAATACCATATCGACATTATTTGATTCCAAATTCAGGACAATGCCTATCACTTCTTAAATAAACTCAAATATTGGCCATCACTTCTAATGCTCCTTTTTATGTGTGACCTATATTTATAAGATATATGGATAAAATAATAGTAAATATCAAATTAGGGTAATATTTATTGATTTTAAGACTTTTATTAAAAAACAATATTTAGTTTATATAAAAACAATTCAAACAGATAGGGGTTGAGTTCATACCATTGGAGAATTGTTTAACAAAGCAAGGTATTTTGTATAGGCTAACATACCCACATACTTTTGAAAAAAAATAGGGTAGTAAAGTGTAGGCATAGACGTATTGTTGAAAGAAGGCTAGCCTTACTTTCCACAACTAGCATACATGTTCAGTTATAGCTTGTTACTATGCAAACTATTGTGTATTTACTTAATAGACTTCTCACAAAATATTTAGCTAGTTTATTTTCATTAAACTTGATTATAACTCTTTTAATGTTTTTGGTTGTCAAAGATTTCTTTACTTAAGAGCTTATCACACCACTAAATTAGACTATTGTTCCCTTGGGTGTGTTTTTTTTAGAGGTATTCTTTAAATCAAATAGGCTTTTTATGTCTACATAGAGACATAGGTAAGGTGTGTGCTAGTAGGCATGCTACCTTTAATGAAAATTGCTTCCCTTTTACAGAAGTGGTCATTGATAAGTCTAGTTCCAATGTTTTTGTCCTATCTCTTATTCAAATTCAAGCTTCTTTTCCTATTGAGTTAGAATCTTCTGTGTTTCCAAATAAATCTAATCCTATTGTGTCTTCAATTTTTTCATTAGTTCTTCTCAAAGCTTAAAGTCTAATGAGTCTTAATTGGTTCCTCATTTTTATGAGTCTTATGAGTTTTTGGTTCACCTTTTGTTGACCCTAATGACTTTATTAACATTACTTCTTACACACATGGTAATGAGTTGACTTTATCTTTTTCTGCTTATATATCTCCTTTAGCTTCAAATGATTAGTCTATTTAAGTTGATTTTCCTTATATCTCTAATGTTGTTTATGGTTCTTCAAATCTCTTCAACAATCATTCCATGTATATTAGATCAAAAGCTGGCACCCTTAAACCCAAAACCTTTCTTGCTTCCACCTTCATTTCTTTTGCTTTATTTGTGCCTAAAGGTTATAGAGTTGCTTGCCTGAGTGGAAGGCAACCATGCAAAAAAAATTGATGCTCTTAATGCCAATGCCACTTGGACTCTTGTTTCTCTTCCTCAAGGTCACATAATAACTATAAAACTCACTTAGTTGTATGAGGTTTTCTTCAAGAATTTGGTATTGATTACTTGGAAACTTTCAACTTTGTTATCAAAATAACAACTATAAGAATAGTTCTAACTTTAGTGCTCTATAAAAAGTGAAATTGAGGCAAGTTGATGTCAATAATGTTTTTCTTAATGGAGATTTTTTAAAGGTTTAATGATCCTACTTTGGTTTGAAAACTACATAAGAATTTATATGGATTGAAATAGACTCATAGAGCCTAATACCAGAAGCTTTGCAATTGTCTCCTTACCATGAGATTTGTGAATTCTAAAGTTGACAATTCAAGGTTTGTGAAGCATATATCACTTGATATGTTAGTGTTCCTCGTGTATATGGATGAAATTTTCATCACATGTTCTAGTTTTATATTGGTGGATAAACTCATAGCTGATCTGCACCTATAATTTACAATCAAAGATCTTGGTATTTTGAGCTATTTTCTTGATCTTGAGTTATCTTATGGGTCAAAATGTATCTATCAATCACAACATAACTATATTAAGGACCTATTGGAGGCTTTTGGTATAGAGGATGCCAAGCCTTTACTACTTTGAGCAAGTTTGAGGGTGTTGTTTGAAGGATGGTTTTGACTATAGATGGTTGGTAAGTTCTTTGCAATACCTTACAATCACCATGCTTGATGTGGCATTTAATATTAATAAGTTTTTCATGTTCATGTCATCTTCACCTGAGGTACACTAATTAGCTGCCAAAGGTCTTCTACGTTATCTCAAGGGAACTAATGCATCTTTCCTTAACCTTGATTGCACCTTCCAATATGGATTTGGTATGCTTCTGTGATGTTGATTATGCTAGTTGTCTAGATAATCACGGGAGCACTTGTGCTTACTATATCTTCTTAGAGGATTGCTTGGTATCCTAAAAATCTTCAAAACAACAAGGTATTTCACGTATTAGCACTGAAAGTGAATACAGGTCTATGGTATTAGTTTCTATTGAGCTTCCCTAGCTCCAATTCTTGTTGTCCGACTTGTAAGTTTCTATGATTTTTACTCCTATCATGCTTACTCGTTGAAATTCATAGTGTTTGCACATAGAGGGTATATGGGCCCACAATTCTTGATCATATAACTCATTCATTTTGCCCTTCCCCAACCTCGAACCTGAGACCTAACCATTAAGTATCGAAAGAAATGTGTTACACGATCAAGAATTGTGAGTCTGCCCAGATATCTTCAATGTGTGAACACTGTGGATTTCAACCAGGTTCAAACACTTACAAACAATGTTAACGCCAAGGCTTTAGCTCATAACCCAATTTTCCATGCTCATACAAAGCTCATTGAAGTTGATCATTATTTTATCAAGGTTTTTGGTTTCACAGGGTTCTCTTCTCAGTGACTATGTACCCATTACGGATAAGGTTGTTGACACTCTCAACAAATCATTGGTTGCAACCTAATATTTGTGTTTAAGACTCAAACTTTTGGCGCTACATCAACCATCAGTTGGTAATGACCTAGTATTTGTGCTTAAGACTCAAACTTTTGGTGCTACCTTAACCATCAACTAGTATTGGATGTTTTATTTGATGCAACTTAAGAGAAATAGAACTAATTGTAATTATTGTAACCACCTAGCTTTACACTTGTGTATTGTTAGTTTGTTAGGCCTTGGTTTTGTTATCATTCAAAATGTATTGTACTTGCTTATAACTGCTTGTGATATGTATATAAATAGCAGCTAGTATACTATTGTATCATCATCAATAAATATTTTAATTAAAGAATCAATTTCTTTCTTTCTCTTTTCTTATTGAAGTTTCATTTTTTTGCTTTGATCGTGAATAAATGTGTAATTTTTGTTGTTTATTTTGATTTTCATTGCACCTATGACCAATAATAAACATACTCGTGGGCATAAATAATTTAAAAAGTGAATAAATTTAAAAGTTGCTCATATTAGTTATATAATAAAATTTTATTGATGAGATATGCATGCAACACATATAAAATAAAAGCTTAAATCTATTACTAATTTCTTATAAAAATTCCAGCCAGAGGCCCCGAGTAAGATCCATCCCTGCAACTCACGTTAATAGGTGGAACTAATAAAATATTAAGATTGAAAAATACATACGGTTATTCTACTAAAAAGTGTTGTCATTATTAGGTAAACATATACATAAGAGTAGCTTATGAAGCTACACACAGCGTATACTCCACGGCAAATTTAATGTGTGCAATATTCGAATAATTAATTAAAGTTTTGTGACTACATGAAGTTGGAAAATATAAAGTAAATATGCTCTCACTTTTTATATTGTTGATGCATAATTCCCCATTACCAACGTTGATTAAATTATTGTCTTCACTTGTATTTATTTTTTAATTAATTGTACAAAACTTTGGCTTTATCGCGTGGTCCTCATTTCTTTATTGCTGGGTTTACGGATTCCTTTCAGAAAAGAATTGTTAATTTTGTTTTCTTAGACATTCAAAGACAACTAGGGCTGCAAAATGCTGGCCATCGAAATAGACAACTTGGTGATGCACAAAAAAGAGGTTTCATTTGTTCTTAGTCTTAGTCATTTGATTATTTTAATCTAATTATGTTACTCGAGGCTGGTTCCATCATCATCAATTTTGCTTTAGCACTGATAGAAAGTGATTCGTTTCCTACTCAATTAATCATCATCTGAATTTCACATGGTACACAATAGAACGAACAAAATATATAAAATTACTTAAAATTATTTGATTTTGAAAGATTTTTTATTTTTTTTTATCAAAATTGATACTGATAAGTTTTGTATCAGACTCCTGATAAAACTTATCTTGAAATGATTTTAATAAAAAATAAATGCATATTGAAGCACTGATTTATTGTAAAAATACGTTGATTTAGTATGAGAAGACTTAATGTTACCCTTTGTGATAAGATTTATCATAATAAGTTAATGTTTTCCTGCAACATTTTATCTTGAAATTATTTTGTTAAAAAATAAAATTTATGGTAATAAAATTCGTACTAAAATATTGATGTGTAAACACATTGATACAATAAATAATATTGAGTTAATTTTTAATAAGATAATATAATATCTTATAATAACAATGTTAAATCTTACTTCGTATCAATTTTTATAAAAAAAATAAAATCCATATATTCTACTAAGTCACTCATTTTTATAGATTATATTTGTATTTCATCACTGTCTTTTTAGTTGAGATGATTAGTTACTATATGAACTATCTTTTACGTTTAGAGTTCAAACATGGCTCAAATATAGTTTAAGTGTAGGCTTTTAAATATCGTTAGGGATGTACATATCTAAGATTGAAAAAAACGACTATGTTTGTACGAGATGGGCTTGATTGCTAAATTTTATGTAAAATTATATATTAAAAATTTTAATTATATTATATAATATGATTTATGATTTTTATTTTTAATAGGGGGTGTAGAGCGTGAATTTTTGAGAAAATAAAATTTCATTAAATATTAAAGTTATAATCTAGATAAAAATTATAAATATAAATATACCAATAATTAAATTATCAAATCAAAACTAAAAAAAAGACTTTATCTTTAATACTATTATAAAATACTTTAATCTTAAGCGCGAGCATAATGCTCTAAATATACAACAAAGTAGTTAATTGTATTACTCAAAACATTTAGTCGAATAAAAAAAACATATAATAATAATAAGATGACATAACGTAAAAATAAGGTATTAAAATAGCATCCAAAATAATTTAATAAAAAAAACAAGGTTAATTTTAATTGTAAGTTTAATCTATGAAATTTTATTTTTAATAAAATATATATATTTATTTCTATAATAACATATATATCTTTTCGTATATTAAAAGATATGTTGCATATATTTTTTTAAAAGTAAAAAAACTCATTAAATAATTAGGTTATATAAAATTGGGAAGGAAATTATATTACTAAAAAAATATTCATCCTCCACAAAAGATTTTTTTTCTTTTCTTTTTGGGAAAGGGATAGAATTATTAAAAAAATACTGAGTTACTACAATTTAAAATAGTCAACAATGACACGTGAATTCATGTGAAGAGGGTCCTTTGTGCTGCTATCTATAAAACATTATATATCTCCATTAATCTTCTTATAAAAATAAAATACATGCTTTATAGATATCTATAGATCTTATTTATTTCTAACGACTAAACTTTTATTTAAAACCATTATAAAATTAATACATTAGTGTTTGTTTTCGTGGCATAATAAATATAAATAAAATTACTCCAAACTCTAGGATCGTGTTAATAAAACATATTTTTTGATGAGTCATTTAATATATATATATTTCCATCAATAGATTTATTATATGAGATAATAATAATAAAAAAAGCTGGTATCAATACAAAGCCGACTTTCTCAAAAAGTTTTGACAATAACATGTAAACTAATACACATACAAACATATTAAAAGAAAATTAAAAAGAAATCGTATTTACTTTTAAAATTCATAAATTTACTAAATATCTTTATTGAATTAATTTTTAACAAAAATTATTACACATCATTATTTTATATAGAAGATATAGTACACACATAATACATTTTACTACCCAATTACACACTTACAATTATGTTAATTAATTATATAACACTTATGCAATATACTAAGATACATAATATCATTATATAGTCTAATAACTTTAAACTAATAAATATGATACAACCAATAGTTTAGAAATTATAAAAAGAAACTGAACAAAAATCATGATATTGAGATAGAAAACGATCCATATTGGTAAAGTAAAAAAAAACAAGTTATATTAGTGTAGATATACCATTGATCAAACTTTCAAAAAAAAAAATCAAAAACAATAATAAGACTAACAAATAAAGCCTTTCACAAAAGATAATTGTGCATCATTGAACTTCACCGACAATGAAATACTTACCGGAAGAACAAAGACAACAATTTGAAAAACACATTCCAAGAGTTTAAAATATAAAAACACCAACACTCAACTCACTAATAAAGTTTTGAACATAACACCACTCCGACACTAGTGATTGTGGTGACTATACATCCATAAAAATAGGTAGCAACATTAGATGAACACCTTATTTTTATACAAGATTTTACTTGGATCTTTATCTATATTATCAAAGAATCAAAAGAAATAAGAGAAACAAAATGCACAAATTACAATCCAATAAGCCAAACCTAACCATATCTAATTAGAAACCCAAACAAAAGTCAGTCAACATTTGTCAATTCCGATGTCGTTATCTCATGTATCTCTCGGTCCTTAAAGGGAACTTTCATGTACTTTAAAGCCTCCATTGAAAATGTTTCTAGAACACTATACAAAATCCCTTCAATTTTATCATCACCGTTAATGCCTTTTTCATCCTCCTAGTGACCTTCCACATGTTCATATGTCAAGTAGAACATAATGAACAATTTTAGCTTCGTACTTGAGTTAGATGTTGAAAAGGCATAGTTGTGATTGTTGTTGATGGGGATAAACATGATGTTTTATCCTCGTTCAGCATCATCAATGATGCTTGTAGACACATTCTTCTTACTTTGGAAACATCCCTTCCTTCCCCCATCAAGAATTGTCTTCTTCCTAAAAATGCCTGAAATTCACCATAGCCTTTGCTCTTACCATTCTACTTATTAAGAACTACCATAGCCTTTTAAATCTCACCCTAAATGGAGAAGATTGATTGGAGAAAAGACTCTAAAAGATAAAGGAAAATGGGATATTCTAGAGTGTTTATGAAGGATGGGAATCCTAACGAAATCCCTAACAACCTTAGAATTATGACTTCTACTAATTTGCAATCCAAGTGTTTCTTTTCTCTACAAAAACCAAGGGTTACTTTGTTCAAGACCACAATAGGAAATACTTAAGTTGTTCAAACTAAATCCTTTGAACATAATTCCTAAAACTATCATTTGATAAAGATCAATAACTCCACTAATTGGTTTGATTTCCACTAATGGAAATGTCATTATCTCACAAGGACATTTCCTTCATTCATGAAGATGAAAAAAAAGATTCTCTTGGGTTAACAATGGATTTTGATGAATATAATTACTTGGAGAGAATTGGGGAAAAGTAAGATGATTGAGGCTTAAAGAAGATATACCAATAATTTGATATTGTGATGAAACCAATGATTTTGTAATGATCAAGAAAATAAGAAAATTAGATAACTAAGTTGAATTGATCGAATACCATACTCAAAGAATCTTTAAGGCTCTTATACCATTCTAGAATTTATAAGCCCACTACATTTCTTTATTAAATGAATTCTTAACAAAAGTTATTATACAACAATGTCTTATATAAGAATAGTACACATACAATACATCTTCACATACTCACATACTTATAATTAGGTTAGTTAATTACCTAACACTTATACATTGCACTAAGATACACATTATCATCATATAGTCCAATAGTTGCATTTTTCATATATCCATTATAATCTTCTATCGCCAAAAGCAATGAATCTTGAAATGGTTTTCATGGATTTGTTTTTTTAGTGGTATCATAATTTTATTTTAGGTGCCATTTTACCCATATTTTTTTATATTTTACTTTAGTGATATTCATATTTAATAAAATATTTCAATTTGATACAATTTTTTATTTTATTAAGAACGATTCACACATATGCACCAAATGTGTATTTAATGAAGGGCATATGTGATATTTTTACTATTTCCTTAATATAACATTAACAGCTTCTTTTCTATCATTTTTGAATCTTGAATACGTCTTTTAATATTTTTATTCCTTGTACACTTTCTTCAACTTCTCTTTTTTCTCTATCACCTAAAAGCTTAATATTTTTTCTTATATTTTGTGTTTTCTCTATTGATCCGCTTAAATTGAGATTTTTTTCCTATTATTCATTTCTTTTTAAGTATTTATGATGATTCTAAGAATAATGAAAAGTTAAACCTCATTCAAGTTTTAAACAAATCACTCATCAATATTCTTTATAATATTAATATTTCTTATAATAATGGGATTAGAATTTTGATATGTACGACTATATATTAAATTATGCGTACAAACTATTTTTTCTATTACCTTAATATAATTTTATTTATACAAAATGCATATTGTATATTGTTTTCTTATTTTTTTTAAATAAAAACCAAAAATTACATATTGTATTCATTAAAACAAAATTAGCACAAATTGTATAAAATATATATAAACATCAGTAAACAATATGCACTTATAAGTGAAGTTATTGAACTCATAGGTGATTTATGAAGAAGAGAATGTAAAATTAGTTAAAAAAAACATTAAAATATATATTTAAGGACTCAAAAATTATGGATAAAGAAACTATTAATACACTAGTTGAGAAAATAGTAAAAAATATAAAAAATGTCTTCCATTAAATGCAAAGTGCCACATATATGAAAAATCTTCAATAGAATAAAAATTGCATTAAATTTATACCTTTTATTAAATGTAGATTAAAACATATTTTTTACACATGTTAAAAAGTGCATATTTTAGTTTCAAATATTATATATAAGATAGATAAATTGAAGATAATGATCTATAATTTAATAACATGGAACTCATTTGAATATATTAATAGCCTAGAGATCAAATCTTATTTACAAGTATATGAGTTGAACTTATGAAAACTTAAAATCTATTATAGGCATAATTCATACTCTTGTAAACTACACCTATATTTATAATCAGTATTCTAATATAAAACAAGTCATTGCTATTATTTTACTCTTAATTATATTTATTTGAATCTCTTAATATAATTATTCAATAGAGTAAGTATCTTTTTTAGGAAGAATAATATCATTGGATGCATTAATATATAAGTAAAATGTAGTAATTAATAGTTAACAGGTTTTATGAACTAAAATAATCTAGAATGAAAATAGAATATATGTTAAAAACAATCATCATTAATGTTATTAAAATCACATTTAATTTTATAAATTCTTTTAATATCCATCTTGTATTTATAGTTTAAATTATGAGTTGATTTTAGTTTTTAGAATGAAAATAATTTAATAATTTAAGAAATATAATTATTATATTTTATAAATTTAAGGATAAACTACAATTCTATATTAAAAAATTAGTTTTTATGTAAAATGAGAGTAATTATTTTCTAATCTTTAAATATTATAAAAATAAGTTGTAATTATTTCCTAGATGTTAATGAATTTACTTAAATTGTATTTAAAACAATAGAATGAAGATGATTTATATGTATCCAAAAAACTAATAAGTCATGTTGGATAAAATATTAGACTAAGCTCATGCCGGATCTAGCCTACAACATAGCTCCGTCCATGCATGACTTGTAGCAGATAATTGAGACGAGCATTTTCATACATTTTTTACATGAAGAAAAATTTGTTAAATTTTAATATATTAATATAAATTTAATTTAATTGATTAATTTTTATAAATTATGAGAGCTAATCTATCTGACTTAAAAATTGATATAATAATTTTAAGGAAAAACATTAATTATATTTTTGATTAAGAAAATATGATTGGTATAAGGGAAAAAATACATTCTAATAGTAGAATTTTTAAATTTCATACACAAAGTCGTCAAATGAAATAATAAAATATTGTTTTTGTCGCAGAAATAACAAAATACTTTTTGAGTATGACTATTAATATCAATTCACCTTAGAATAATTATTAATTTCCTCCCAAAAAAATAATATTTTCTATATGTCAATCATATACATAAGGTTTTAGAAATTATCTAAATAAATCCTATCACCATTGACATTGGTGCATGGGCATGGTCGATTGGATCGGCTATTTAATTTTTTACAAGCCAATTTTACTTAATAGTTTGAAAAAAAAATCAAAATTTCAGTACACTTATGAACTCCAAAAATGAACAAGGTATATTTGAAGATAATTTGGTTGTTTTTTACCTATAATTTTCTTTAAAAAGCATAATATAGGACTAAGAAAGATTTTATTAAGATATATCTTCTATATATGTTACTATATGAAAATGGTTTAACTTTAAAAATTAGAACTTAAAGTGTGAATCAGAAATTAAATCAATAGAGTGAAATACGAAAATAAAAATTATCAAAATGGTTGAAATTTAAATACAAATAAGAAAGAAAATTAATATAGAACATGACAAGAATTTACTAAAACATGCTTAATGTCTTGCACTCTTCCAAAAAAATAAAAAATAAAGATGTTTATTTGCATGGACATGGTTGCGAGAAAATAAAATTTTCATTTATTGAAATTGATTATAGACATATTTAAGTTTAGAAATTAGATTTTAGTAAAACTGATGAATAAAAAAATATGTAAAATATATTAATTAATATGTATAAATATAATAAAATTATATTGAATTATATTTTTATTTATTTTATAAAATTAAAATTACTAGCCAATCTGACTAGGAAGTTTTTTGAAGTTTCGGACCAACATTAAACCAATCAGCTTATATATAAAAAAAAATTACAATTCCCTTATCTTAGATATAGTTAGGTAGGTAGTTAATGCGCATCCATAATTGATAATGTTATGTTTCATTAAAAAAAAAAAAGTATCCATTGTCTTTAATGATATTGTTTTGAAATTTCTAAGCAAATGTTAATTAATCAAGTTTGAGGGAGGTGATTGATATTTAAAATGCCTTCATATGAATATTTTTATATAAAGAGATTTTTAAAGTTCAGATTGTAGTGATGAAAGGATAAGTCTAATTTGAAGAAAAGAAAATATTTAGATGAAATTTATAAGAATCATGAATATATGTATTAATGTGCTTAACTTGTTGAGATTAAGCAATTCATAATTGTTATGAACATTATATAATTCATATGATATCGGAGATTGAGTTTAGAGGAAAAACTTATGACCCTTTACTAAAAAAAGAAAAAAATTAAGTCTTGTAAAAGAAAAAAAAAAAGACAATTGAGATAATAGTATAGTAAATGATGAAGTAAATTAATCTTTTTATTTAGGTCATTAAATTATAAAAAGATATTTTTAAATCCTTTGTTCTTATATATTTAATAGTAAATCTAACATGGATAAAAATAGAGATATATTTAAGATAGGTTTGTTTGAAGCTCAATGATTTTTTCGACTTGAAAAATGTTTTAAAAAAACTCACTTAAAAATTAAAATTATATTTAGATATTTTTGTCTACGAATATTACTTGTTAAGAGTATAGAGAGATAAGAAAAAAGAATAATTTAATGTTGTATTGGTGTGTTTTAGAATATACATAGAGAACCCTATTTATAGAGTTGTAACAAGTGTAGTACAAGTGAAATAGTAAGTGTAGTATAAGTGAAATAGTAGAAGTGTATTACAAGTGAAATAATGGAAGTATAATACAAGTGAATTACAATATCAAATATAACTTAACATCCCCCTCAAACTCAAGGAGGAAGAGAAACAATCAACTTGAGTTTGGAAACTAATTCTTGAAATCTGTCTGGTAAATGAGATTTGGTGAATATGTCAGTTGTTTCATTTGTGAAGGATATTGATTTGAGGCAAACAGTGTCTTGAAGAACATGTTGACGAACAAAATGACAATCAATCTCGATATGTTTTGTTCGTTCATGAAATACATTATTGTGAGTTGATTGGAGAACACTCATATCAGCAAGTAACCAATGGAGCCAAAGAAGTTCTTGAGTGGTGTCAGCAAGAGCACGATATTTAGCTTCAGTACTGGATCGAGAAGTGAGGGATTGTTTCTTGCTTAGTTAAGATATCAGAGAGTTTCCAAGAAAGAAACAGTATCCAATGGTAGAGCAACGATCAGTTGGGTCATATGCCCAATCAGCATCAGAGTAGGCAGAAAGAAGAAGATTATACTTGTTGGAGAAGTGGAGACCGTGAAACATGATGCCTTTGATGTAGCAGAGAATGCGAACAACCGCAGTATAATGGGTAGACCGTGGAGCAGACATGAATTGACTAACCAGGTGAACAACATAGGCAATGTCAGGACGAGTGACTGTGAGATAAACAAGACTGCCTACTAGTTGTCTGTATAATGTGGCATCTGAGAGAATAGTACCATCTAATGGAGTAAGTTTGACATTGGTTTCTAGAGGTGTTGATGCAGTTTTGCAATCAGTAAGGCCAACCCGATTAAGAATATTGGAAGAGTACTTTGCTTGAGAGAGATAATATCCTTGAGAATCAGATGAGATTTCTAGGCCCAAGAAGTAATGGAGATGACCAAGGTCTTTTATTTCAAATTGATGGCTCAGAAACTGCTTAAGATCAATAATTCCATTAGAGTCATTCCTTGTTATGATCATATCATCTACATAAAGGAGTAGAAGTGTTACACCAGTGGGAGTCTTCCGAATAAAGAGACCAGAGTCATAAGAACTGGAAGTGAAGCCAAAGTCAGTAAGTGTAGAGCTGAATTTGGCAAACCAAGCTCGATGAGCTTGTTTGAGGCCATAAAGAGCACGACGAAGTCTGCATACTTGATAAGGTGAATGAGTGTATCCAGGAAGAGGTTTTATATAAACTTCCTCAGTTATGTCTCCATTGAGAAAAGCATTTTTGACATCCATTTGAAACATGTTCCAAATTCAGGCAGCAACAACAACAATGATACTTCGAACAGAGGTGAGGCGAGCTACAGGTGCAAAAGTTTCTTCATAGTCGATTCCATATTCTTGTGTAAAACCTTTTGCAACCAAATGAGCTTTATATCGTTCCATAGACCCATATAAATGAGTTTTGATTTTGAAAATCCACTTACAACCAATTAGAGATTTATTAGATGGAAGACCAACAAGATCCCATGTATGTGCTTTTGTTAATGCTTGTAATTCATTTGTTATAGGTTGTTTCCAATGAGGGTTAGAACTAGCTTCTTTATAGTTTTGGGGTTCATGATGAGACAAAATAGTAGAGAAACATTGGTAATCATGAAGGTGAAAAGGAAGACTATTTACACGAGTAGAACGACGAAGTGATGACTCTGGACAATCAGGTAGTTGGTCTTCAGAAGATGTTGTTATGATAGGATTAGCAGAAGAAGCAGACACATCAGGAGAAGCCATAGTAGACGATGATGAGGGTAATGGAGCAATGTCAGGAGGAAATAAATCAATAGTTGGATCATTAAAAAATGAGAGTGAGGTAGGAAATGAGACATGAAATGAGGAAATAGAGGAAAACATTTTATGTTTCCAAAATATGACATGAAAAGAGATGCACAATCGTTTAAAGATAGGGTCCCAACAACGATAACCTTTGTGTTCTATTCCATACCCTAAGAAACAACAAAGACGAGCACGAGGTTCTAATTTATTGCGTTCATGAGGGTGAAGAAGAACAAAACATGCACAACCAAACACTTTGAGCAATTCATAAGATGAATAAGTACTATAGAGACACTCATAAGAGGATTGATTATGAATAATAGGTATGGGAACACGATTGATGGTATAAACAGCCGTAAGAGTTGCTTCACCCCAAAAGCATTCAGGACAAGAACTAGAAATGAGGAGAATGCGAACAGTATTAAGAATATGTCTGTGTTTTCGCTCAGCTCTTCCATTTTGTTGAGATGTGCCACGATAAGAATATTGAGAAAGAGCCCCATTTTGTCGAAGAAAATTTAAAAAATTTGTTTCTTTATATTCCATAGCATTATCAGCTCTAAGTACTTTGATATTTTGAGAAAATTGGGTTTTAACCATTTGGGCAAAATCATAATAAATTTTGGGTAATTCAGATCTATGTTTCATCAGAAAAATCCATGTGAATCTTGAATAATCATCAATAAAAATGACAAAGTAAACACATCCCCTCATAATAGGATGTGGAGATGGACCCCAAACATCAGAATGAATTAAGTCAAAAGGGGGGACAGAAGTAGAATCACTTTTATTAAAACATAAAGCAGTTTGTTTTCCCAATTGATAAGGCAAACAATTTACATTATCAGAAATAGAAACAGATCCTAATTTACCAGAAGATGCTAAGGAACGAAGACGTCTTATAGACGTATGGCCTAGACGAGCATGCCATAGGTTGATAGGAGTAGTAAAAGCAGTAACGAAAGTATGAGGAGAATTAGGTAGATGAAGATTGATAAGTTCAAATAATTGTCCAACCATACGGCCTATCCCAAGGATTTGTCATGTCTGTGGATCCTGCACATGATAACCAGAAGAGGAAAAAGTTATAGTAAGACCAAGTTCACATAATTGACCAACATAGATAAGATTTAGAGTAAGGTTGGGAATATGAAAGGTGTCAGAAAGCGATATAGAAGATGTGGAAACTTGTCCTACAGCATTAACATGCATATGTGAACCATTAGCAGTTTGAATTAAAGGTTTGGAGATGGAAGATTATGTAGGAGAGAAGATGTGAGTATCATGAGTCATGTGGTTACAACAAGTAGAATCAAAATACCATAAAGATTTACCTGATGTGAGAGACAAGATAGTAGGAGGAGGATTACTAGATTGTGAGAGAACATGTTTAAGAAGACCTTAAAGTTCTTGAGTATAGAAGGTAAATTTGTCATGATTATCCTCAGAAACAGCAAGAGTGATAGATGAGTTACTATTTTTACCCGAAGCATGTTGAGAGGGATTCCGTGAGGAATGCTGAGAAGGATTCCAAAAGCAATCTCTGTGAAAGTGTCTTGGACCCTTCTTGTGACAATATATACATACCCGAATGGGACATGTTAGAAGCTCATGATTGGGGTTGTGACAGTAGGTGTAGCCTTGATGTTTGATGCCCTCTTTAGAACCTCTTTTAGGGCGATAAGAGGGGGTGGCAAGAACATAATTTCTATGATGAACTTTGAAAACCCTCATTTGAGTTTCTTCAGAGCGAAGCTCGGTCACAATAGTATCTAAGAATGGAAAAGGACTCCAATGGAGTAAGGAAGCCCGAACAGGTTCAAATCGATCATGGAGAGCCATGAGAAAATTAACAAGACGTTGGTGATTACGATAAGTTGCAAACATCTCAGCATCAATCTTGTTCGTCCAAGTTGGTTCAGAGAGAACGAGTTGATCCCAAATAGTATGCATTTCAAAGAGAAATTGGTTAATGGTTTGATCAACTCTTTGGTGTTTCGTATGAAGAGTTGTTAGAAGTTGATATTGGTTGGCCAAATCTGTTGTAGTGAAGCGAGCCTCAAGAAATTCCCAAACTTCTTTGGCAGTGTCAAAACACCCAAATTTACCATGGATGGAGGGTAAGGTGAAACTAGGTAATAATTTGATGATGTTTACTCTCCCAGTCATCAAGGCGGTCAACAAATAAGGAGTTGTTTTCAGTGGTTTTTTGGATGGGTATAGAGATATCATCAGTTATGAAACGTCATAGCTTGCATCCTTTCAAGAAATTTTTCATTGCTTGTGCCCAGGCTAGGTAGTTAGTATCATCAAGGGTGGTAGAGATTGGTTTTGGGACATCATTTCGGTCCATTTTAACGAAATAATGGAGGAAATATAAAGCAAATATATAGAAACAGTATAAAGGAGATATCCTTAAAAATGAAAAGAGGAGTTGAAAACAAGCCTACAACTGAGTTGAGGTGAGCCGGGTTGGAGTGAGTCGAGTTGAGGTGAGTTGGGTTGGAGTGAGTCGAGTTGAGGTGAGCCGGGTTGGAATGAGCCGGGTTGAGGTGAGCCGGGTTGGAGTGAGCCGGGTTGAGGTGAGCCAGGTTTGGAGTGAGCCGGGTTGGCTGTGATGAAAAGAGGCAAAATTTTGATAGAAATTTTAGAGGTATATTAGAGGCTTTGATACCATGTGAAAAGTATAGAGAGATAAGAAGAAAAAATCATTTAATGTTATATTGGTATATTTTAAAATGTACATAAAAAATCCTATTTATAGGGTTGTAATAAGTATAATACAAATGAAATAATACAAGTGCATTACAAGTGAATTATAATATTAAATATAACTTAACATTACTAATATTCATAAACATTACAAGTTTAGTAATTTTTAAAGTTGCTTAGTAAATTTTTATTTTCTCCAAAAATAAATAAATTTGTGATATTTGTTCTACAAAATTAACAGGATCATCGAATTACTAAATGGCAAATAACGTTTCGCTCACACTATAATATGAGACCGTTGCAAGAAAGTATATGACGCTTATTAGTAAAGGCTAGTTTTATATTAACGCATGTGTTTTAATTTGGACCGTTCTAACTTAGTATAAAATGTGTTTTTGTCTTATAAAAATTGGATATGAACAATAATTATAAAACTAAGTAAATATTTTATGAGTTATATATTGACTTGTATGTTCACATTATTAGCAAAGATCTTATTTTATTCACGTATATCTACTTTATGTTTAGTCGTTTGAATTTATAATAATTGTAGAGTTGCACAAATAAAGTATATAATTTATTAAATATGTAGATAAAAACTGATAATATATATAAGGAAAATATAATGTTTGTGCTTAAAAGTAAGTTTATAGGATAATTTTCTCATTGTTTTTATAGTGTCTACTATTAACTAACATTTCCAGAATTTTATTCCACTTATTATTTTACTTCTACGTACCAAAAAAAAAATTTATTTTATTTTTATCAATAACCAAACATTACGTTAAATAGTTAGGATTACAAAGTAACTCTTAAAATTAAGGAACAAAGTAGGTGTTCACTGTCGGAATTTGAGCAAAAAAAAATTTAATCGGATCATTTGATTATTAAAAATATTGAATCTAACGATTTGTTCTGTTTGGTTAATGAATAATTCATAAATATGGTATATCTAATGATATATCTTTAATTAAAATATGATAAATTTAATTAACGATTTGTAAGAAATAATATGCAAAATTTAATATATTATTAAAACCGGTACGATTTAGTTAGATCGATTTAAAAATTAATATAACTGGACTAAATCATTTGAAAAATGTTTTTAATTAATACAAACAGGACCAAATCGTTTCATTTACAAAACTATTCGAACATGTTCGATCTAATTCATTTTTTCAGTTTAATTCGATTCGATTCAATTTTTGGACACCCCTAAGTACAAAGTTATAGATCACTCAATCATCAATAATTTTTTTTCTTTTTAGGATGAAGTACACGAATGATCATTTTGTTTAGGTTAAAGATGTTGTTTAATTTATATGTTTAGAAAAAATATTTTTAACTCTTTTAATTTTGTTTGTGAAAAATGTATACTTAAGTTTTTTTGTTTCTGAAACATGTCACACAATGAAAAAAATTAACATTTTATAAAAAATTTCATTAAATATAACAGAATAATACATTTATATTATGTATTTTTTAATAGATATATTCATAAAAAATTAATATTTAGTTAAAAAATTACTCAATTTTTTTAAGAAAAATTTATCTTTCAAAATTTAATAATTTTTTTATTGTCTAATATCCAAAGTTACATACATTAGACAATAAAAAAATTAATTTAAGTCTGCTCAAAAAATTTGAGTAATCTTTTAATTAAAAATTATTTTATTAGATATATATCTATTAAAAAAATATAAACATGATTTGTTACATGTATTATTCTGTTATATTTAATAAAAAATAAAATAAAATAAAATTTTATTATTATATTATATATTTTTGACTATCAAAACGATTTTAAAACATATTTTCTAAATATATAAATTAAATAATTTTTAGAGTCTAAACAAAGTGAACTCTACCAATGTTTTTTTAAGAATAAACGGCCATGTCTTATTCAACATTTTCTTTTTTTCACCAGAATAATATCAGGGCAAAGTGACAAGTATGTTCCAAAATGCTATACGTCAGTTTGCCATCAGTTCAACAAATTTCACAATATATGTCAAATCTTTTCCAATACGGTGATAAAGAGCTATACTATAGTACTTATATTTAAACAAAATGAGCCCTAGTTAGAGCTATACCATAGTTTTTATGAGAAAGGGATTACTGAAGGATAATTACTTTTTTCCAATATAAGTTAATCTTAATCTAACCTAAGGGGAATGTGGAAGGAGATTTTTAAAGACAATATTAATAATGAGGTAAAATATTAATATTTTAGGTAAGAATTGCACCTGCAACTACAAAGTTATGTGTGCATCAATTTTGCTACAAGATAAGTTAGTATTTTACAAGAATTTTCTTGTTACCTAAAAGTGGAAAAATTATGAGATAACACTATGTATGACTCTTGTTAGTATTAATTGTTAATTTTATTTTCATTATTTATATTTTTTTTTATTTTTATAAAAATAAAAAATCAAGATAAACTTATTCTATTAATAATAGTGCACTTCAATGTTAGGGGTTCAATCCCAAGTATTTGGGAATTATGTACATTTATGTCGGGCAACATTATCTATTATATGTTAATAGATAATTACATATTTTTCTATAACTTTAAACATTAAATTTTAAACCTTTCAATCTAAATCTTAAATTCTAAGATATAAATTCTAATTAAAACTTAAAGTTTAAACTCTAAAATTTAAACCTTCAATTAAAACATGTATTTGTATCATTTCTTAAGTATTTTTTAAAGGAAATGGTAAGAGGTCAGAACTGTTAAATTAATTAAATTAGATGAAAATATATAAATAAAAGAAATTACGGATTAAGGATAAAAGAATACAAGGATATAATGAACTATATTTTTTAAATAAATAATTATAAAGCACCCTCACATTAATTTATGCATTTACTCATTACTCATTACTCATTACTCAGAAATAATCACTAAAATACATGTACACAAAGAGCATATAATGTCTCATAAAAGACAATACGCAATATATAATAAAAAATGTATATAAAAATATTAAAAGAGAAATAATATTATATATATAAATAAAAGGAATGACGTATCGAGGATAAAAGAATGCAACAAGATGGATATGATAAACTATTTTTTTAATAAATAATTATAAATCACCATAGCTCACATTAGTTTATGCATTTAATCAGTATTCACAATCACTAAAATAAATGTACACAAAGAACAAATAATGTCGCATAAAAGACAATATGCAGTATATAATAAACAATTTCACATAAAAATATCAAAAGAGAGATAATTAATATATATATATATATATATTGATTAATTATTGAAATTTGATTTCTATTTCTCTATACTTGATGTAAAATAAGAAACCTAGTACTCCTTTTATTCAAATCTTGGTCACATCAATGTCATATGTATATGGCTATATGCTCACTTATACCAAATATGAAAATAAAAAAAATAAACCGTTAATAGTTTTAAAGTGGAAATTAAATGTAAAGAAGAAGATGAAGATGAAGATATATAATACCTGAATAATCCAGTGGGCAAAGAGGGAGAGTAGTAGTTCTTGGAAATTTAATATACAGAATAACATGCAAATATTAATTATTTCAAGTCTAGATCAACACAATCTTCATATCTCTAAATACAACAAACACAATTATTAATAAAATTAAAATTCAACACTGATCAATCCCTCTTTTTGCACCTTTTTATCTTCCAAACCTTAAATTCAATATTCTCTAAATATTAATATGGTGGTCTGACACCATGAGCCCAAGGAAAGGCCTCATGATTCAACTGTCCATTTGGAAGCAAATTTGTTGGCAAATTATAAACTGGCATAGCTGAAGGATCTGGTAACCCAGCACCACCATGTTGCTGGCCACCGCTTCCAGCTGCGAGCCCAATCGGTGATCCGCCTCCACCGTGTCCGGCCTGTTCTCCTTCTTGTTCATCGTGATCATCTAAAGGCAATCTCTCATAAGTAGCATTAGAAAAAGTTGCAGCAATCAACATAACAGGGCCAGAAGCCAAAAGAGGACCAACGACGGTTCCACCAACAACCTGACCTTGACCACCTGCCAAATAAATAGTCAAACCAGTCGAACCAGGTGGTGCTGGTCCTGGAAGAAATGCTCCAGTTAATGATAAAATTTCAAAACGTCCATGAAGTGCCATAACAGCACTTGGAGCTGTTGGTTGACGGAGGGTAACGTTTGTTACTGTACCAGTACCACTAAGAACACAAACACCTCTTTGACGCCGTCTTGCAAATTGAGCAACACTTTCAGCCACATCAGCACCGTTCGCAATCTCCATAACATGACTTCTTAGGGCATTTGGACTGTCACGAGTTACGAAGATTGGTGGTTTCGGTTTGTTTTTGGATCCAGCTGGACGCCCTCTTGGTCTACGATTTGGTGCTTCAATTGCTCCTTCTCTAGGCTCATCGCTATTCTCTCTTTCCTCTTCTTCGTTATTATTATTATTATCATTTGTTAACGAGTTGTTGTTGATGGAGATTCCCAGATCTGATTTCTTCAAAGGAGATGAGCTACTTTCAACACCTGGTATACCCACTTGCCCAGCCCACCACCGATTCGCCATCGTTAATAATTTTAATTCAAGTCAATATAACACAATAACAATCAAAACATCAACAAGATTATTATAACAAAAAATTAGAAAAAAAACTATATATTATATATTTGGACCTTGATGAGAGATGATGGAAAAAAAAATTCAAACCCTGATCTAGTATTAGCTAAGTAAGCTTGATCAAGAAAGAACATATAAATATGTATGTAAAAGACTAGGAGATGGATCACTCTTATTTCAAAGCAAATTATAGAGAAAGATGAGAAGATAATTAAAAAAGAGAAAATATAGGGTTTCCTTGTATTTCTAAAATCTCTGTAAATAATCTCTAGAGAGTATATGAGTGTGGTTGAACTGAGGGTTCTGGTTGCTGTATAATGTTATAGCTAGTTTCTTTCTTCTCTCCACTCTCTTTCAAAGTGAAGGTTGTATCACTGACTTTGTTTTTCAGTAATTCTTTGAGAAGTAAGAAATTGATCGATAAATGGAATAAGATGGTGTTTGGTTGTGGTCTTGGGAACTAGGGTTTGTTTGTGTGGGGCAGCGTGCGCGTGAGATGGTGGGCTGCACGTCACTCTTTTTTCTTTACCAAATGATAGTATTGGAACATGTAAATTAAAATAAAAAAGAATTAATCTTATTTTCATATTCCTAGATGAACTAATAACAACACTTTTTTATTAGGTAAATTCTCATTGTTGTTTTTATATATCATTATATATATCACTAATAATTTTATTTTTTTGGTACGTAAATACAATATAATAAACATTTAGGTTAGAACACTATATATATATATATATATAGCATGTACATCAAACTAACTTCAAAATTGAGTATTATTTGTATATACGTGTAAATTCATTTAACACATAATAAATATATATATAAATTAGATATATGTAAACTACTGTTATATTTTAAAATCAATTTCATTATTTACTATACATGCTTACTATTTTGAAATTTCTAAGTCTATACACGTGATGAACCGTGGCAGAAAAAATGTACATTATAAAACGACCTTCTATCTTAATATATACATATGTATAATCAAGTTACATTTTTTCCCTGCTAAAAATTATAATTAATACAAGTAATACTCTGCACAATGTAGAAGTGGTAGTTTGTGTTGTAACTAGGCTATCCAATCATTTATAAAAACTTTATTAATAATGAAAGTGCTATCTTATTGATTAGTTATTTTTTACTAATATTGAAACTTTAACGCAAGTATTTATAGCATTTTAGAGAACCCAAATGCTTATAATCAAGCAAATACAAAGAGTCTTTTTCTTTCATTTACTTTCGATGAAAAAATTGTCAATTTATATCATAAAAAATGATAATTATAAAACTCAAATCAAATACAAATTAAATTAAATTAAAATTAAAATCTGATACCTCAAATAATTATAAAAAAATTGAGTTGGTTTTGAGCAAACATGTTAGCCTAAATTTTTAAAAAATGTTATAATAAGTTACAACTTACATCCTAAGTTATATTTTTAAAATTGGAGAAACACATTTCACAATACTTACAATAAAGATCTTTTCTTTCAAAATAAAATAAAACGTTATTATCTCAAAATTCATATAACTTTGTTAATTTTTCAATATTCATATTAACAAACTCAACCACAAATAATTTTTTTAAATGAAAAGGAATAATGTAAAAATAACACGCAGATTAAGATTTGAAAAAAAGTATAATGGTAATTACTTTATTATACTCATAACTTATGAATTAATGTTGTTAAATTTGTATTTACGAGAACTAATTATTATGCACCTAAAACAAAAGTGTCATATTATACATGGTAAATTTGCATTATTTATTCTAACTTTTGATTAATTAATTTGTTTATTATTTTTGTTTTTGGTTATTAACTTGGAAACATAGTTCAATTTCAATCAAAGAAATAATATGGAGGTAGACGAGGATAACATAGTTAATGTAATGAAAAACAAATTAGAGAGAGATGATACAACCATTTACGTTTTTCCAAATTCAAAGAAGTAAAGACAATGATAAAAAGATCATGGATATGAGCACACTTTGAGATTGGGTAGTTGGTTTCTCATAATATTCTACTAGATAAGTGTAAGTATTATCATCAAATCTATCAAAATAAATCTAAGAATAGAATATGTACTTTCACACATCATTATAATAAGTGTGTTATGAGGAACACATGTGATATAAGTCAGATTCTTATTAACTAGTTATTAAACCATAACAGGTATTTGTGAGTAGTTGTGTTATTTTCATGAACTTTGTTATATGCGTGAATTTTTCATTCAGTGTTAATTTATCATTTGTTCAAAAAATTAAATATTGTAATATTATTTTTCTCATTTTTAGTATTTCATGTAATGTTATTTAAAGCTAATGAGTTCTAATCATTAAACATATTTTTTTAATTTATAGAAAAAGTTCGATTAACTAAAACAAACATACAATTAACAATTCGATCTAATTTGAATTAATTTGGACAACTCATTTTTATTTAGTTTGAGTTTGAGTTAACCTTTATTAGTTTGAATTAAATTTAAATTAAGTTAAAGTTAGATTAATTTTAACTGGATGAATTTAAGCTAACTCTAACTGATGCAACTCGCATAAATTATCACCCCTATTATAGAGTATTAAAAAAATCTAAGAACAAAAATATAGGACCATTTTTTTTAATTGTATGTTTGTTTTAGTTAAATATAAATAAATTTGAAAAATGCATAGTTAATAAAATATCATAAATTTGTAAGTTCTTATGCAAGGTTTCAAATGTTGATGTACATTCAAATATTAAAAATTAAATTTTATAAAAAAAATTGAAGATGTTATCGTTATCAATATAAACTTTGATTTTTTTTAAAATTCTATAAAATCATGGAATTTGTTTATAAAATTTTATAAAATACCAAAATAATCAATTATTTATATTTTAAACCAGTTTCTTATTTAATACATATATTTTAAAAAATATGATATTCAATTTGATCAATTAGTCAATTAATTAATCAGAATATTATAAAATGACTAATTAAAATAGAAAATAACTATTTAGATTGCAAATACAATATTATTATGAACGAATGAACTTGACTGTACATAATCGAATTTAAATTATGAAAAAACTAAAGGTAAAGCTAGTAAAATAAATATGAAAATGAGGTATAAATAAAAATATATACGAAAAGAAGTATAAAATATTATCCCAAATAAAAATAAATAATCATTTGAGTGAAGATTAAAAAAATCATAAATAGATAAATTTAAAGGTATTGTTCAAAAAATAAAATAAAATAAAATACAAAATTAATATAAAATGATATTTTTTCTATATTTGTCAACATTTTATAGAGAATTCTATGAAAATATCCATAATATCTATGATATTTTGGTTAAAAAATATTTTTTTCAAGTTCAATAACTACCTTTTCTCGATAATGTCGTGACATTATCGACATTTATATTTTAACTAAAAAGATATAAATATTACGTTTTGATACGAAAACTTAAAAAAAGTAATAATATTGATGATATCTGCCATTTTTAAATCCAATACCTTATGTAAATATTATAAAACATCAAGACCTGTTTTATTATTATTTCCAGCTGGAACATCAAATAATATATATACCTTGCTATTTAGGGCTATTGTTATATATTATCTATAATAATATAAGAGTCCATTTTGTATAATATGGAGATCAGTTAGTGCCCTCCCTTTAAACTTCTGAAATTATGTATACTTAAATTTAATCTTATTTAATATGGTGGTTCAAACTGATTTGCAATAATAAAAATAATAAATAAAACTCAGTTGCCTCTGTCCAGATAATTTATATATTCATATTTAAACTAAGATTTCATTTCCATTCTTAATTTTGGCACCTTGCAAAAAGTACCTTAACCTATTGTTCCAATAGGAAAAAGTACCTTAATTTGGTCTGAAGTTCAGAGATAGGACCAAATCTGAAAATTATCTTCCTCATCTGACAACTATACAGTGTGGATTCACTATTATGACTCAAGATGAGGTATTCTTAGTTTTAGCTTTTAAGAGTGTTTTAATAAGGAGTATATATATGAAAGTAGGAGTTTGGAGATATAACAAATTACTAAAGAACTTTTCCCAACAGGCAAAAATAACAAATTAAAACTTTTTTTTAGTTTTGTTTGGATAATTACTAATTTTGTGGATAATTACTAATTATCACTCTCACAACCAAATAAATAACATGACTCTCCAAGAAATAAGCATGTAGTGGAATTTCTCTCACCACAAACTATTTAAAATTATATTTTCTAATTTCAAGTTATGAGAAAATGATAAATTAAAATTAAATAATATTATTTTAATAATTAAATATTAAAATATTATTTTTTATTTAGTGATTAAAACTCGATCTAATAAAATAAAAGTTTATATGAAAATCATAAAATATTTATTTTAATATTTAATTATTATCATTATTTTATTTTAATATTATCTTTATTTTTTATTTTTTTAAAAATAAAAATATATATTTAAATAATTTTCTATTAAAATATTTATTATTGTTAATTTTTTTTAAATAATTTCATACTAAAATTTACTATTTTTTAAAAATTAAGAAAATAATTTTTATTAATGACTCATATTTTATCGTATTTTAATTACATAATAGTAAATATTAATATTTAATAGTAAAATCATTAAAATAATATTATTTTATTATTATTTTTTTAAAAGTATGAAAAAAATTTAAAATATAAGAAATTAAATAATATCAATTTTATGATAAAGATTTTCGCAACCCTCTTTTTCTTTATATATATAATAAAGTACTATTTAAAAAAAATTACATGGCGGAAACTTTTTATGATCAAACTATAAAAAAATAACAAGATTGCATGTTAATGTCTAGGAAAATTAAATAAAATTGGTTTATTCAATGAAATCAATAAGACCCTCTCGGTGTCTTCTCTCTCTCTTTGTTGAAAATTTACAAATATCATTTTTTTTTAGAAGGACAATTAAATTAATCAAACCAGTAATGATTCATGCCATATAAGAAACTAGGTCAAAGCCTATTGCTTTGCTAGTTGAGGTGCCATTTTCTATTAATTATTATTATGCATGAACTGTAAAGTTGATAGATTAATTAATTTACGAAACCATTTAAATACTTGCATCACCATTAAAACTAATAGCACCGAATTTTCTATTATGTTGTTGAATATATATCTTATCTTTTCTTTACATGTAAAAAGTCTTCATATTTTGTGATTCTCTTTAAGGATTTGGTACATAGTAGCCGTATATAATAAAAGATATATATGTGTATATTTTAATATAAATATATTATTATTAATAATTTATATATATTAATAATATAAAATTATAATTTAAATGACTATCTTATCATATGTCATGAACCACTTTTCTATTTATAACTCATTATTTTTAAAAGTAATAAAATTGTTATAAATTTTATTAAGTGTTAATTTGAGAAGAAAAGAAGTCTTAATGTTTTGTCGAAAATTCATTTATTCCATTATAATTTTTCTCATAAAATCATTATCTTCAACATTTCAATTCCTATAAAAAAAAATCAATACTATCTCTCAAAATTTAAGGGGATTAATGAACATTTGTTATTCTTTAATTATTTTAAAAATGATTTTTTCCTTTATTTTTGACTCATGTGCATAGCATATGTTGACGTTCCCAATTAAATTTTAATTTTTGATTATTAATATATCTAAAATTAAATATGACTTACTTATATACTATTATAAAAATATGAATCTACATACCTATTTTGTTGAATATGGATACTTTTAGTATTATTTAAGTAACAAATACATGACCCTAACAACCCAAGATATACCTTGTCTATAGTAATGATAGCTTCTACATAACCGCTAACACATAACGACTTGATGAACCTGAGAGTCAAGACCTGACCTAAGTAAACGACCAAGTACACTGTCCTTATGACCTAGGTCACATCTGAATGTAAACTTTTGGAAGCATGTATATAACGACCTATTTATGTAATGTTTATAACAAACTGATTTAATATGAGTTGTTTTATATGTATTATGGCTACTTGTATGAAAGCACCAACCTATGTAACTTCAAAACCTGTCTAATAGATGTTATATATACTTTCTTAGTGAGAAAAATAAAAGATCTACTCATTATCAGCATTTTTTACATCTCTCTAACAATTACTAAAATCCCTAACACATTAAATACTTTCCAAACAATTAGCTACTTTGTGGCAAACTCATCCCTAAATGACCTGAATCTTGTGATCCTTCTCTGAGAGGATCTATCCTTAAAGGAACGCTTTGGGTATGACCTAAGAGGGTCTCTTTAGAATGGAAGTGAACCATGCACATCTTTCTCTTTAAGAGACATGATTGATAAAAAAATATAAAGGAAGAAATTACCTAACGTATATGTTGCAGGTCAAAGAATAAACAACCTAGTGGTGGAAAAATGTGCTTATTTTTACTGATGTCCTAATCAAATGGACTGAGATCCAAGCCAAATGTTTTTTTCAAACGAACTGGTGAAGAAAAATAGTATAAAAATCAAAGTTATAGGGCTGAGATCCTCTGAAAATAAAATTTGACCAAGTTATTTGGACAGGTAAAAGTGAATCTTTTTTATTATAAAAAGGGGGTAGAAGTTGAAGGGTCTACCAAGTGAAGCCAGGAATAACTCTAAGGATATTCTTTAACGTCTTTATGATCTCGCAACTAAGGGAATTCGTCAAACATTGCATGTATGATAAGATCATTATTTATTCAAAAGCTCACTAGATCTATCCTCATATTAAGAATAATGATCTAAAAGATACGAAGACCAAATGATGAAGTGTTAATTCCCCTGACTTCTCAAATTCAAGAGATGAGAAGTCAAGAAAATAGGTGAGTTAATGTTTGATATTATTCAAGTAACAGATACACAACCCTAATGACCTAAGGTACTTCGCTTATAGTAAGGGTAACTCCTGCATATCCACTAGCACATAGCAACCTAACAATCCTAAGAGTCAAGACCTTAAGATCAAAATATAACCTAAGTAAAAGTCATGGTACACCATCCTAACTACCTGGATTACATTTGAATATAGGGTCTTATGTAACATGTATATGATGACTGGTTTATGTAACGCTTATGATGACCTCATTTAATATAAGTTATTTTATATGTATTCTGGATACTTGTATAATAGCTCCAACTTATGTAACCTCAACACATGTCTAATAGGTGTTATATATGCATCCTTAGTGAGAAGAATAAAAAATCTACTAATTATCAACATTTTATACATCTCTTTAAAAAATCACTAAAATCTCTAACATACTAAATTCTCTCCAAACAAACACTACTAAGACACTGAACCTATTATCCTTGTGTTTTTTTTAAGCTTTAGATTATTTTATTTAGTTTTGTTGGTTTTTCTTGTAATATTTGTATTTTATATTTTTATTGTGTATTTTCTTTACTTTATTATTCTTGAATAATTTTTTTAATCACATAAAAGTTACGATGTTGGCATTCTCTAACATTAAGGATGATAATTCTTACGATTCTTGTTTACCCATTTAAGAAATGGGATAGGTTCAATCAATTCATTTATGAATAAATTATATTTATGTTGTATTTATCATTTTATGTTGAGATAATATCATATCAATTAATAAATAAATAAACTAATGTAAATTAATTTTAAGAAAAGATAATTCTTAAGTTCGATTAGGTAATGCATATCGTATTTATGTTTGGATTAACTCTTAAAAAATGAAAACATATTAATTAAAAAATTTCATATATGCTGTCATATTATATTATACTTATTTATTAAATAGAGTTATGGAAATCTTGTTAACATTGTATCAAATGTATTTATGTTTATATCGAGTTTGGATTGTATGTCTTTGCCCAAATTTAACACATTTTGTCCAAATTTAAAAATTAAATCAAAGTTGTATTATAATAATCAAAATTAACATGTTAATTTTTTAACTTTCTAATTTTACCATACTTAGTAAATAAGATTTTGGACGTAATATTAGGAAGAAAAAAGTTAGGTATCAAAGTAGAGTCCACAAAAATTTAAGGACCAATTGTATAATTTTCTTAATTTCTTTAATCAAAATTTATTAAAAATCTCTTTAATCAAAATTTATTAAAATTTCTTCATCAATTTGGTACCCAAATTTAGCACACCAACTTATTTAATCATCAAAAAATACTTTGAAAATTGGGAACTCTAGCATTTTTAAATCGATCAATTTGGTACCCACTATTTTAATTTGATATTTTAATTTCTTAAATTTAACTAATTTATATATTTTTAAGAGTAACTATTGACAAATAATTTATATAGCTAACTCGATTCAAATCATTAAACATACTTAGGAATGGAATATGTGTCTTGCATGTGTCCATATCTAATATCATTTTCTATATAAAAACCCTAGATATTGTAGATTTCATTAGTTGCTTTTTAGTACGTGAGGACATAAATACCCTTCTTTATTCATGTTTTTTCAACTTTAGTTTTTAGCTTTTTTATTAACTTTTAAAGCTTTAGTGTTTTTTTTCTTATACACTAATAAATATTAAAAATACTCGTATAATAAATATATGATAGCTATTATGAATTATTATATTTGGTCATTTTATTGTGTATTTTATTGTATTTATATTTAATAGTAAAAATTATTACATTTATAATTAGGTGATGATTCGTGTTGTTTTTGCTTATATATTTAATTTATGTGTCGAATTTGATCAATTCATTTATAAGAAATATATTTATGTTAAATCATCATTTTTGTTTTGATAATAAATAAGAAAATAGTCAACTAATATTTGTATTAAAATAATCATTCGTTCTAGATTATGTTATAACAGTTAAAATAATAGTCAATTAATGTACATTATTTTTAAACAAAAATAACGTATGTTGTTATGTAAGTGATTAGTACAACATTAACCCAACCATCCTAGATAAATCATTATTTGTATCAAAATACAATCATAGTTAACTCATTTATTATATAATATGTAATTTTTTTTTTGATATAAATGAAGTTAACAATATGCATCCATCTATAACTATATGGTTATTTTATTACTATCATTATTTTTAATTATTGACTACAAATAAGTTTTATTTATATTATATAAACAAGTAATATAATTTAAAATGATAGTATTTAAGTTGTAACAATCCCATATGAGTTTAAATCTTGTCTTTATGTATTGTACATTTAGATTAATATACAAGGAATTTATATATTTATCTTATAAAGCATGTTTTTATGCTTTATTATCCATCAAAATATAGATTAAAACATACAAAACTAGGCACATGCACTGCATGTGTCAATAAAACAAATATATATAAAAAGTGAAAATAGTTTGGTCTGCAATTATATTCCATTTTTTTTACTTCTTGTTATTTTATTATTTTTATTGTGTATAATGTAATTATTTTAATCATATTAAAAGTGATAATTCATATTGTTCACATTACTCATTTAATGAGTAAGTTTAGTTCAATCAATACATTTATGAACGAATCATATTTGTATTAAAATAATCATTTTTATGTTGAGATAATATTATCTCTCATAATTAGTCATTTATAAGTAAATCATATTGTGTTGAAGTAATCATTTTTATGTTAAGATAATGTTATATCTAATATTAATTAAAAAAAATAGTAAGTTAATATATTATATTTAAATAAATAAATTCTTATTAAATTCAATCAATTCTAATATATTATTTTCGTATAAGATTAACTTATAAGATAATAAAAATATTAATTAAATAATTAGTTTATTTATTAAAGGAAATTATGTAAGTATTATAAATATTGTTTCAAATGGTTTATATTTATAGTGTTAGGATTATATTGTTCTTAAAATAATAATAATTATTTATTTATAATATTAATATTAAGAATTACCAACAGCCTACAAATATATATATATATATATATATATAATAAGGTTAAGAATGCCTACAGGCTACAACTGTATATTCATTTCTCGTTTCACTTTTTCTATTTTGTTATCTCTATAACGGATAATCTTTATAGGAATTTGGTTTGTAATAAAAAATTAACAACTATAATTAGCTTGTAAATAGACAATAATTTAATTACATAGGATAATCTCTTTAACAAATGAAGTTTTATTTTTAACTTTCTTACATATGATGTACATATATATTTTTTATAACCTAAAAAACATACTTTTTTTGTATGTCACGTAAAAACATATTTTGTAGGAGATTAAAAGTAAAACCATGTAAATAATTGAATCATATAAATGGTTCTCATATGTTTAAAAATGTGATACATGTTTTTTTTATAAAATAAAATCATATAATTTTTAAGAGTTTAAAAATAAAACCATATAAATAACTAAATAATATAATAAATGGGATGATAATTACTAAGTTAATTTTCACATTTCACGACTTACACATTGTTAGAAATACTGAAGGATTATAGGCATGTAAAATTTAATTCGGTCTAGTCAAAGCCCGAATGATTAGGTGTGTTCTATCTTAACTCAAATACCGAATGATTAGACTAAAAAAAAAAGTCTAATCTAATCCTATTTAAATTATTTTATGACCAAATTTATAACTAAACATTTTTAACATGTGATTGGCTTGAAGTAATAGATATGTTTAAATTTTATAAAATATATTTGATAATTATATGACATTATTTTATAATATCTTACATAATTTAAATTTAATAATGGTAAAATCTCAATTAATATGAAAAGAATTTACATAATATTTATTTTTTAATATTTTTTAATTATTAGTATTGTATTTTTTTTTAATTTTTTTAATTTTTAGTTTTATTAAAAATTAAAATATATATTAAAATAAAATTTTATTTGAATTTTATTATTTTATTTAGAATATTTCATATTAAATTTAATTTTTCTTTTGTTAAAGATCGTATTTTAATCGTTTTTAGTTACTTGATAGAAAATAATAATATTTTAAATTAAAAACTATTAAAATAATATAATTTATCCTTAATTTACTCTTTTTACAAAATTAAAAAAATTAAATGATATCGTTTATAATCTCAGAGACTAAACCATATAAATGATCTAATATAAAGAACTTTTGTCACATGTCATCTTATATTATATTTAATTTATTTTTTATTTTTTAATATCGTTCATACTTTTTTTATTTAAAAATTACAAGTACTAATATGTAAATATAATCATAGTCATCAATGATCTTAAATCTTTTTTTCTTTTAATTATATTTGTATACATTATCTAAATAGAGATATTAAAATTAATATATTTACATAGATTGATATTTAACTTAAACATTAATAATTATGATATATAAAATTTGTAGAATTAAATTTATTTTTAATGAATAAAAATTTCAAAAAAAATATATCCAATCTAATTTTTTTGATTCAATTTAAATTAATTTTACACGTTTAATTGAATTGGTTTAGTTTTTATTTTTAATAACCAATTATATTATGTTGATTCAATTTTTAATTCAAACTGAACCAACCCAATTTTACATACAAGTAACACTACTAATAGTTTGTATCTTTAATCACAAGAACATATAGCTTTCAATTGGATCATATAAGTCTTATAACTTTATTTGAGTAGCACATTAGTCTTGGTTTCATAATCGATCCAAAATAAATGGGAAAAATAGTAGGGTATAATCGAAATATCAAGTTTTTATTTAAAAGGGATTTTTTTTAAATGGCTAAAAAATGAAAAATACTTAATCTCTTGAGATAAATAAAAAAAAAAATATAAAAATAATATAACTTAGGCTCTGATGAAAGAAAATGTTCAATTCTTGACCCTGCTTGGCTCTATAGCTTGAGAACTAGCAAATTCAAAATTTATTGTTGTTTCAAAGACTCCTAACTACACTCAAAATACCCAGTTTGACACTTGTTCTTAAAACAAGGGGAAAATCTCATTCTGATTCTTAAGGAGGATAATACTAGAACTATGCTTACTAAGATTTGAGATTTTTTTTATTTTTGTTTTTTTTTATGCTCAATGTTTTTTTTTCATATATGGTAGAATTATGATTAATTAAAAGAAGTATGACTACAAAGATTTTGTTTTTTGACTGCCAGAAGAAAGTTGAAGCTACATAATAGTATAAAATAAATTCAAGGAAATCAGTGTTAATTTAGTTTATTTAGATAAATTACAAAAGAAATAGACTTAAACAAATATTTTTAAGTTTTTTATATATATAAAAACTCAATATTTGGATTTTATCCTTATATTTTTCCTATTTTTTTTTATCAATATTTAAATTAAAATTAATATATTATTTAAAAAAATTTATAAGATTTATATAATCTATTTAAAAATTATAGGACTAATATGCTCTAATAACCTAACGTTTCCCGAGGTTTAAGATTGATTATACTTTGAACCTTAAAATAAAGAAAGAGGACTTATAAAAGTCCACAAATCATGCAATTTGTATAATTTATTCTCTCAAATTCTAAAAATTGTTTTTTAACCCATTAGTTTTAAGAAAAAAGAGTACAAATAATATTATTTTCATAATTTATTTATTAAAATATTATTAGTTTTATTATTAATAGGTTTATGATAAAACACGAATAATTAAAAAGAATAAAACTGAAATTTAATATGAATTTATTTAAGAAATAAATTATTAATAATAATATTTTAAAATAAAATTATTTAAATGTATATTTATAATAATCAAATATTAAAATAAATATTTTGTAAATTTATTTTTATATTAACTGTGATTATATTATTGTTAAAATAATTGAATTTTAATCGTATTTTATTTAATAAAAAAATATTATTTATCTATAATTAATTATTTTTTTTAAAATTAAGAAATTAGAAAAATATATTCTTAAATATAAGAGAATAAATATACATTAAAACGTAATCCAGAAAACTCAGTTGATTTATTTGTCTAAAATAAATTAATAAAAAAATAAAAAATAAAAATTGACTTCTACTCTCAATTCATTATAATTTTGAAGATTGCCCCACCAACTCCTCCCAAGTGCCCTAACTCCCAACTTCTGATAGTTTCGTCACCTCATGGAACGGAAAGGGTGGCGCGGGGAGTAATGGAAGCGACAAAAGTAAAGCAAACAAACGTGAGCTGGTAAATTAATTTTATTTGTACTCAGTAGCCAACAACCCCGTGCCGTGAGAGGCAGAGACGGAGTCACGTGCATTCTAGAAGAGGCATGTATTTTCTTTTGGTTTTTAAAAATGTATTTTTGTTTGTAATATTTATTTGTTTTAATATTTTTTTTTATGTACAATTTGATTTGTGTATCTTGAGAAAATTATTTTTCTATCAAACATGTGATATATTTTAAATTTGATAAATTTTACGAATAAAATTGTGATATTTTTTTTATTTTTATTATCATAAAAATATAATATTTTTAAATATTTATATTTTAAATTTTATAATATTAAAAATAACAACAACCACACACTAATAACTTATTAAAAATGATTTGTTTCTTATCGTAAAATAACTTATTTTGAATCATTTATGTAAATGATCGCTTATAAAAAAAATATATAAAACAACAATTTTAACAATAAGTTTATTTTTTTAATTTCTTCGTCCTCTCATATATTTGTAGAGAAAAATTTCACAAAATCTCTTAAATTAATTTATTTGTATTGTTTAATTACTTAGATTATAAATTGTGTCATTATTTGGTTATAAAAATAAAAAATTAAATATAAATAATATTATTTAAATGATTTTTTTATTAATTTTTTTTATTTTTCTACCAAGTGATTAGATGCTAACAAAATACAAATAAATTTATAATTAATATGAAAAATAATTCACAAAGTATTATTTTAATATTTTTTAATTGCTTCTATTTTATTTTAATGTTTTATTGATTCTATAATTTTTATTAAAAATAAAAATAATTTTTTTGCTTGAATATTATTTTTGTTGATTTCTTCTTAAATAATTTTTTATTAAGTTTAACTTTTATCTTTGTTAAAGAATCATAATTTAATCGCATTTAATCATTTAATATAAAAATAATAAAATTTTAATAGAAAAATTACTAAATAATATTTTATCTTTAATTGTTTTTTTAAATTTTCTCATTTATAATCTAAGTGATTAAATAACACAAATGACTTAATTTAAAAAACATGCATTTATAATACCTCATCTTATATTGTATTATCGTTCAATTTATAACCTATTTAATAATAAATTTAACTTATTTATTATTTTATAATACAATAAAAGTATAATTTTATATTTTATTTATATATTTGTTCACAAATTTTATCCATAAATACTTCTTCTTTTCTTTTTTTACTTTTTTGACAAAATGTAAATGTAAATATAAATTTTAATTTATTTTATATTTTTTAATTAATATAGTATTTATATACCAATAAGTGAGACTCAAACCTTAAATATTTTATATATTTGAATAAAATTTATGACATTAAAACATAATTCATTAATAATTAATTTTTTAATTCATTGATCAATCATAACTTAAATGATCCCAAACAAATGTTCTAACTAAGTCACTGGTGTGAGTAGATTGCGGTGGGTGATGATCTCTCACTTTATAAATTTATACTCCCATTTAGAATAAATAGTAAAATAGATATTTGGATTCTTTATTGAAAAAAAAAACTATTTATTATTGTCCGATTTTGTTAATATCATCTTAATATATTCATTTTTAAAAACATTAAAATATTAAATTATAAAATAAAATATTTATTAATATTTTATGCTCTAAAAATATCAATTTTCTATTACTCACTAATGAAAGTCAATAAAAACATAACAATTTACGATTTTTTTAATTATATCAATTTATATCTCTAATATTTATAACAAAAAAATTATAATTTTAAACGGGATTTAATAAATCAGAATTCAATTTTCTACTAGTCTAACAGGTTAGATTTCAATTTAAAAAATATCTAATTAGTTCGCATTTAATATGTAATTTTTAAATTAAATTTTTTTATAATAAAAATATATAAATCTAATATAATAGATGATTTTTATAATTATAAGTTTAAATTTACATTATAAAAGTTGTTTTCCTTTTTTTTTTTCTCTCCAACATTTTATACTTTTTTATCTTTATCATTTTTCTATCCCATAATTTTATATATCTAATATATTACCAAATTCATCTAGCTAATAGTAAGTAGCTTCTTGCTTCTTAATATTTGTTGCTAGGGTTCTTCACTAGTTTTTTTTTTAATGTGGTTTTTTTATTTATTTATTTTGTAGGCATTAGTCCAGCTCATGGAAATTAAATCACCCATTATCAACCCTTATTAATATTTTATAGATGTTGCTAAGTGCTAATGAGTAGGAGCTGATCTTTTGTTATTCTTTGGCTCATTCAAATTGTATAAATAGTCCTATGGACAATGCAAATCATCAATAAAATTTACACAATTAAATCTAATTCAACCCCTAACAACCAACTCCATCAGCCAGTCAGCTGTTCCTTTTTTTCCTTAATTTTTTCCAAAGTTAAGTTTTTTAAAAAATAAAAATAAAAATCAATAAAATACATGTTTGAGCTAAAAAAAATTCATTCTGAAGATGATTACACAGACTCACAGAGGAAGCTAAGTTCCTGCGCTGAAAGATGAGAAAGAAATACAAAATGGGGATGTTAAGATATATAAATCATAATATGTCTTCAAACTACTGTTAAGACCCAACAGCTGTTTAGACTATATTGAGCTGTTTGGCTCCTCATATATCAGACCAAACTTAAGTCAAAGAAAATTCAAGATAAGAGTATGTTGATTCAGATACACGCAAATTGATGCTGGAGAGTCAATACAAGTTAAGAGTATATTGACAAAGGGCTGATGGTAAAATAAGTTACTAGTTTCTTTGTACATTCCTTTTTCTCTTAGCCAGAAGTTTCCGTATGCTTTTATGGATTGTGTCAATACAAAAATAATTAGGATCATACTACCAATAATCACCACAAGAGCAAGATCCATCCTTGAAGTGGTGAAACCTGTTACGATCCCTTACAATTATTACCCTCCCATAGATCTTGGATAGGAGCTTAGTCGCAGAGTGACAGTCATCACATACTCTAAGATTCTTCACAATCCGAATCGGGCTACCAACATTTGTACTTATGAGACCAAATGCCATTGCCAATTTTTCACTGTGATAATTCAGAGCTTTTTCTTTTTCTTCATCTTCTATGTTTCGTACTATGACAGACTTATTAGGAGTGTAACCAGCCTCTTTCAGCTTCATGCTCATCTCTTCTACCATTTCATAAATTTTTCTTCTATGTGGATGTGCTTTATCTCCCATAACAAAGTCATGAATTGAGCCATTCACTTCAATTGAGCTAAGACCAGGTTGTTTCCTCATTCCTCCATCCTTCATAGCCCTTCTCAATCCAGCAACATCATCCCATCTGTTCACTGATGCATAGATGTTTAACATCAAAATGCTATAACCACAATTTTGGGGTTCCAACTCAAGAAGCTTTTTTGTAGCCATTTCTCCCAAATCTGGATTTTTATGAAGCTTGCACGCAGCTAGGAGAGCCCCCCAAACAAGTGTGTTAGGCTGCATTGGCATGCTTTTAATCAATTTATGAGCCTCATCTAGTTGACCTGCCCGACCTAGAAGATCAACCATGCATCCATAGTGCTCAATCTTTGGAATCAAGCCAAATATATGAATCATTTTCTCGAAAATCATTTTTCCTTCGGCTACCAATCCTGCATGACTACAAGCATGAAGAACGCTAATAAATGTAATGTTATTGGGCTCAATACGTAATCTCTCCATTTCTTCAAGGAGTTCCAAAGCTTCATTTCCCCAACCGTGCAAGGCAAATCCAGACATCATGGCATTCCACATACAGATATCTCGATCTGTGGCTTCAACAAATAACTTGCGAGCAGTATCTATGTCTCCACATTTTGCATACATGTTTATTAAAGCTGTTTTTAGTATTACATCAATTCCTATTTGTTGCTGGTTTATGTAAGAATGAATCCACTTGCCCAAGTCTAGGGCCCCCGCATCTGCACATAGTGAAAATAGACTAACCATCGTTACTTCATTTGGCTTCAATCCTTTTTCCCTCATTTGGACAAAGAGGTCACAAGCCTTACTAGTGCAGTTGGCTTGTGCATAAGCTGAGATCATAGCACTCCAGAACATAACATCTTTTTCATCCCTGACATCAAAAATAGCTCTTGCACTCCTTAAATCGCCACATTTTCCATACATGTCAACCAGAGCAGTAGCCAAAGACAAAGAGATGACAAACCCATTTCTAAGAATAAAGGAATGCAGACACTTCCCTAGTTCAAGAACACCTACAAAACCACACTCTATAATCAAACTCAAAACGGAAATCTCATTTGGAAAAACACTCTCCTCCCGCATTTGGTTGAAGAGTTTTACTCCATCCTCTAACTTGTTGCAACGGATATATCCTGAGATCATGACAGTCCAGGTAACAATAGTTTTCTGAGCCAACCCATCAAAGAGCCTCCTAGCATAAGCTAAATTCCCAATTTTAGCATGCATATCTATTAAAGCAGTAGTAATGGGCACTCCCAACTTCTCATCATTGCTATGCCTCAAAACATAACTATGCATACTTTCCCCCATTTTTGCATCACCAATGTCTGCATAAAGGTTGACCATGCTAAGCAAAGCCATACCATTGGGCCTTACTCTTTCAAAATTCATATAATTTATAAGCTCGAAAGCTTCTTCTAAGATCCTATTTCGGACATAGCACCGGATCATTGTACTCCAAGAAACAGCATCTCTATCAAACATTTGATCAAATACTAACCGTGCAAGAACCATGCTCCCACATTGACTATACATTTGAATCAAAGCATTACGCACAAAAACATCACTATACAATCCATTTTTCAACGCAAAACCCTGTATCTCTTTTCCTAATGAAATCATGGAGCATTGGCCACAAGCTTTGAGGACTGAAGGAACGGTAAAGTTGTCAACTTGGGTGTCCATTCTACGCATGCTAGCATAGATTTTAAGTGAATATTCAGGGAAATTGTTATTAATATAAGAGGTTATGAGGAAATTGTACTGCGCTGCAGAGCTCAAATGGGATTGGAGGGGACTAAGAGGAATTTGCTGGGTGTGATCAAACTGGGTCTTGATCATGTGGGCATGGATTTGTTGGGTTTGTTCAAAGTTGGGAAGGTCAGGAAAATTGTTTGCTTGGTGGTGATGTTCTCTAAATTGGATTTGGGTGAATTTGATTTCGGAAGGAGAAGAGGATCGTTGGAATGTTGGAACAGTAAAAGGAATGAGGGAAGTTGATGGGAGGTGAGACTTGCTTGTGAGTATTATTTGGTCCATTACAAAAGTTTAAGCCTTTCTCTGAGAATGGGCATTATTGTTCTCCTCTTTCGGACAAGGAAATCAAAAAATATCTCAGAACAGCCACTTCACTGCTATACTCTTACACGCTTTACAAATCTTCGAGTTGAATTGCTAAGAATTGTGTGGCTTCTAACTTATTTTTTGGGGCTAAAATCAAACACGTGCACTATAGCAGAACTTGTGGCTTCTAAGTTATCAAGAATTATCGGGAAAAATGACTCATTAGTAAATTATTTTTTTATTTTAAATATATTGGTATTTTTAGTCTAAACTAAGACACGTACGTCACTTTATTATTATTATTATTATATATTTAGATATATTTGTTATTTTTTTTTATCGATAATTAAATAAAAATATGTTAAAAAATCGCATAAATATAATGGTTACATTATTTTATTACACTCGTACAAATTCAATTGATATTATGGGCAATTTCACTACACCCTTTCCTTTGGTAAAGCAAGAAAGCAACGTCAAAGATATTATTCTCATTCTCACAAAAGGTTTAGGGTGCAGAGGAAGCTCTTACAAAGTTCATTCGAAAAGCAAACCTTAAATATTTGATTCTCATTTAAAAAGTTGCAATTGAGATGAGTTAAAGTAAGATTAACTTGATTTTGTGACAATATAAAATAAGAAGAAAACATCCGTGGAAATTTAACGACAATTTATTCATTTTTTCCAAGTAAATAAAATTTAAAATATATAATTTTAAATTTATTAATATTATATTCAAATAAGTAAATAATCTATTTATATTATATCTATAATAAAATACATTATAACATATTTTAAAGATAACTCACAAATAAAAAAAATACAGACATTTAAAGAGAAAATTATCAACTCATACTCAAAGTAAGAATATAAAAATTTATTTTGTTTTTTATGGAATGATTAAACTAAATACAACTTAGACTATTTATAATTCTCACAATCCAATCTATACCACATAAATATTATCTATACATTTTTTTTTCTACATCCTTCAATCATATTTTCCTATATCTTTTAATCATTATATTTATTTTTGTACGAACTTCAACCATATTAGTTTGTTGTTGATTTTTAACAAAATATTATAGTCCCCACCACATCATGGTAAGAACATCTTACTATATCTAACTAAATGACATTTGGTTTATTTTTTTGTCATTTTAGATGATGAACATGCGTCCATTGAAAGAAAAATCAAAACATTGACGGATTTGTTAAAAACAATTAGTTAATTATGTATATCGTGGACACTAGGTTTGTAAATGTGAAGCAAACACAATGATATTACTGATTTGTTTCCAAACACGTGTTTGTTTTTCGAATTTGAGATGAGAAAACCAAAATATAAATTACTTCTTTTTGACCGTTTTGAAATAATATTGATTTAGTTGTTTCATTTATTTAACCAACTAGCCAATATTTAATTAAAAATATTTATGCATGCCAGATTACTTAACTGACTTTTAAGAATAGGATAGTAAAGGTGGAGCAAGACAACGAATTCTTAGTGGAAAATTAAGTTAGATTTGAAGGTGATTTAGAAGATTTGTTTGATGATGGATATAACGGTGAAGGCTTAGAAGAAGATGATGCTATTTAAGTATGGGGTGATACTAGCGGTGTTGATGATTTAGAAGGAAGAGTAGTGGATGATGAAATAATTGGATATTAGATGTTGATGGACAACATATTTTATTTGCTAAGGACTTGAATGTTGAAAATATGGAACTACTAATTGACCAAGTATATACTAGTATGCAAGTATCTAGGAGAGATATAAAATTTTATAACATCAAACATGGAAAAAATATAAAATTTTATAACATCAAACATAGAAAGAATATATATTGATTAGGGAATAATAAATTGATAATAGTGTCGGAGATGACTATAAATCTACTTAATTTAAAGAGCAAAAACATGGAGCAAAACATGAAGCAAAATAAGGAGTTTAATTCAAGGAATCATTAATTTAAGAAGTAATTCAAGTAGTGAATTTTCCTATAAATAGATATGTAATTGTAATGAATTAATCATCCAAAGTATTCATTCCAATTGAGAGAAAAACTTAAAGAGAAAAGCTTTTGTAAGAGAAAATTGAGAGTAATTTTCTTGGGTGTAATTGAGTTGTGGGTTATGAGTTGTGAGTATTGTAAACACCTTGTGTAATTTCTCTCCTTTCAGTAAAAAGATCTACAGCAAGTTTGGAGACGTAAGCAAGATTGGCCGAACTTCGTTATCAAATTTATGTGTTATTTTTCTATTCTTGCTTTATCAAAAATATGGCATATCAGTAATTTGCGTAATTTCCCAACAACTGGTATCAAAACTTTTGGTGGTGATTTCTATCAATTTCCTACAAGTACTATTCATGTAAATAGTGAAATTTGTCGACGATATTTGTTCATTGACGGAGGTGTTCTAATACACGGTGGTTTGTAGAAATAGTTAGAAATGATACGGAGAAAGTTAGATTTGAGTGGGAGAAATAACCGCAGATGAAGGAAGGGTGAAACTCGAGAAATTCGATGACACATATTTTGAGTTTTGGAAAATACAGATAAAAGATTATCTGTATCAAAGAAATCTATATCAATCTCTCTCAGGAAAGAAGCCAAAGGTTATGAAGGAAAAAGATTGGAATCTTCTAGACAGATAAGCCCTCGGAGTTATTCAATTGACGTTATCCTGTAATGTTGCTTTCAACATAGCAAAGGAAAAGACCACGGTGGGTCTTATGGCAGCTCTCTCTAATACGTATGAGAAGCCATCAGCCTCAAACAAATTGCACTTGATGAGGCATTTGTTCAATTTAAGGATGACAAAAGGCACATCGGTAGCTAAACATCTTAATGAACTTAACACAGTCACAACCCAGTTGAGTTCAGTGGAAATTGAATTCGATGAAGAAGTACGAGCATTGATACTTTTGTCTTCTTTACCAAAAAGCTAGAATGCTACTGTCACGGTTGTGAGTAGCTCATTAGGAAGCAATAAGTTGAAATTTGATGATGTTCGTGATCTGGTTCTCAGTGAAGAGATCCGACGTAGAAAGTCAGGTGAATCATCAATTTCATTAGTTTTGCATACAGAGTTAAGAGGAAGAAATTCAACCAAAGGGAATGGACATGACAGAACAGACTACCGAGGTAGATCAAAGGATAAGAGGTCCAAATTCAGGAATCCTAATAATTCCCATAGCTCGAAGACTATCGACTGTTGGTATTGTGGAAGAACCAGACACTACAAAAATCAGTGCAAGAGTGCACCGAAGGACAAAAAAGTGAAGGCAGAGGCAAATGTTACTTCCACCTCGGGAGAAGATGATACATTGATATGCTCTTTCGAGAGCAAGGAAGAATCTTGGGTGTTAGACTCTGGAACATCGTTCCATGCTACTTCACAAAAAGAATTTTTCGAGAAATGTCCCTGGAAACCTTGGAAAGGTATATCTTAGTGATGACCAACCATGTGCTATTATTGGCAAAGGTGTAGTGAAGATTAAGTTGAACGGGTCTGTTTGGGAGCTGAAGGATGTCAGACAAATTCCCGACCTAAGAAGGAACTTAATCTCAGTAGGGCAATTGGCCAGTAAAGGCTACACTACAATATTCCTTGGTGATGATTGGAAGATTTCAAAGGGCACAATGACAATTGCTCGAGGCAAAAAGAGTGACACTTTTTACATGACAGCAGGAGCACGTTGTTCAATCGCAGTTGCCGCAAGCAATGAAACATCAAATTTATGGCCCTAGAGACTAGGCCACATGAGTGAAAAGGGGATGAAAATTATGCACTCAAAGGGAAAACTTCTAAGTCTATAGTTTGTAGAGATATACATGTGCAAAGATTGCATACTTGGAAATCAAAAGAGAGTCAACTTTCAGAAAAGTTGCAAAACCCCAAAGAAGGAAAGGCTAGAGCTTATTCACTATGATGTTTGACATGAAAGACTTGGGTCTAGAAAAGAAGATTCTTGGAATGCAAATCATAAGAAATAAGAAGAAAGGATCCTTGTAGTTATCTCAAGTAGAGTATATCAATTGTGTTTTGTAGAGATTCAACATGGGTGACACCAAGCCAGTTAGCACACCCTTGGCCAATCACTTTCGCCTATCCAAGGATCATTCCCCTCAGATAGAGAAAGAAAAAGAATTCATGGCTAAGGTTCCTTATGCCTCAGCCATTGGAAGTTTGATGTACGCAATGGTCTGTATGAGACGAGACATTGGCCATATAGTGGGAGTTATTAGTAGATTTATGTCAAACCTAGGGAAAACTTATTGGGAAGAAATCAATTGAATTTTGAGGTATCTACGAGGCACCACAGAGAAGTGCTTGTACTTTAGTAAATGGGAGTTAAAAGTACAAGGCTATGTAGACGCAGACTTTGGAGGTGAAGTTGATCACCGAAGAAGCACCACCAGTTATATATTTACTGTTGGAACTACAACTGTTAGTTGGATGTCACAAATTACCAAAAAATTTATCACTCTATCCACTACAGAGGCTGAGTATGTAGCAGTGACTGAAGCCAGTAAAGAGATTATATGACTTCAAGGTTTGTTAACTGAGCTGGGATTCTAACAGGAGAAGAATGTTTTGCATATTGATAGTCAAAGTGCAATACACTTGGCAAAGAATTCAACATTTCATTCTAGAACCAAGCATATTGGACTTCGTTATCACTTCATCAGATCTCTATTGGAAGATGATGTGTTAATACTGGAAAAGATTCAAGGAAGCAAAAATCCAACTGATATGTTAATAAAGGTGATGACTATTGACAAACTGAAGTTATGCTCAACTTTAGTTGGTCTGTTAGAGTAACAAGACTAGAAAAGCTGTTGCATTGATCGAGGTGTGAAAATAAATTGAAATCAGTTTTCAAGTGGGAGAATTGTTAGAGATTTCTATAAAACTCCTTAATTTAAGGAGCAAAACAAGGAACCTAATTCAAGGAGCAATTCAAGGAACCATTAATTTAATGAGTAATTCAAGGAGTGAATTTTCCTATAAATAGATGTGTAATTGTAATGAATTAATCATCTAAAGTGTTCATTCTTCCCCGGTCGCTACGTCGTCGGGTCATCGTTGGTTTGTAATTTTTGTTAATGATTGTACACGAATGCCATGACTTTACCTTCTCAAACACAAAGATGAAGTATTTGGACATACTTGGACAACCATGATATTCTCCATGAAACCTTGTGTTCATAAATCCCACAACAAAATGTGACTGTAGAGAGGAAGAATAGACATATCTTAGAAACTGCTCGAGCCTTATTGATCAGTACACATATACCTAGTAGATATTGGAGTGATGTATTACTATAACTGTATATCTACTGAACCGTATGCCCACAAAAACCTTATAATTTCAGACTTCATTAAAGGTGTTATCTGATCATGTTCCCTTGCCTATTATTTTGATGTTTTTGTCCCAAATTTTTGGATGTGTTGTTTTGTCCACCTCCATAAAAATCAACAAACTAAGTTGGATCCATGTGTTGTCCGATGTGTATTCTTGGGGTATGACGTACAAAAAAAAGGATATCGATGCTACGATCTTATTACTAAAAGAAACTACATTACCATGGATGTCACTTTCTTAGAATCTGAATGTTTTTTCCCATCACCAGTATCTAATTTCCCTCTTCATGGGAGAGTTATGGTGAAGAATGAAATTGGTTTGATGTTGAAGTGTTAGACATTATAACAATTTGTCATACTTGGATAATGCCAATAATATGGATGAGCCAATACCTAGACCTGAACTTGAATTACTAAGAACTGAAGCTAAACTAGTGATTGAATCTCTAGAAGATGCAGTGGTTGATACACCCTTCCACTCTCTAGAATCCAATGATCCTTCTGCTGAGAATACTCCTGAGATAAGCTATCCTATCACATCTTTACAAACTAATGCTATAGATACCTCTACTGGTTATGTTCTACCTTTGAGACACAATCGAGGCAAACCTCCAAATCGATACTTTCCAGACAGAGAAGAACGACACTCCAAGTATCCAAGTATCCAATAGCCAATTATGTATCTATTCAAGGGTTATCAGAACCTATCAAGGCATTTGCACAAACAATCTCCTCGTGTAAAATTTCAAGTAACATTGAAGAAGCCTTATCTGATCCAAATTGTGCTCAAGCTATAAAAGAAGAATAACACATGGGTGTTAAGCGAGCTGCCTCAAGGGAGGAAGATGGTAGGATGCAAGTGGATTTTCTCCATTAAGTATAAAGTAGATGAGTCAGTTGATTGATACAAGGTGAGGCTAGTAGCAAAAGGGTATACACAGAAACATGGTATAGATTATTAGGAAACCTTCTCACCTGTGGCTAAACTAAAAATTGTTAGAGTTTTGTTATCTCTTACAGAAAATTTAGATTGGACATTGCACCAACTTGACGTAAAAAAATGTCTTCCTTTATGGTGATCTTGAAGAAGAGATTTACAAGGATATCCCACCAAGATATATTGTTACAATCAGGAAAAGAAATTACATGTAGATTACAATGAGCATTGTATGGACTAAAACAATCACCTCGAGCATGGTTTGGCAGGTTGAGTTCAGCAATGAGGAAATATGGGTTTCAACAAAGCAACTCTGACCACACTCTCTTCCTAAAACATCGACTGGGAAAAATAATAGCCCTTATAGTCTATGTAGACGACATGATCATTACAAGGGACGATAAAGAAGAAATCTCTAGTCTTTAAGAAAAATTGTCAAATGAGTTTGAAATGAAGAACTTAGGAGGGCTCAAATACTTCTTAGGTATTGAGGTAACAAGATCAAAATAATGCATATTTCTTTCCTAAAGGAAATATACTCTAGACCTACTGGCATAGGCAGGATTACTAGATTGTAAATCGGTCGATATTTCAATGGTCCAAAATCATAAACTTGGAGAATATGTGGACCAAGTACCTATAGATAAACAGAGATATCAATGGTTAGTGGGTAAACTTCTATATTTATCTCATACTCGACCTAATATTGCTTATGTTATGAGTGTCGTGAGTCAGTTCATGCACTGCCCAAGTGAAGACCATATGGATGCCGTCATGCGACTACTTCGTTATTTAAAATCCTCCCCTGGGAAAGGACTTATGTTTTCAACGAATGACCAAGAATATCAAGGATAAGAAATATACTACTGGATACTTTACTTCTGTGGGTGGTAATCTTGTTACATAGAGGAGCAAGAAACAAAAGGTAGTTTCCTTGTCTAGCGATGAAACTGAATTTCGAGGAATGGTTAAGAGAATATGTGAGCTCCTTTGGTTGAAAAAACTTCTAATTGAGATTGGTGTTGCTCCTAACTTTGAAATGAACTTATTTTGTGATAACATGGCAACCATTGTCATCTCCCACAATCCAGTTCAACATGATCGCACGAAGCACGTTAAAGTGGATCGGAACTACATCAAACACATTTGATACGAATACTAAAAGTTTCATAAAGATGAAAAAACTATAGTAATATAAAGATGAAAATGAAAGATATATAAAAGAGAAAACAGATTTATGTATATGGTGTTGAACGAGATGGAATTAAATCAATATTAACTCATCAGCCAACAGCCATTAGGCGGGAATAAATATAACAAGATAAAAAATGGAAAAAAATAAGATGCGAAGAAGTTGAATTAACCCAGATACCCTTTTATATATTGTTTAAGATTAAATAATAATTTTTTGATTTAGAATATTATAGATATGAATAAATTAATAATCTAATAGTAAAATGATAAATATGTTCTATTTTTTAGTAAGACATCAATGTATCTAAAATAGTAAAGGTAATTGATTTAAATGTGAGGGCGTTTAAGATTTATCCATCTTAAATTATAACAGAAATAATTTACACATAATTTTGTAAAGATTAAGTAAGTTTGTGGTATATTTGTAACGAAGTAGTGATAATTATTTAAAAAATGTAATATTATAGTCATAAAATAAAGTTGTTTATTTTATAATATATCGTAACTTTTTATTGCCTTAATAACTAAGAAACGAAATGAATAATTTTTAAATTCAATATGTATATCATGAAAAAATAATCAATAAATATGTTAAAAAAATGTAATAATTGAGTAGTAGAAAATATTGTTTATCTTTTACAATGTATTTTCTTTTAATTTCTATACAAATAATTAATTTACTGAACAATTTACAATAAAAAGGTATTTATTAATATGTATTTTAATTGGATTAAAATAGTGTAGTTACTTGCAAAAATAAATTTACAATAAAAAAATATATTCACCGTTAAATAAGAAATGAAAAGTAAACATTTCAAGGTCAAGACAGTAAAGTAACATTTGAAATAAATTACGCCAAAAATAAATGATTAAATAGCCAAAATTTATTCCACTGTTTGTTATCTAAACACTTCATGGTCATATACCTGGCCCCTTTTTTTAATCCGTAAAACTTTATCAATTTTAAAAAATTTAAAATGGTAAAAATATATTCTTTTAAATTCAAACTTGTATAAATTTTATAAGTAGAGAAATAGATCTCTAATAATGGAATAATTATTAAACAATTGACGAGATTTTTAAGTTTTTTTATATCATAATAATATTTTAGTTATTTTATTTTTATAAAGTAAATTTAGGTAGTATAAATAAAACATTTTAAAAATTTTTTAAATAAAAAAATTTGAAAGTGAATTTAATATAATAAAATTATTATTTTATTTTAATAATTTAAATAGTAAAATATATTTTTTTAAATTTTAAATTTTATGAAATTTTTAATTTTTTTACACTTTTATATATCGTATTTTATGTAAGTATTGTATTTAATAAAAAAAATACAATACAAGAATATTTAAAAATATAAAATTTCGAAAAATAGTTGATTAAAAATAAAAGAAAATATTATACATTTTAAATAAAATAAATGATAATTTTATTATTATTAAATATTTTTAATATTTTTTATTAATAATATAATATGATATTATTTTATAAGTAGTTAGATTAATTTTTTTTAAGATGATAATTTGAATATTTATTGTGAAAATGAATTTATTAAAATACTTACTTTTGAGTTTATACAAATAAATTGACTTGAAAATCATGATAAAAAAGTAAACTAATAAAAAGGGAAAATTACCGAATCCAAAACCCTCAACCCTTACATCAGATTGTCCCTATTTGGAGCCAAGATTCAATTGTATGCCGTATGCTGTATGCTGTATGCCGTATGCCGTATGCTGTATGCCGTATGCCGTATGCCGTATGCTCATTCTCATTCTCATTTCCTAGCACAGCCTCCGTAAGCAGAGGCTCATACAAAGGTAGAGTGGTACTCTAAATTTTTTTTTTTTCCAAGTATGTATTATGTTCCGTGTTATTTTCTATCATGTTTATAACGGTTTTTATTTATAATAATCATTTCTCGTTCCATAATTTAGAAATAAGTTTATTTATATTTTAATTTAAAAATAAGCTACTTATAATCCATTCAGCCAATTTTTTTTTTTTTTTGCCTTTTCCAACACTCTTCTCTCTCCTTCCCCTAATTTCCAGCATCCTTTTTCTTTTCTCTCCTTCCCTAATTCTTGCACCATTCTTTTCCTCTTCTTATTTTCTAAAAAAAAACCAAAAATAAAATATCATCCCCACCAACTTTTAATAAATGATAATTTATATTTATATAATAAAAAAATATATACTTTTTTATAACAAATAACTTATCAAAATTTTATTATAAAATTTTAAATTATTAAAAACTTTACTAAAATAAATTATTCAAGATTAAATAAATTAAAAAATATATTACATTGTAACACATATCTCTAATATTATTATAATTTTAATTATTATTAAAATAACAAATATTTATTAATAATAATTTAATTTAAGTATTAAAAAAATAATTAATTAGATATATTTTATTATATTAATAATAAAAATAATTATAATAATATTATATTAGATAATATTTTCACAAAAAAATAATAATTTAATTTTTTTTATGAATATTATTTTTATATCATAATTATAATTAATATTATAATTATTTATTAAATATAATTATATTTATATTTAATAATAATAATAATAATAATCTATTATATTATTTATGAATTATCAAAATGCTTAGCATATCATTTTCAATATGTATATATTTATATTTATTTGATTATAAAATAAATTATTTTTATTTTTTAAAATAAATTTTTAATATATGATATGATAAAAGAGATTTGTGTATTTAAAATTAATTATAAATTTATAAAATGTTAATATTTTATTATGTTTATAATAATTATATTTTGTAAAATTGAATTAAAATACTTTTTTTTAAAAATAAAATTGATGAAAAAAATATAATTTTAAATTTAAGATTATATTTAACCTATTTTTAAACTATTGAATAAAAAATTTATAAAAGTCCTGTTTATAATTGTTGGAGATTGTTATAAAGCTCCTTAATTTAAGGAGCAAATTAAGGAGCAAAACATGAAGCAAAACAATGAGTAAAACATGAAGCTTAATTTTAAGGAGTAATTCAATTCAAAGAACCATTAATTTAAGGAGTAATTCAAGGAGTGAATTTTCCTATAAATACATGTGTAATTGTAATGAATTAATCATCTAAAGTGTTCATTTCAATTGAGAGAAAAGCTTTTATAAGAGAAAATTGAGAGTAATTTTCTTAGGTGCAATTGGGTTGTGAGTTGTGAGTGTTGTAAACACCTTGTGTAATTTCTCCTATTTTAGTAAAAAGATCTGCAGTAGGTCTGGAGACGTAAGCAAGATTGGTCGAACTCCGTTATCAAATTTGTGTGTTATTTTTATTATTGCTTTATCATAAATCTAGCTTATCGGTAATTTGGATAATTTCCCAACAACTGGTATTAGAGCTATTGGTGGTGATTTCTGTCAATTTTCTACAAGGTTACTATTTACGTGAATAGTGAAATTTTGTCGACGATATTTGTTCGTTGACGGAGGTGTTCTAATACACGATGGTTTACAGAAATAGTCAGAAAGGATCTGGAGGAAGTCAGATTTGAGTAGGAGCAATGGCCGTAGATGAAGGAAGGATGAAACTCGAGAAATTTGATGTCACAGATTTCGGGTTTTGGAAAATGCAGATAGATGATTATCTGTATCAAAGAAATCTATATAAACTTCTCTCAGGGAAGAAGCCAGAGGCTATGAAGGAAGAAGATTGGAATCTTCTAGACAGATAAGCCCTCAGAGTTATTCGATTGATGTTATCCCGTAATATTGCTTTCAACATGGCAAAGGAAAAGATAACGATAGGTCTTATGGCAGCTCTCTCCAATATGTATGAGAAACCATCAGCCTCAAACAAAGTGCATTTGATGAGGCGTTTGTTCAATTTACGGATGAATGAAGGTGTATCAGTAGCTTAACATCTCAATGAACTCAACACAGTCCCAACCCAGTTGAGTTCAGTGGAAATTGAATTTGATGAAGAAGTACGAGCATTGATACTTTTGTCTTCTCTACCAGAAAGCTGGAATGCTACTATCACGGCTGTGAGTAGCTCATCAGGAAGCAATAAATTGAAATTTGACGATGTTCGTGATTTGCTTCTCAGTGAAGAGATCCGACGTAGAGAGTCAGGTGAATCGTCAACTTCTTCAGTTTTGCATACAGAGTCAAGAGGAAGAAATTCAACCAAAGGGAATGGACGTGGCATAATAGACTACCGAGGTAGATCAAAGGATAGGAGGTCCAAATCCAGGAATCCTAATAATTCCTATAGCTCGAAGACTATCGAGTGTTAGAATTGTGGAAGAACCGGGCACTACAAAAATCAGTGCAAGAGTGCACCGAAGGACAAACAAGTGAAGGCAGAGGAAAATGTTACTTCCACCTCAGGAAGGTATGGATTTACTTTCTAAAGCATAAGTTTGAAGTATTTGAGGCTTTCAGAAGATGGAAAGCTATGGTGGAAAATGAGATGGGTTTAAAGATCAAAAAGCTCAGAACCGATAATGGTGGTGAATATGAAGACACCAGATTCAAAAAATTTTGCTATGAGCACGGGATCAAAATGGAAAGAACTGTGCCAGTCACGCTTCAAGACAATGGTGTAGCTGAGCGTATGAACCGAGCGTTGACAGAAAGAGCCAGAAGTATTCGTATACAGTCAGGTCTACCAAACCAGTTCTGGGCAGAAGCAGTCAACACGGCAGCCTACTTGATCAACCGAGGCTCATCTGTTCCATTGAAGCATAGAATACCAGATGAGGTATGGAGCGGAAAATAGGTGAAACTATCACATCTAAAAGTTTTCGGTTGTGTAGCATTTGTGCATATCAGTGATCAAGGTAGGAATAAGCTTGATCCCAAATCCAAGAAATGCACATTTATCGGCTATGGTGAGGATGAGTTTGGCTACCGCATTTGGGATGACGAAAACAAGAAAGTTATCCATAGTAGAGATGTGATTTTCAACGAAAGGGTGATGTATAAGGACATGTAAAAAATAGACGCCAATGACTCAGAGTAGAATGAGTCAGTATTTTCAGATGCAGATGATGTCCCAGATAGTTCCACAACAGACCAAATTGTAACAAGTCCTCAGCTAGAGGAACTTGTTGGACAGAGCAGTACGCAGCAGTTCGACACACCACAGCCTCCTACTCCAGCTCCTGTATTGAGAAGGTCTTCTCGACCTCATATGCCTAACAGGAGATACATGAACTATATGTTACTGACTGATGGATGGGAGCCTGAATGCTATGATGAAGCTTTCCAGACTTGAGATTCTAGCAAGCGGGAGCTTTCCATGAAAGAAGAAATGAAATCTCTCATCTCCAACCAAACATGAGAACTAGCTGAGTTACCTATGGGAAAGAAGGCACTTCACAACAAATGGGTGTACCGGGTGAAAGAGGAGCATGATGGTTCCAAGAGATACAAAGCCTGCCTAGTTGTCAAAGTGTTTCAATAGAAGGAAGAAGTTGACTACACTAACATTTTCGCTCCCGTTGTGAAGCTCAATACTATCAGATCAGTAATGAGTATTGTAGCTATTGAAGATCTTCATCTTGAACAGTTGGATGTGAAGACTGCATTCCTTCATGGAGATTTAGATGAAGAGATATACATATACCAACTAGAAGGTTTCTCAGAAAAAGGGAAGAAGAACATGGTGTGCAGACTTAAGAAAAGTTTGTATGGCCTGAAACAAGCCCCGAGACAATGATACAAAATTTTTGACAGCTTCATGCACAAGGAATGTTTCCAGAAGTGCAATGTTGACCATTGTTGCTACTTCAAGAGATATAGGTCCAATTATATCATTTTACTACTTTATGTTGATGATATATTAGTAGTAGGTTCAAATATGGATGATATTAAAAGGTTGAAGCAGCAATTGTCAAAGGAGTTTGACACGAAAGACTTGGGTCCAACAAAGAAGATTCTTGGAATGCAAATCACAAGAAAGAAGAAGAAATGATCCTTGCAGTTATCTCAGGCAGAGTACATCAATCGTGTTTTGCAAAGATTCAACATGGGCGATGCCAAGCCAGTTACCACACCCTTGGCCAGTCATTTTCGCCTATCTAAGGATTAGTCTTCTCAGATAGAGGAAAAGAGAGAATTCATGGCTAAGGTTCCTTATGCCTCATCCATTGCAAGTTTGATGTACGCAATGGACTGTACGAGACCATACATTGGCCATGCAGTGGGAGTTGTTAGCAGATTTATGTCAAATCCAGGGAAAACTCATTGGGAAGCACTCAAGTGGATTTTGAGGTATCTGCGAGGCACCACAGAAAAGTGCTTGTACTTTAGTAAAGGAGAGTTAAAAGTATAAGGGTACGTAGAAGCAGACTTTGTGGTGAAGTTGATCACCGAAGAAGCACCACTAGTTATATATTTACTGTTGGAACAACAACTATTAGTTGGATGTCACAAATACAGAAAATTGTAACTTTATCCACTACAGAGGCTGAGTATGTAGTAGTAAATGAAGCTAGTAAAGAGATGATATGACTTCAAGGTTTTTTAACTGAGTTGGGATTCAAACAGGAGAAGAATGTTCTGTATAGTGATAGTCAAAGTGAAATACACTTGGCGAAGAATTCAACATTTCATTCTAGAACCAAGCATATTGGACTTCGTTATCACTTCATCAGATCTCTATTGGAAGATGATGTGTTAATATTGGAGAAGATTCAAGGAAGCAAAAATCCAGCAGATATGTTAACAAAGGTTGTGACTATTGACAAACTGAAGTTATGCTCAACTTTAGTTGGTCTGTTAGAGTAACAAGACTAGAAAAGCTGTTGCATTGATCGAGGTGTGAAAATAAATTGAAATCAGTTTTCAAGTGGGAGAATTGTTAGAGATTTCTATAAAACTCTTTAATTTAAGAAGCAAAACAAGGAACCTAATTCAAGGAGCAATTCAAGGAACCATTAATTTAAGAAGTAATTCAAGGAGTAAATTTTCCTATAAATAGATGTGTAATTGTAATGAATTAATCATCCAAAGTGTTCATTCCAATTGAGAGAAAAACTTAGAGAGAAAAGTTTTTGTGAGAGAAAATTGAGAGTAATTTTCTTAGGTGCAATTAGGTTGTGAGTTGTGAGTGTTGTAAACACCTTGTGTAATTTCTCCTATTTCAGTAAAAAGATCTGGAGTAGGTCCGGAGACGTAAGCAAGATTGACCGAACTCCGTTATCAAATTTGTGTGTTATTTTTATTCTTGTTTTCTCATAAATTTGAGTTATCAGGAATTTGCGTAATTTCCCAAAAATAATATAATCGAGTTCCTTTTCAAGTAGGAGAAGACAAAAAGCACATATCGAAGGCTTGTGGGTGTTTTTACAAAAGCCCGTGAGCTCAAAAAATGTGTAAAATCATGGATCGTCCTTACTAAACTATCCTTTTCACATACCATTTTTTATTGCTTGAAGATTATATCAAGGATGACTACGTGTCTGTTGTTTCCATTAACCCTTATCGATTAAAAAAATTGATCTTTTACTTTTTGTGTTACCAATAGCGATTCCATGAAAATTTATAATATTTTGAGTTCAACTTACTGATAAAGTTTTGACCTTTGGGTTCCTATTTACGATAAAATTTGGGGATTAAGTTTTGTGGCATTGTAACTTACGAGTTGTTTTCTCTACGACGGGATTTACATTTGTATGTTAAAGTCTTATATCGATTAGTGATCGCGTTTATGTTGTGTATATAAATAAATGCAATCCTTTGTCTCATAACATGAGTTTTGAGATGAAGTTAGATCTAAATTTAACATGGTATCAAAACAAAGTTATCCAATCGATACAGTTGTTTCACCACTGGTGAATGATACATTCTGTCACTTGGGTTTCATAAGTTCAACATCTCCGTCGGTTTCAAGTAGATAGACCCTTATCGATAAGAGAGGGATCTCATATCGACTGGGAATCGCGTTCATGCTATACATATAAATAAAGACAATCGTCTATCTCACAACCTGAGTTTTGAGATAGAGTTATGTCCAAATTTAACCTTGCATGTTATCATATAAACAAAACCTGATTTATTGGATATTGAAAGATATTTGAAATCATTCACAGGACTGAAAAGTAGAAGATACGATAAGTGGTGGCTTTTATAGATTTTTTTTCTTTTATTGTTAATGGATATGATATAGTTTTGTGAGATATTGGTATGATTGTGAATTTGTTATTGAAGCTACTGATTTAGATGTTTCTAAAATCTAAAGTGGGAAGACTGATATTCTCTGCATTTAACGGGTGACTGTTTTCTGAAGGTTCACATCAGTTGGTTGGAGTTGTAATTTTGTCGAGCATAATGTCAAACCTGTTAAAGAACATGATATCCAGCTGGTGACAACCAACACACCAGCTGGAAGCAGCCACCAAGCTGTTGGTGGGGAAGGATAGGCTATCCAAGAACATGCCTCTCCATAATTGTGTTTATTTTTAATTATTACAATTTTGTTTTCTTTTGTATAAATAGGTTGTAAACATTCGTTTATTCATCATCAATAAATCCAATTCTTACATGGTATCAAAGCTTAGGAAACAATTCCCAGAAAAATCAGCTCATAGAAAGTTTTTCCAATTTTTCCTCAATCTGTTTTTTTTCCAAAACCAATTTCGATTCACAAAATAATTTCAATTTCATCCCAGCATATTACTCAGAAAAATCCGAGCAATCTGCAATTAAAATCAAGCCAAAATACCTTTCCACGCGCTCACACGCGCCTTGTTTAATCTCGCCGGCGTTCCACACGCCTCTCCGGAGATGCACACTCCAACACACGCCAGCTGTTGAAGAAGACGACTCCAACGACACGTCGTCGCTCGCCCGTTGAAACAAACGACACGTCGTTCGCTCGGTGCTGAAATAAACGACGCGTCGTTCACTCAGTTTGGTCCTCGGTCCAGTTCGGTCTTCATCCGGTTCAGTGCTTCACCGTTGCAGCCGCCGTTCAGCCACTCCAGACGCTGGTTCACCCACTTTCCGACCGGTTCTGCGGCTAAAATTTCCAGTTATGTAATCCTTGACTCATTTTCTATAAGATAAAGCATATTTCAGTCCATTATTTATTTCATAAATAGTCATTATTGTCTAAAACACACTTAAACCCATCCCGTTCTTTCAAATTTATTCAACCAAAAATGTCTATGACTACCAATACCAACCCTACTTTACCAAAATGGTATGATGATCCTAGCCATTCATTATATTTACACCACTCAGACCAACCAGGCATGGTTCTTGTAGCTCAATCCTTAAACCAAGAAAACTATCACATTTGGAGTCATGCAATGCTCATGGCTCTAATAACCAAAAACAAAGAAGGATTCATTGACGGCACAATCAAAAGACCATCAAAAAACCTTGAAGCAGAAATCAAACAAAGGACTCGCTGCAATATTCTTGTCAAAGGATGGATCCTCAACACCATATCACCCAAATTGCAGAAAGTGTCATGTATAGTGATACTGCATATGAGCCACGGGAAGAATTAAAGGAACGTTTTTCACACACCAATAGCGTGCACCTATTCCACATTGAACAAGAGATCCATGATTGCATGCAAGAAGATGTGAGCATTGGAGAATACTATACCAAATTGAAAAGTTTATGGGATAGTCGTGATGCACTATGTCCTCTTCTACACTGTGGAGGAAATGCCGGAAGGGAATTACGAGAATATCAACAAAAGCAGCGAACCATAAAGTTTCTCATGGGCCTTAACATGGTTTACACATCAGCATGCGGACAAATCTTGCTCATGGAACCATTACCTACAGTAAATAAGGTATATTCACTTATTGTTCAAGATGAAAAGCAAAGAGTTGTCTCCACTCAAAGCATAGGAAGGATGCCAGAAGCTGCCGCACTTGTTGCCAGAGATAGTCGTCCACAATATCCTCAGAAAAATTACCCACCAAGGAACCCACATCTCAAGTGCAATAGATGCAACAATATAGGTCATATTTCTGAGAATTGCCGAAGTCACCTCAAATGTGATTTTTGTGGTCTCAATGGACACATTTTTGAAAACTTCCGAAAGCGTCTCAAATGTAATTTCTGTGGTTTAAATGGACATGACATCAACATGTGTCGGAAGAAAGGAGTAATTCAAGATAAGAGAAACACAAGTTATGGCTTCCCTTCCAAAGCTCATCATACTGACTTTCAGGAAATTTGCTCCGACACAAAGACGCCATCCCACAATCTTACATCTGCCTAATATCAAGAGCTCCTTACACTTCTCAATCAATCCAAATCAGGTAGCATGGCAAATTAAGTGACTACTTCTTCAGGTAACACATTATGTGCAATTGTTTTCCATTCAGAAACTCGTTGGATTTTTGATACAGGGGCAACTGATCACATGGTCTGTTCCCAAAACCTTATGAGCTCCAGCATTCCAGTCACTAATCGGCATGTGTATTTACCTGATCATTCTCTTGCCCGTGTCACACATATTGGCACTGTGCATTTCTCAAATAATTTCATACTCCATAATGTCTTGTGTGTTCCCTCCTTCAAATTAAACTTAGTTTCAGTAGCCAAACTAACTCAAACCTCATTTTTCCATGTCACCTTCACTAATAGTATGTGCTTTGTTCAGGACAAATTCTCAGGGAAGACGATTGGGATGGGAACTGAGAAAGCAGGAATCTACTACCTGACTATTTCTGAAAAGGCTGGATGTTTCTCTGTTTCAAACACTGCTTCCACCAACTCTCATCTATGGCATCAACGACTTGGTCATTTATCTAATAACAGTTTGCGTGTAATTTCTCTTTCCATCAACACAACTTTTTTTTCCATTAGTGATTGTTCTATTTGTCCATTAGCTAAGCAAACACGTAATCCATTTCCTTTAAGTTCCATCAATACAAAAGCACCTTTTGAAATGATTCATGTTGATATTTGGGGTGGTTATCACATTCCAGCACTTAATGGAGCACGTTATTTTCTCACTATTGTTGATGACTACTCAAGATGCACATGGGTCTATCTCTTACATACTAAATCTGATACACGCACATTTCTTACCACCTTCATCAATCTTGTTGAAACATAATTTTCATCCAGAGTTAAAGTTATTCGTAGTGACAATGGACCAGAATTCTCTATGACCCAGTTGTTTTCAACCAAAGGAATCCTTCATCAAACTAGTTGTGTCTCTACCCCTCAACAAAATGGTGTTGCTGAACGTAAACATTGTCATCTTCTCAATGTCGCTCGTTCATTGCTCTTCCAAGCCAATCTTCCTAAACAATTCTGGGGAGATGCCATTCTTACAGCCACATACCTCATAAATCGTACTCCAACACCTGTTCTCAAGGGTAAAACACCATTTGAAGTCCTTTTTCACAAAACTCATAGGTATGAACACCTTCGTGTTTTTGGTTCCCTTTGCTTTGTCTCTACACATCATGATCGACTTACCAAGTTTGATGCTAGGTCACATAAATGCATATTCATTGGGTATCCATCTGGGATCAAAGGTTATCGTGTCTACAATCTAGAAACAAACAAGACTTTAGTGTCTCGTGATGTTATCTTTCATGAACATGTATTTCCTTATTTCACTTCCGCTGTCAACACTCCAACTCTATTTCCTTCATCAGAAGATACTATTTATGATGACCTACCCAACGTTCGTCAATCAACCAATCCAAATATATCACTTGATCATACACCATCTGTCCTTCCAACAATCAACTCAGACACTCTTCATCTTCAAAATTCATTTCTAGAAACATCATCGTCAACTTCTCCACCACACATAATTCCTCCAACACCAGTCACACACAGGCTTCGTCGATCCACCAATGTTCCTAGCTACCTTCAAAAATATCATGTAGAAGCTTCCCTACCTTCTCGGTCTTTCCCTTCGTCTCACTCAGCATCGTCCAAAGACAAAGGTACTTCTCATTCTTTATCTCATGTACTTACCTATGACCAATTATCACCTGCACATCGTGCTTTTGCTACTTTTATTTCCATTCTCAGGGAACCAACCACTTTTGCTGAAGCTTTCAATGATCCAAAATGGCGGCTTGCCATGAAACAAGAACTGGATGCTCTTGAAACTAATGGCACTTGGATGCTTCAACAGCTTCCTCCAAACAAGAAACCAATTGGTTGTAAATGGGTCTACAAAATCAAGTATAATCCTGATGGTTCTGTGGAACGATACAAGGCTCGGTTAGTGGCCAAAGGATACAGTCAGATTGAAGGTTTTGACTACCAAGAAACTTTTGCACCAGTAGCCAAACTTGTCACTGTTCGGCTTCTCCTTGCCGTTGCTGCTATTCAAAATTGGCATCTTCGACAACTCGATGTCAACAATGCTTTTCTCTATGGTGATCTTCATGAAGATGTTTACATGTCCCTTCCACCTGGATTCGGACAAAAGGGGGAAACACTAGTATGTAAGCTACATAAATCTTTGTATGGACTCAAACAAGCCTCACGACAGTGGTTCATCAAGCTATCAACAACACTTAAGCTCGCTGGTTTTAACCAATCCAAGTATGATCACTCACTGTTCGTCCAAACCCGTGGTAATTCCTTCTCTGCTCTCCTTGTCTATGTAGATGATATAATCATAACAGGAAACAATATACAAGACATTGAAGAAACTAAGAATCATCTCATGAGACAATTCAAGCTTAAAGATCTCGGTGAATTAAAGTATTTTTTGGGCATAGAAGTTTCACGTTCCAGGAAGGGAATTGTTCTGTCACAACGCAAGTATGCACTTGAAATATTGGAGGACATGGGTTATCTTGGTGCCAAATCTACCAATTCACCTATGGAACAAAATTTATCCCTCAGCAAGGTTGAAGGGGAATTCATTAGTAATCCCACATCCTATCGAAGACTTGTTGGGAGATTAATATACTTGACCATCACAAGGCCCGACTTAGTGTATGTCGTGCACATTCTCAGTCAATATATGGATAAACCACGACAACCACATTTGGAAGCAGCTCAACGAGTGCTACGATATGTCAAGAACATACCAGGGCAAGGTCTCTTTTTCTCAGCAACTAGTTCATTACAACTAAATGCTTTTTGTGATGCAGATTGGGCAAAATGCACCGATACAAGACGATCAACCACAGGATATTGTATGTTTCTTGGAAACTCGCTAATTTCTTGGAAGACTAAGAAACAAAATACAGTCTCACGATCAAGTGCAGAAGCAGAATATCGCTCTATGGCAGCAACATGTTGCGAAGTAACCTGGTTACGATATATTCTGGATGATTTAGGTATCAAACACTCCCAATCAACCAAGTTATATTGTGACAATCAAGCAGCTCTTCACATTGCATCAAATCCAGTGTTTCATGAGCGAACCAAACACATAGAGATCGATTTCCATCTAGTAAGAGAAAAGATTTAAGCTGGAATGATCAAAACTTATCATATCTCTACATTAGAGCAACCAGCAGATATATTTACCAAATCCCTGAGTTTTCCACAGTTCTCAAGCTTACTTAACAAGTTAGGAATAATTAACATATATTCTAACTTGAGGGGGAATGTTAAAGAACATGATATCCAGCTGGTGACAACCAACACACCAGCTGGAAGCAGCCACCAAGCTGTTGGTGGGGAAAGATAGACTGTCCAAGAACATGCCTCTCCATAATTGTGTTTATTTTTAATTATTACATTTTTGCTTTTCTTTTGTATAAATAGGTTGTAAACATTCGTTTATTCATCATCAATAAATCCAATTCTTACAAAACCCCGAGGTTTTCTTTGATATATTTTGATTGGAAAAATTAAAGTTGATCGAATTGTAATGGAGTTGATTGCTGATGTTACCCCAAAACTGTTAAAAAAATTCGGACACTGTGCACTGGATAGAAAGGGATTGGAATAGCAGGAAGCCGTTGCACTACAAAGGCTCCAGATTTCACTGCATTATTACAAATTTTGTGTCAGGGTGGAGATTTTACCAAGGGTAATGGAACCGAGGAGAATCAATATACGGATCAAAATTTGCAGATGAAAACTTCAAGATGATACATATACTCGGCCGGGAATTCTGTCAATGGCAAGTGCTGGACGAGACACTAAGGTGGCGTTTGGTTCGTGGAATGGAATCGGAATCGGAATCGGAATTAGAATGGAATGGAATGGAAAGGAAACAATTTTGTTTGGTTTGACCACTGGAATCAAGCTCAGAATCAGGATTATAGTGTTTGGTTTGCCACTGGAATGGAATGAAAAAAGCTGTAAATGACCTTAATACCCCTACATGCTGTAAAGTTCAAATAATGTTATTTAATTACTATTTTTTCGTCAGACAAAATACATTATTGAAATCATTATTTTTCTAAATAAGTATTACTTAATTAAAAATAAATATATTATTAAAATTATTATTTTTCTAAATAGGGTTTAGGGTTTTGAGGGTTGGGATGTGTGATTTAGGGTTTAGGGATTTAGGATTTGGGTTATATTTGTAGGTTAAGGTTTAGGGTTAAAATTCTTATTTTTCTAAAAATAGTTTAGGGTTTTAGAATTTTGGATTTAGGGTTTTAGGGTTTTAAGGTTTAAGGTTTAGGGTTTATGGTTTTAGGATTTGGAATTTGGGGTTTAGGGTTTTGGGATTTATGTTTTAGGGTTTTGGGTTTTGGGATTTATGTTTTAAGGTTTAGGGTTTAGGGTTTAGAGATTTGGAGTTTTGGGGTTTAGGGTTTAGGGTTTAGGGATTTGGGATTTAGGGTTTAGGGTTTTGGGATTTATGTTTTAGGGTTTTGGGTTTTGGGATTTATGTTTTAAGGTTTAGGGTTTTAGGGTTTAGGGTTTAGGGATTTGGGATTTGGGGTTTAGGATTTAGGATTTAGGTTTTTAGGATTTGGAATTTGTTATTTAGGGTTTAGGGTTTAGGGATTTGGGATTTATGTTTTAGGGTTTTGGGATTTATGTTTTAAGGTTTAGGGTTTAGGGATTTGAGGTTTAAGGTTTAAGGTTTTAGGATTTTAAGATTTGGATTTAGGGTTTTGAAATTTTGGATTTAGGGTTTTGGGTTTTGGAATTTTGGGTTTGAGAATTTTGGATTTAGGGTTTTGAAATTTTGGGTTTAGGGTTTAGGGTTTTGGAATTTTGGGTTTGAGAATTTGGGATTTAAATTTAAGGTTATATTTTAGGTGAGGGTAGAATTGGAAAAAAAAGTTTAGATGGGAATGGAATAATGATTACCAAAGGTGGGAGAAGGAATCACAATTCCTTCTCTTTTAGTAATCAGATTCCATTCCGCTCTCCATTCCGTCCAACCAAACACGCAAAATGGACGGAATCAATTCTGATTCCATTCCATTCCCTCCAACCAAACGTGGGGTAATGGTTTACAGTTCATATGCACTGAGAAGACTTCTAATTGATGGGAAGCATGTCATGTTTGGGAAAGTCATGGATGGCTATAGTATGGTGAAGGAGATGAAAAAGAAGGAGAAGGCGGGTTCTGATGTTGGAAGTACATCCGAACTTGTTATTATTTATGATTGTGGTCAGTTAACTGGAAACTGATCATATTGATAATTGTATAATGGTAAAATTATTTCTTTTATTTAATTTTATATTTTAATGATGGATGAATTAAGAAACATGAAAGACATTTAATTAAGGATGTTATTATAACAATAATATTTTGTGCATTTAATATAGAGTATTAATTTTTTGTGCGTTAAATATGGAACATTAATTTCTTGTCTATTCAAAATAGAGATGAATATTGAGTCTTTGCTACCACAAGTTCTTCAAGGATGTTGCCAATAAATAGCTTGTTTCATTTGTACAAAATATAAGAACAAATAAATTAGAGAACATCCATAAAAAAGATACTAAAAATCTTTGTAAGAGTTATCTTGTGAGTTATTACTTAGAAAGAAAAATTTTGTTCCTTCTTTGTAAGTAATATTTTCTCTATTCTGAGAAAGTTATTTCTCTTATTACAATAGAGATTATAATTGTTATCTCATTGTAATTAGAAAGAAGGTGATGTAATCCCTATTTTACAATAATAAAATCCTCCTACAGTTACCCCTGTGATTTTTTAATCCAATTTATTCGAAAGTTTTTCACATAAAATATTTATGTTAATTTCATTTTCATTATTCTCAATTTTATTTTAGTTGTGTTTTAGTTTCAATCCGTTAATTTTTTCTAACAGAAAATATCCAGATAATTATTCTTTTTTCGTGCAATTGGAGTTAAATAAGTAGTTATTTCGGTAGTATTTTTCAAAAGAAATGTAGAAATGGTTAGCTTTTGTATAGTAGTTGCAGTAGGAATATACTTGTTTTTGAAGCTTTTTAAGCATCAACTAAACTACTTTCTATGCGTGATAACAAAAATGAATATATTTTCGTAGTAAAGCTCTCTTTGGTAAGAGAACATCGTAGTAGTGCTACTACGCTTGATCATTGTTCATGTTTATTTGAAGTCCCCAAACAGATGAAATTGTTGGAATTTTCGATGAAATATGGAAACGAGTTGTAAAAGTCTTTTAAGAATGAGAATTTTTAACCTCAAAAGGTTAACTCAACGAATAATTTTTTTTTTTCTTTTCCAATATCTACTTTTTTTAAGTAAAGATATTCACAACCATTATAAGATTTATTATAACATTATACTTAATTATCATAAAATATTGTTATTACTAATAGCATCATAAATAATGAATCATAAATGATTTCTATAAGTTTTGAACAGGCCTCATGATACATCAAACTCAAGTAGAAGTCCACATTGAAAGAATGAAACGAAAGACTAAATCCTGCGAACAAAGAGAAACTTGAAAGTACATATTATGGAGCAAAACTGACAATAAATAAAAATTAAACCAATCTCAATGGAGATAGGCACCCATAATATTGGAAGTTGTTCATGATCATTATTAATCACCATGGTAACAAAGATGCTACACCATTGTTTTACCCTTATTATATATGCTTAGTCCCAATCTTCATCACCCAATTGATTGTCATTCTCTTCTCTTGGTGGCCTAACAACCAATACAACAGTTCCTAAACTTTCCTTCATACCAATTTCTTTCAATTTCACTCCCCTGTCGATCTTCAATCCCAGACCACCACCATCATCAACACTTGCCACCAAGTACAGCCCATCATCAGCCACCACCTCCTTTCTACTCCTATCAGCCACAACCAATGTAGGCTCTTCTCTATACCACTTATTTGTTTTCCATGGTAACACTCTGGCATCAGAAAATGATATCACAACCCCACCTTTTGCTATTTTCACTATTGGCTCCCAACCAGGCAATACAACCCATCTCTTCCACCCCTTCTCTGCCACCACCACACCAAATTCCCCTTTGCTCCCACACTCCCATGGGGCTTCCAAAACTTCATTTTCCTTCTCCTCTGCTCTACAAACAGGTAAAAGAACCACCTTGGTTGCCTCAGCTACCTCTCCAATGTTCATCCTCACAACAGGAACTCTAACTCCAACATTTAAATCATCATCTTTCTTAGCTTTTCCACCATCTGATCCTTCCAATTCCTCTAAAACTACACTTTTAGCCTTTTCAGTTTCAGCAAAACTCAGAGCCTGTTCTAAAGCAAGCTTTCTCTCTTCTGATAGGTTTGGGTGTTCTCTACCCTGTCTATAATACATGAAGGAGAGACAATCTCCTGGAAGAAGATAATCAAAACTCTCCCAACCTTTATCCCCACGCCTACGAGGGAAGTCTTTCAAGGCACGAGCAAGGTCTTGAGCACCCTTGGCATCAAATTTATTCTCAATTATAAAACGGGCAGCAGAGGCTCGTTGTTGAGCACTCAAGAGACGTATTTCATACAATAATTCAGCACCACTCGTATCAAATTCGGAAATAATTTCTGGGTCGGAATTAGATTGGACCAAAGAATCGCGTACCTGCGCAGCAACAATTAGGCGATTCTGCTCAACCCCACTAATTCCAGTGGTTTCTTCTATAGTGGAAGGGGTGAAACCTTCTTGAGTGAGTGAGGGAATTAAAGGGGCGTATTCATACCACAAACCAAGTCGATTGGTAAGGACTTCAAGTCGGCCATTGGTGTCAAGGGAACGAAACTTAGGAGGAATAGGAGATGGAGGTGGCCTAAAGGGTTGGTAGAGTTGTTGTTTTGAGTTTGAAGGTGAGGGTGTGAAAGTGGCTGAGATGGGTTTAAGAGGAGGTTTTGGACGGTACAAATGGTGTGAGATAAGGAAAGGAAAAGGAAAGTTGAAGAAGAAGGAAGAGGATAAGGGCTTATTGTGTTTGTGGTTAAAGAAAGAGGGTGACTTGAGAGTGTTTGCAGAGTAGGAAAGCATGTTGCAGAGGAAGGTTTTGGTGGTAAGAAGAGAGAGTTGATGGACGATGGTGATGCCTTATCTGATGGTGTACTGGTGGTGGTCGTTTTACCTTCTTGGATATTTCGATCGACTAAAATTTTTATTGGGAAAATTCAGCAGCATAGATACTAAGCAAAGTAAAAAACTTATAATGTCAGCTTCGTTTAAATTTTAGTGGGCTGTATTCTCTCTCTCTCTCTGTTATTTTTTTTTTGTTGCTGAAAGCCCAATACTCTCTCTCTCTCTTGGTTATTTTTTTAGTGTTACACTTTCAGTAATTAAAATATTTGGATTAGCGCAGGATTTTATAAAGAACTCAAAAATATGTCTCTAACTATTCGTTTGATTTTCTTAGCATTTTATTTGCCCAAAGTGGTTTTCGAAAGATTAAAACTTATTTTTCTAATTTTATTGCTTATATATACTACTTGTACAAAGTAACACACCATTTAGTATTCTAACTTTTCCCATAGTATAATGCATTTAAAATTTACAGAAAAACGTGGTTTGGATTTTGGTTTAAATGTTGGAGACTTCAATTTATTCCTTCCATTATACAATGATTATAAGATATAAGTTAAGTAAATCAGGAACCATTGGAAATAAAAAGTAAAGTTTTATCCACTATTGCAATTAGAACCAAGGAGTCGAAGGAAATCCAAAAAAATGTTTTTATACAAGTTTTAAATGCATAATCACTAGGTAAAAACTGAGAATAGTGAATGTATTGTTACTTGTTGATCGAGGATCAAAGTTGTATGAGCAATAAAATTAGATAAAGAAGTCTATTCAACTTTATTGTCCAATCTTTCAGAAATCCCTCGGGGTAATAAAAATGTTAGGAAAATAAAAATAAAAATCTAGATATGAGTTTTTTATTAAATCTGTACAGATTCAAGTTTTTGAAAAATTAAAAATATAACTGTAGAACTAAAAAAATAATTAAATTTTGTGTTATTGCAAAGCAGGTTACAAAAATTATCAAATATTTGTGTAAAAACATCACAACAATTACGATTTTTTTTTTTGTTTGGTAAAACAACCCAACAAGAATCAAATAAAGCTAACATGCATGTTTTGAAATAAAAAGCCTTTTGAAAACTTTTTTTTTTTTTTTACTATAAAAGGAAGTTATACTAGACTGATATATTTATGTGATACCTGTGTTCTTCTTTCTTCTTCTTTGTAATCTTCTCACTTTTCTCAAAATTGAGATCATTGAAAAGAGGTGAGAAAAAAAACCTTCTAATGTAGTTGCATTGTTCTTCTATTGGAGCAGATGTGGTGGTGTAATGACTATCAATCAAGTAATTATAATAGTGAACAGCTATGCATATTGATATGCAGGAGTGTAGGTGTACGTGCATGAATAAGGAGTGTCTTCTCTTGATGTAAATTGGAGCACGTGGAAGTAGTCTAATAACCATCATGAAGTAACTAGAAAAGTGAATAGCTGTGCAGATGTATAAATGAAGATATTCAAAGAAATTAGTTCAAGATATCATAGAGTCTATGTTATTAAAATATTTTAATTTAAATATTAATATTCTTTTTAATTATTTTAAATTTTTCTCTCTCTCCCTCTCCCTCTCCCTCTCTTTTTGTCAAAATTTACTACACAAGTCTTACATGTCAAATGAAACAAGAGATTTGAAAGAATTAGGAAAAAGAAAAAGGCAATACCAAAAAAATATTTAATGAAATATATGAATAATTAATTTTATATATTAAAATATAACATTTTAATAAAAGAAGTTATAAAAAATATCAATACATTAACTAACTGGATTATCAAACTTATGTAACAATAACTAGAATAACTAGAATAGTTTAAATTTATTATTCATTTTTTGTATTATTACATTATTATTATAGTTAATGCTAAGTGGGTAAAAAATTTAATAAAATAACTTAAAAATTTAGAATAATTTTTTTAAAAAATAATACTTATTTGTTACAACTTTAGAGTGATAACACAATTTAAATTATTATTATCATAATTTTTTATTATTTATAATTTTATTAAATAATAGTGACATTAAATGTTATTAATTATAAGATTAATATATATAATTTATATATAGTTGTGCTAATTATAAATAATATTACTTCATTCATTAAAACTTTAACATATTATAAAATGAATAATTATATCATTATTTTAATAAAAATAAGACATAAAAGTACCAATAATTTAACTAGTACTACCAATATCTCACTTTACCCATTTGACACTCCAAAATCCAAATAGTCTTCAATAGCGTCTTAAAAATGCTCCACACTAACAGAGTATTTTCATTTGTTAAAAAAACCCTTCATTTTTAGCTTTATTTGATTGCAAATTCAAATAAAGATTGCAACTTCATTTTAGCTTCATCCAAAGTTTTTTTTAACTATACCAGAAAGATTGCAATAACCAGTTTTTAATGTAAAATGTAAAAAATGGATTTATTGATAATGAATAAACGAATATTTACAACCTATTTATACAAAAGAAAAACAAAATTATAATAATTAAAAATAAACACAATTATGAAGAGGCATGTTCTTGGACAGTTTATCCTTTCCCACCAAGCTGTTGGTGGTTGCTTCCAACTGATGTGTTGGTTGTCACCAGCTGGATCTCATGTTCTTTAACATTCCCCCTCAGGTTAGAATATATGTTAATTATAACTAACTTGTTAAGTAAGCTTTAGAACTGTGAAAAAATCACGGATTTGATAAATATATCTACTGGTTGCTCTAATGTAGAGATATGATAAGTTTTGATCATTCTAGCTTGAATCTTTTCTCTTACAAGATGGCAATTGATCTCTATGTGTTTGGTTCGCTCATGAAATACTGGATTTGATGCAATGTAAAGAGCTGCTTGATTGTCACAATATAACTTGGTTGGTTGGGAGTGTTTGATACCCAAATCATCTAAAATATATCGTAACTAGGTTACTTCACAACATGCTGCTACCATAGAGCGGTATTCTGCTTCTGCATTTGATCGTGAGACTGTATTTTGTTTCTTAGTCTTCCAAGAAACATACAATATCATGTGGTTGATTGTCGTGTATCTATGCATTTTGCCCAATCTGCGTCACAGAAAGCATTCAGTTGTAATGAACTAGTTGCTGAGAAAAAGAGACATTGCTCTGGTGTGTTCTTGACATATCGTAGCACTCGTTGAGCTGCTTCCAAATGTGGTTGTCGTGGTTTATCCATATATTGACTGAGAATGTGCACGGCATACACTGAGTCGTGCCTTTTGATGGTCAAATATATTAATCTCCCAACAAGTCTTCGATAGAATGTGGGATTACTGATGAATTCCCCTTCAACCTTGCTGAGGGATAAATTTTGTTCCATAGGTGAATTGGCAGATTTGGCACCAAGATAACCCATGTCCTCCAATATTTCAAGTGCGTACTTGCGTTGTGACAGAACAATTCCCTTCCTGGAACGTGAAACTTCTATGCCCAAAAAATACTTTAATTCACCGAGATCTTTAAGCTTGAATTGTCTCATGAGAAGATTCTTAGTTTCTTCAATTTCTTGTATATTGTTTCCTGTTATGATTAATCCATTTCTTACATGGTATCAGAGCTTAGGAAACAATTCCCAGAAAATTCAGGTCATAGAAAGTTTTTCCCCTTTTTCCTCAATTTGTTTTTTTTTCAAAACCAATTTCGATTCACAAAATAATTTCAATTTCAACCTATCATATTATTCAGAAGAATCCGAGCAATCTACAATTACATTCAAGCCAAAATACCTCTCCACGCGCTCACACGCGCCTTGTTTAATATCACCAGCGTTCCACGCACCTCGTCGGAGCCATACGCGCCAACATGCGCTAGCTGCTGAGGAAGACGACTCCAACGACACGTCGTTCACTCGCTGTTGAAACAAATGACGCGTCGTTCACTCGGTTCGGTCTTCATCCGGTTCAATGCTTCACAGTTGCAGCCGCCGTTCTAGCCACTCCAGACGTTGGTTCACCCATTTTCCGACTGGTTCTGTGGTTGAAATTTCCGGTTTTGTAATCCTTGACTCATATTCTATAAGATAAAGCATATTTCAGTCCATTATTTATTTCATAAATAGTCATTATTGTCTAAAACACACTTAAACATATCTCGTTCTTTCAAATTTATTCAACAAAAAATGTCTATAACTACCAATATCAACCCTACTTTAGCAAAATGGTATGATGACCCTATCCATTCATTATATCTACACCACTCAGACCAACCAGGCATGGTTCTCGTAGCTCAATTCTTAAACCAAGAAAACTATCACATTTGAAGTCATGCAATGCTCATGGCTCTAATAACCAAAAACAAAGAAGGATTCATTGATGGCACAATCAAAAGGCCATCAACAAACCTTGAAGCAGAAATCAAACAATGTATTCGCTGCAACATTCTTGTCAAGGATGGATCCTCAACACCATATCACCCAAAATTGCAGAAAGTGTCATGTATAGTGATACTGCATATGAGCTATGGGAAGAATTAAAGGAACGTTTTTCGCACACCAACAACGTGTACCTATTCCACATTGAGCAAGAGATCCGTGATTGCATGCAAGAAGGTGTAAGCATTGGAGAATACTATACCAAATTGAAAATTTTATGGGATAGTCATGATGCATTATGTCCTCTTCCACATTGTGGAGGAAATGCCAGAACAGAATTACAAGAATATCAACAAAAGCAGCGAACCATAAAGTTTCTTATGGGCCTTAACATGGTCTACACATCAACACGTGGACAAATCTTGCTCATGGAACCATTACCTACAGTAAATAAGGTATATTCACTTATTGTTCAAGATGAAAAGCAAAGAGCTGTCTCCACTCAAAGCATATGAAGGATGCCAGAAGCTGCCATACTTATTGCCAGAGATAGTCGTCCACAATATCCTCACAAAAATTACCCACCAAGGAACCCACATCTCAAGTGCAATAGATGTAACAATATATGCCATAATTCTGAGAATTGTCGAAGTCACCTCAAATGTGATTTTTGTGGTCTCAATGGACACAATTTTGAAAACTGTCGAAAGCGTCTCAAATGTAATTTCTGTGGTTTGAATGGACATGACATCAACATGTGTCGAAAGAAAAGAGCAATTCAAGATAAGAGAAACACAAGTTATGGCTTTCCTTCCAAAGCTCATCATACTGACTTTCAGGAAAGCTGCTCCGACATAAAGACATCATCCCACAACCTTACATCTGCCCAATATCAAGAGCTCCTTACACTTCTCAATCAATCCAAATCAGGTAACACATTATGTGCAACTATTTTCCAATAAAAAACTCGTTGGATTTTTGATACAGGGGCAACTGATCACATGGTCTGTTCCCAAAACCTTATGAGCTCCAGCATTCTAGTCACTAATCGACATATGCATTTACCTGATCGTTCTCTTACCCGTGTCACACATATTGGCACTGTACATTTCTCAAATAATTTCATACTCCATAATATCTTGTGTGTTCCCTCCTTCAAATTAAACTTAGTTTAAGTAGCCAAACTAACTCAAACCTCATTTTTCCATGTCACCTTCACTAATAGTATGTGTTTTATTCAAGACAAATACTCAAGGAAGACGATTGGGATGGGAATTGAGAAAGCAGGACTCTACTACCTGACTATTTCTGAAAAGGCTGGATGTTTCTCCGTTTCAAACACTGCTTCCACCAACTCTCATCTATGGCATCAACGACTTGGTCATTTATCTAATAAAAGTTTGCGTGTAATTTCTTTTTCCATCAACACACCTTTTTGTTCCATTAGTGATTGTTCTATTTGTCCATTAGCTAAGCAAACATGTAATCCATTCCATCAATACAAAATCACCTTTTGAAATGATTCATGTCGATATTTGGGGTGGTTATCACATTCCAGCACTTAATGAAGCATGCTATTTTCTCACTATTGTTGATGACTACTCAAGATGCACATGGATCTATCTCTTACATATTAAATCTGATACACACACATTTCTTATCATCTTCATCAATCTTGTTTAAACACAATTTTCATCCAGAGTTAAAATCATTCGTAGTGACAATGGACCAGAATTCTCTATGACCTAGTTGTTTTCTACCAAGGGAATCCTTCATCAAACTAGTTGTGTCTCTACCCCTCAAAAAAATGGTGTTGTTGAACGCAAACACCATCATCTTCTCAATGTCGCTCTGATACCATGTAAGAAATGGATTTATTGATTATGAATAAACGAATGTTTACAACCTATTTATACAAAAGAAAAGCAAAGTTGTAATAATTAAAAATAAACACAATTATGGAGAGATATGTTCTTAGACAACCTATCTTTCCCTACCAAGCTATTGGTGGCTGCTTCCGGCTGATGTGTTGGTTGTCACCAGCTGGATCTCATGTTCTTTAACATAAAATTAATTGAAACTCATATAGAACTTAGAAGTTCTAGATGAGTGTTATAATAAAAATTCAAAAGTGTTTTTAACTATACCAGAAAGATTGCAATAACCAGCTTTTAATGTAAAATTAATTGAAACTCATTAAGAAATTAGAATTTTTCAATCATTTCTAACATAAAATGGTTAGAAGCCAAACTATCCAACCACTTGAATTTTCTAAAAGAGTTTTCAAAATTTGAATTTTGGGATATATATATATATATTTATATTTTGTTAATTGACATGAAGTTAATTTAACTAAATAAAATCTCATTAAATTAAGTATTGTTTAATATTATAAGCAAGAAGAAAAACATAAAACTAAGACTTAAATTTATATATATATTAAAAATTATAATAAATAATATTAAGTCTTATTAAATTTGATCTTTTATATTTAAAAATATGTCTTCTAATTTATCATGGGAAAACAAATTTAAGTTTTATTAATTTTTTTTCTATAATGATCATATATTTGATTATTATATTTCTATCTTTCGTTATATCTATAAATTGATGTATATGAAGTATTTTTCACAAAATATTTATTTTAATATTTGATTATTATCATTATTTTTATTTTAATATTTTAATATTTAAATAAAAATAAGTATTTAAATAATTTTGGTAATAAGTAAGAGAGAGAGAAAATCATCTGTGTGTTTGATACTTTGATTGAGTGGGTCGTGAGAAGAGACGTTCTTAACCCGATTTGCATTTCTCCCCACAAATTTCACGAATACAACAATGTCTTTTTTTTTTTTTTTTTTTGGAAGAAAGAATACAGCTATATTTAGATGCTAGCAAAATGCATGTGTATACCAACTAAAAATTTAAACAAATAGAAAATTTCCTAAAAAATGTCACGCGTTTGTGGCTGACTTAATGATATCCCTCACATCATGTAAACAACCGATTTCTATTAGTACTACGTGCGTCAATCCCATGATCATGAGCAAATAGAAAACCATGTAAAACTATGGTTGTACCATAGAAGCAATAGATCCGCCCATTCATGAACAAATATATAGCGCAAACCATGTACAAATGGAGGGAAGCGTTTCCAGGTGTTTGTTAATTTGAAGAAACTACAATCAATATGTGCCATTAGCGTTGGGTCTTGGTACCTATATATGTTCAGATATATATATGCAGGTCATGCTTAGAGAAACCAGTTTGACATACTCTATTCTAGATGGGCCCTGAGTGACCCCTTATGGTGGCGGATCTCCCTTGGTTGCTATTAAGCGCTACACAAATATCTTGATCTTTACAAATGTTCACTGCTTGATTGACTGTTATTATTATTTCAATTTTTTTATCCAACTAAAAATGTTAAATTACATCCCTTGGTTGCATTATTTAATTTATTTGATAATGATATTAAGCATGTTCAAAATAAAGGGAAAAACTCTTAGATTTTAAAAAGTTTGTACGCTTTAGTTTCTAAAATTGTAAAAATTGGTTTTTAGTTCATAGTTTTGCAAAAAAAAAAAAAGGATAAATTAATAGCAATTAATATTATTTAATGATTTTTTATTAAAATAATATTTTTAATTTATAATACTTGTATTGATATTCTTTTCAAACGCCTACTGACTAAAAAGGAATTTTCATTTTAGATGAACAAAACCGTTCAAAAGGTTTTGTTATCTATAAACCATTGGTCTCTTAGGATGATTATTTTTAATCCAACAATAATTAAAATCTATAATTTAAAACATAAAATGAATAAATAATCCCGTTAGAATGATTTTTTAAAAAGGTTTCGTTCGATTAAAAGATGTTAAACGGTTTCTTCTCATTGTATAATTAACTGTCAAACTATACAGAAATGAAAATGAGCTGTCAAACAATTGCTTTTTCTGAAGTGTGGAATCATCATCACATGTTAGACCATGTATTAGAAGGCCAACATTATCCCCAACTTGGTTAAATTTGTGTATCAAAAAGTTGTTTAGCATAATAAATTGGATGTACCTACAAAAATATTATTTAATTATTGTATTTTTTCTTTGTATTATTAAATTATTTTTTATCTTGTTTATATCATACATTTTATAAAAAATCTTATTTATTTCATTCCGTTAATATCTATTTAACAAGGTCACATTAGTAATTTTTTTTGAATAATTCATATAATTAAGTAATATATTTAAAATAATAATGGAAAAATTTAAATAGTGATTAATTTTATCGTATATCACTTAATTGTTATAAATTTACTATTAATGTGTGACGTATTTAGATAAAAACTAATTTCATCGTATCAAATATTTTTTTTACGAGTTTTGATGTATAAATGAGATAAAAATATATTTTGATGATATAAAAAAATAAATGGTATTTCTAATAAATATGTTTAGTATTACTCTACGATATTATACTATTTTTCTTTTTGTGGGCTTCCAAGTTCATTCTTATACGTCACAAGCAAGGACGGGCTGGGCCACATGGGCGGTATCCAATCCAAGATTTTGCAAAATTGTTTTTTTCTTATAGGAATATTTTATAACTCAATAATAATTATTCTATTTTAATCTAATTAATTTATATTTATATTATGTATAAAACTTAAATCATACTTCAAATAAATTTGGATAAAAATGATCTTATACTATAAAATAATAACATATATTATTCTTTATATTTTATTTTAAATTTTGAAAAAAAATTAAGCTAAACACCTTAAATAAAAATATATATAATATTAAGTATTTCAATTAACAATTCAATATGTATATTCTAATTAAATTAAAAATTTATGGTTAATTTTTTTTTTTTGCTAAAATAATTTTTTTGTTATTTATATATTTATTATTATTTAACATAAATTTCAAACATATTATAGAATTAAACAAAAATAAAAAATTATAATAATTCACATGCAATGTATATATATACAAGAACATATCGAGTTAATATAAAATGTTTAAATAAGAAGTTTGTTTATAGAGAGAAAATAACTAACCATGTATAATATTATGATAAGTTCTAATAATGTGTTTAGACTCTACATTGAATAAAAAATTTGTTAATTCATTTCTTGATTTTAATTTTCTCATCATTTTCATTGTCTTTTCACTTCCATATGTTAACTTAGCTTAGAAATACAAGAAACATGGAAATTAAGAATTGAATCAAACCTCAATTGAACAAGATAGAAACAAGCAGACAAAATTCTCATTAAGAGATACTTTTTCGATCACTCTACAATTGGCTCAATTTTCTCATCTACAGTGTAATTCATAAGTTTGATAATAGTCTATGGAGTAGAGGACTTTGTGCATGGTTAGAAGACATAACCATTAAAGTATCTTATAAGTACAATAATTATCAATCTTGAATATATGTTAGGGTTTCGTGTAAATGGTGTGATTAAGAGTTAGATTTATAGCTCAATTTTGAGTAGTATGAATTTTTGTTGTATCACATAAAGAAACAACATTGGAAGTTGGAAGAGTCTTAAATTAAATTTCTTAAATTTTATTAGGATTGGAGTCATGGAGTTGAAATTACAATTACAAAATCTAAGCAAAGATGCAATGTATGTAAATTACTATTTTGAGAAGATAAAGAGAATAACTAACCATTAATGCATTATACTCCACTAATATTGCATTAATTAAGCCACTATTTTCAATCAATTTTGTGCACTTAAGAAACAAACTTATTATATTAAACAAACCTTGAAAGAGAATAAAAATATGTTAAGTTAATATAAAATGTTAAAATAAGAAGCTTCTTAATAAAAAATAACTAACTCTTCACCTATAAGAATGTGATAGGTTCTAATAATGTATTTATATTTTAATCTCATTTGTTGCAAACTCAATCAATTCATTTTTTTGATTTTAACTTCTTCTTCATTTTTATTATCTTTTTTATTTAATTAATGTATATATATATATATATATATATATATATATTGATTGTTGATATACATTTTTTAAATTAAATAGTTGATTTCTCCTAATTCTTTGGTTTATCATTTTGAAAAAACAATCCAAATGTTTTGTAATTTAATAGTATCTTATTAAATATCATTATTAGAAACTCACTCTTAATTTAATTAAATAGAATTTTGTTGAATTAATTTAATTAAATAAGATTCGTTGAATTAATAATTATTTTAGATTTATAAATAATTTTAATAACTTATTTTTGATTGAGGTCAGATCAACCAAACTTAACAACTTTAAATTGAACTTTGACCTCTATAAAGACTTTTCAAATACTTCTAGAAGTTTGAATTTACGTCACATTCCGCATCTATAAGAGATAATCCCCTATAATATATATTTTAGTTCATATTAGTATTATATTCATACAAAATCATCAATGCGTCAAAACTATGTGACTGAATTTTCTATATCTTGACCAACTTTTGAAAACACAAGCACGATATTAAAATATCGTTATTTGCACGAGTGGCACTTGGTTATTTAATTATTGTAATTATTATTTAAAAGGAGCTTGCTAGCTATCAACCACATATATCAAATTTACATTATTTGGTCAAATGAGACACTACATATGTTAAATAACCTCTTAGAGTAATACAATTAGTAAATATTTTAATTTTTTTTATCAAAATATAAATATTATTTATATAACTAAAAAGGCAAGGAGTTTAAATTTCCTAGCGCTAATATCAATCATCAAAAAATACACTAATTAAATGAATTTACAAATTGTAGAACATGGCCTATATATTTTCATGCAATAAAATAATTTGCATTTTAGATTTGTCAATTACGATAATAAGATAGGATCAGTTGGTAATTGTGATTACTTTCTTTAATATAATATTACGATAATAAATAGATGACAATAATTACTACTTAATATATATATTTATATTTAAAAAAATAATGGTTATCTTTAGATTTTAGGAATTAATTAATTATAGGATGATTTTTCATAAAATTCGTTTAAAAATGGTGTCATTTAGTCAAAATAAATAAATTTAAAGATAAAATTATATTATTTTAATAATTTTTATTTAAAATATTATTATTATATATTAAGTAATTAAAATATTAGTCTTTAATAATGATAAAAATAAAATTTAATATAAAATATTTTAAGAAAAAATAAACAATAAAAAAATATTTAAATATATATTTTAATTTTTAACTAATATTAAAAATGAATAACATATTAAAATAATTTAATTTATTCTTAATTTATTTTTTTTACAAAATTAATGAATTAAATGATAATATTGTTTACTAAACAACACAAATGACCTAATCCAAATAACTATCTTTATTTTTTGACACATATGTATATGTATATACATAAAAGATATAATCTGTTATTACAATTTATTACACTAACATATCTCAACATTTGAAATTAAAAATAAGAATCTTCTCTCTAATATCACTTATAAATCTAACTATTGAGATCATTAACATATTTAGGTATATCTCTAACATTTTTTTCTTATTTATATTGATACTGTGCATTACATTAAAATGTTTAAATATTAACTAATAATTTTTGAAATGTTTATTTTAGAGTTACACACAAACATAATGATGAAAAAAAATTGTTATAAAAGTGTGACGACCTTCATTAGATCAGTCACATAGTGTATCGCCTTCGGTGGGAGATTTAATAATGATATAAAATGGTTGCACACGAGGGCTATAATGATACATAAAGCAAATTCGCTGTCGGTATAAAGCTTACAGCAATAATAATTAGTGGGTTAATAACTTATTGATAATAAAACTTACAGTTAATTGACCACAAAAGAAATTAAAAAGGAAAAAGGAAGTTATAGTAACCAATAATACAAAACTTACTTAGTCTAAATCCTAATATTATTCGGTGAAACAAATAATTAAAGGCTTAGGCAAAATCACACTGATGTTGTTTGTGTTCACACTAATTTAGGGAAATTGTTTAACTAACAGATACAAAATTATCATATTCATTTGGTCTATAAAAGTGCAATCTATAAAAGTGCTGCTACAATGACCTAAGAACTTTTGAACCAAAATGCACGAGGGAAAAATGAACCCAAATTGTACTATGTGAACAAGGAAAAAGGAAGGATGAACTGCACTGGAGTTACTTTTCTTTCTTTCTTTTTATAGTTATTTTTTTATTCGTTTTATTTTATTTTTAAAAAAATTAATTTAATTTAAATTAGATAAAAACATTCACATAAGAAAATACATAATTGGAAATCAATTAATTCATTTTATTTTCTATCATTTTTTAAATACTATTTTTAACTCAACGTATCATTTTTACAAATATCTTATATTATATGAAAGTTTTTTTTAACAAAAATAAATAAATTTTATAAAGCAGTATAGATTTGTGAAAAAATATATGAAATAAGGGAAAGGAAAAGTTAAATATTTTTTTTTAAAATTTGTACAGTTTCATTTTAATAACATGCAGAGAAAACAGGGATTAATTTGACCATGGATCTAGATATCTGAACCCACCATCATTTTGATGGGGATGGACCTTTCTTTGTATTTTTGTTTTTCTTTTTTCCCTGCTAGACACATTCAACAGCATTCGTAGTGATACTTACAGGTTCATGCACATAACTAATGAGTTAAAGACATGAATTAGTAGGCTCCACAGCTCTTAATTTCGATCCTATGTGTTAGTTTTTTCTTTTATCCCATTTTATTGTTGGAAAACAAACACTGCTAATCAAATCTTTTAAATCAGTTAAAATTTAAATAATAAGTAAAATACTAAAGAGGTATTTTTATACACATACTTAATATAGGACATTATTTACACTAATTATACGCGCATAATTCTTATGCAAAATTAAAGAGAAAACACCCGAGATTAACTGAACTTCCAAAATCAGCTAAATATTGTAATAGCTGGTAAATAATTTAAAGATACTTTTATACGTATAATTAATGCGTGATATTACTCGTTTTAAAAATATAACTCAAGTTAAAAATATTTTAAGTCAAAATTGCATGTGTTATTTAAATATAATTAATGTGTGATATTACTCGTACTAAAAATATAACTCGATTTAAAAACATTTTAAGTCAAAATTGCATGTGTTATTTAAATGTATTTTTATACATCTAATTAATGTAAAATATTGAGCCTTCTTTTCTCTTTATTTTTTTCTTCTTCTTCTTTCTTTCTTTCTGTGCACTATGCCCAATTTGAATTACTTATAAATTTAAATTACTAATACATGGAATTAATTACGGGATTATACATGTATTTGTAATATTACTAGTGTAGCCATGTAATCTTATTTCAGAAATGAATGATTTTCTTCGAGCCAAACAAATAATTAAACTAACTTAAATATCAATAGGCCTATTTTTATATGAAAAATTAATCAGGTTGTATCTTAAAGAATTGAGGCGGTCATTTTAGGTTCAAGCTAGACAAAGGGTTATTTTTTAGTTACACTTAATTTAAGAATGTGTGTAGGAACAAGGGAAATAGTTATGATAATAATTATGTATCATTATTAATATTTATTTAAAAATATATAGTTTAAAAAAGTATTAACTTAATTCTTACTCTATTACAATATTTAAAATATTAACATTAATTTTTATTTTTTTAATTAACCATTTAACATATATTTTTAAGTAAAATAAAAAATATAAAAATAAGAGTACATAAAATTCAATGTAATTATTTCAAGTATGATGTGCTTTATTATTAACAATATATTTTTCTATGTAATTATATATAAATAAATAAATAATATTAATATTTTTTTTATTTTGATTAACTAAAATTTCGTTATTATAATAATCATTTTCTTCTTAAACTTTATCAATTAAGGTTACTTTTGGAAGAAATTTTTTTTAGTTATACATAGTTAAAATATTCATCCCTTGTCTTATTGTATATTTAAAAAATAATAATTAAAATAAAAAATTTATGAAATTATATTTTAAAAAACCATTATGTATTTAATTCAATATCATTATGGTGAATGGTGATGATAAAAAATATGCATGAAATATTATTTTGTACTTTAAAATAATTAAATTTTATTACTATTATTGTTGGATAAATTTGATATTAATGAATATTAATTATGAAAATAACAATTTAAATATGAGTAGTTAAATAATTTTGTACTCTTGATTTCATTATCTAATAAAAAAACTCTTAAGATTTTCATAATAACTAAAGCAAAGTCTTAGGCTTCACAAGCACCACACCATATCCTAGATAGCATAGCTATTCGAATGGGAGCTTATAACCAGTAGTATAAACATTTGTCTCGTAAAAGGCTACTATCCAAGTATCCAACAACACCCCAAAGCGAAACAAAAGACAAGCTAGTTATCACATGGTGCAACTTCAGGGCATATACAAGAAGTTAGATGCAAGCCAATAAAACCTAATAAAATTGAAACAAAAATGCACAAAAGACATAGTAAACTATGAATAAACATCACAAGACAATGACGAGCTTAGTTTAGCTAGCCATCGACAAGGATGGAAAATTGTACAAGGTTGAATTTTTGAACATAGCCATAGGTGACAGCCTACAAAATTGAGTCCTCTTTCACCTAGTTCGACTTTCTTCACATTCACCCAAGGCGTTATTTGCAAAACCAGCTAGAGTTCACGTACCCATCTTTTCAAAATATAAGAGAAAAGTGGAGTGTTAAGTTCAAGGTCTCACTTCTTTGTCCAAACTCGTTGAAAAGTGTCATTCATCCAAGCATCTACTACTACAAAAAGAGGTATTAAAGTCAGTTTAACGTGTTAACCAACTTAAAATTTTTTTTTTAGAAAATTTATTCATTTTTTATTATACTCAAATTAAAACTTGTATTTGATCACTAAATAATAGCAGAAAAAAATAAAATCAGTTTAACAAATATTTTAAATAATACAAATAATTGAAAAATAAAATATTAATTAATAGCAGAAAAATTAACATGATGTTGTTCTATGTTATTCAATATCATCATATTCTTCTCCTGATGTTATAATACAAACCTACATATATAATACAAAAATCTATACACATAAATAATAACACATAATAACAAAAATATAAAAAATTATACACATAAATAATAATAGAAAAAATATGAATAATAAGTGCATAAGATTAATAGAAATACTTACAAGAGTAAATGAATTAACAAAATGAAGAAAATGAAGAAAAAATCGTGTTTTGTAAGTGAGAAATGAGTATAATTTTTTTGAGTATTTTGCTAAAAAAATGGGGGATCTAAAAGATTAGGTAGAGAGGAAGAAAACTTACTAACCGGTGCTGGAATTGGTGGTCGTAGGTGGCCAGAAAATGAGAAAGAGTGAAGGAGAAATGGAAGTGGTTATAAGTTTTGTAGAGTTATATAGCGGTTGGAATAGTTTTTGTCTGGAGAAGAAAGAAGAGAAAATAATTTATCCACGTGTGTAGTATCAATTGACGTGTCAAACCGACGCTACAAGTGGACGTAGAGTCGGTTTCAGGTGTTCAACACGTCAACTGACGTTACGTCCTACGTGGATAGCATTAGTTTTACACCGAACCGACTTCAAATTCATTAAAAGTCATTTTTTTTTCAAAAATCGACTTTACATATTGACTTAAATATCCATTTTATAGTAATGATAAATTAAGAATGACATACTAATCAATCACTACTGGAGCATCAATTCCCAACTCCATTGGCTCTTGTTGTTCATTAATTAGATCTTTTATTTCAAGCATTAAGTCAAGGTTTTCCAAACTAAAAAACATATCTTTTATATCTAACCAAATTTGTGTAACATTAGGCAGAGTAAAAGGAAGAAAATAAGGATTTGCAAAAAAAAATCTTTTCTTGTCTTTTCTTTTCCAGTTTCTCTCTTGTCTATTTCTGTTTTTTTTTTCACTCAAAAATGTGGCTTTAATAATAAGCTTATTTTGTAACAGTAGAAAAGAATTAAATTCAAAAAGCCTAAACGGGCGAAACAAAATTTAACAAAAAAAATCCATTTTAACAAACAAAGGAGGTGAAAAAATTGAATATGCCATTAAAACAATAACTAAAATGGAATAAGAAAAAAAAATGAAATACATTAAAAACCAAACTAACCGTTTCAAGCCGTTACAATAATTTTAATTCAAAACTTAATTATTAAATAGTCGTATTAACAATTTTAATTCAAAAATTTCCAACAATCCTTCACGTGAATAAAAATTGACATAAATTTTAAATCAAATTTTTGACACAAAAATAGAGTTCAACGGATTGAAACCTACATAGGATATGTAGGTGTTAACAAGAGTCTTTCCTTACATAATTCAATTCTCATTGTTATGTTCGTTTTGTTATAAACATATGTTTGGTTCTGTGAGAGTCCCTAAAGAATTGAGTCATATACAAATCTCTTTCAAAGTGGCCTCACTCCTTCCTTACAAATGTTATCTCTTATCTTTAAAAGTAATCTATAAAGAGGAACTTGCATACTCCGCTCGGTATTCTCTTCATAAGAATCATTAAAAGCCTTAACTTATCCTGTATCTTATAGGTATCACTGTTTTCATCATAAGAATGTACTTGAGGGTAAACCCCCTACAATGATCTCACTAAGTCTTTACAATTAGGTTGTTCCTTTGAATCTAGATCTTAGGATCTCCAGTCAAATAAGTTAAATTTCCTTTGAAAATCCTTATTCATTCATGGACTTCAATCTCACTCCCCTCAATGACTCATCAACTAACTCTTGATTCAACCTTTTAGGTAAGTGATCTGATATGTTATTTTTTAACTTTGTATTTGTCTATGACATATATGTTGAGACTTACCATTATACATATGGCTTTATGCATGCTAATAGCATATTGGCTTTCACAATTGATGTATATTGCAAGTATAGGCTTCACCCACTTAGGAATATCCTTTAAAAAATTACATAGTCATTCAGCTTCTTTGTCACACTTATCCAAAGTGATGAACTCAGATTCCATCATGAATCTAGCAACGCATATATGTTCAGAGGAATACCCAGTATGAATAGATACCCACTAGTAGATTTTGAGTCTTTCATGTCAAATATTCAATTTGAATCATTGTATCCCTCTAATATAGCTATATAGTATATAGCTACATGTATATCTTAAGTATCTAAATAATCTTGTAGTACCTTTCCAGTGATTAGATCCTAGATTACTAGTATATCTACTTAGTTTGCTTACAACATAAACTATATCTGATTTCGTACAACTCATCAAGTACATAATACTTCCCATTATTCTAGAATATTCTAGTTGAGACACACTCTCACTTTTATTCTTAGATAAGTATAGATTTAGATCTATTAGTGTTCTCATAATTCCAGAATCACTATTGTTGAATTTCTCAAGTATCACTACTACAATAGTGCCCTATGGTTTCGTAAATTTGGCCTCGAGTATTTTAAAAACCAAGATCATAGGGTTTTGGTCACGGTCTTATGAAAATCGAGGTTATAGTGAATACATATACCCTCGGTTTTATCAGTAATCGTGGGTATAAGTTAAACTATAAAAATTATTTAAATATAAATAAACTTATATAGTCACGATCATTAAGTAATTGTGATCATAATTAAAATAATAGAGTTTCAATCTTTTTAAAACCAAAACCAAAATCAAATAATATATTGTATGTTATTCATTTAAAAAAAATAAAAAATTACTTTACAATTTTTTTTTATTTTTTTATTAATTTAATTTCATATATTTTATCTCTTTTATACTACACACCAAATTAAAAATATATCCCAAACTTAATTATATTTAATTAATTAATTTATATATTTAATTATTATATACCATTTATGCTTTAACTAGGGTTTTTTCGATTTCACATTTTTATTTTCGTTGTTTTGCAGAATCGTAACTCTCCATCTCGGCTTTGGAGCTCACATTTGCCTCTCTCACTCTCTGTCTCTCTGCCGTCGGCTCTATCGATCTCAACTATCAACCATCTTCCTTCTACCCTCGACTGTTCTCAGCTTTTTAGCCTTAGCTCTCCCCTTGGTTAGTCCTCGATCATTAGCTTCTTACCTTCTTCTTGATCTTATCAGCTTCCCCTAGCTCTAACTCTCAACTCTCTGACTCTATTTGTCACTTTGTGTATGAGTATTTGTTGTCTCTTTTAGGAGAACATAAAACGTGCAAGTATACACGGTCACAAGTAATAAATTTTGATAAGTGAGTTATCGTTTCCACAGAGATTTGTTACTATAGTTTGTTGAGTACTAAAATTATTTTACTCTGATTTTATCCAAAATAATCGTTAATTGGAACAAGTTAAGAAAAGAGTTTTATAACAAAATAAAAAAAATCTAGGATTGCATTTTTTCACCAAATTACTCCACTCGAGTCATATTATTTTCTCTTGATTTATATTTTTTTAGTAAATTTAATTTGTCAACCGAAAAATTCTAATTTTATCCATACATCTCTTCCGAGCTCCGTATAGACACACCTCGTTAAATTAATTCAATATATTCCTATGAGAATTAAATTTACCAAGATTCATTAATTCTAAGTTCTCAAATAGCCACACATACGATAAAGGTATATTCCTATCCTTCATATATACATGTTATTCTATCCATGAGCAGTATACACAAAAATATTTCTTCCAAGTTTATTTAAGTGTCACGAATCATTTGATAAATTTTCCAATAATCAAAAGCATTAAGTACAAATAGAATAAACAAATTAAAAGTCTTATAAATCTTTCAAAAATAATTAAACTCAAGCTTCATAAATTTAGATAAAACGCAATCCTAGAAAAATTAAATTACTTCATAAATAAAAATAAAAATTACAACACTTAAGGAATATTAGATGAAGAACAAAAGAAAATTAAAACATCCCTTCTCCTAAATTTTTGGCACACGCAGAACATAACAGGAGCAAAAAATGACTTCTACGTGTACCACTGTCCAAAACCCAAACTCTCCAAAAATTTCCAAACTAAAAACTCTAAACTTCAGGATTAAATGCCCTATTTATAGCTAAAAAAATACATTTTTTTAGGTACGCAGCAACATGTACGAAAAAGAATATCGAATTTGTTATTTTAACGTACGCATGGAAGACATAAAACAGAGGGCGTCGTTTCTAATATTTTTTTAATTCAAACAGCATGTCACGTGTTAGCATCTGATTCGCTGAAAGGAATAGTGGGACACATGGCAGCATCTCATAGGGTGCCAAGAACGGACGTGCGTGATTCTGTGTTTTTGCGTTCACCGAAATGTGCCACGTGTCAGCACATGATTAGCTGCAAGGAATGGTGGGACACGTGGGCGCTTTCAATTGGTGGGATAAACAGGTGCATATGATTATGCTACAGGAAATCGTGGCTTTTGGCAGAAACGTAAAGACAAGTGGGTCCCACCCTACACGTCGGCATGCGCGGTAGGTAGGCCCAACACGGGTACCGATTGCTTTGGTCGGGTTTGAAAGATACGAGCGCATCCTTGTGGTTGCTTTTCTAATCTGACGGTTCACGTGGCGTGCGTGGGTAAATACATGTGGACTTCTTCTTTCATGCGCAGAAAAATAAACTTTTCTTAATTGCATTTTTGCCCTCAAATTGAATTCAAATTAAATTTTAAACTTTCTTTAATTACAATTCAACCTTTAGTAAGTAAAAATATTGATTTTAATTATAAATATTCTAAATTTATGATAATTTATCTTAAATGTAAGCACCATTACGTTATCAATACTCAAACTGATTAAAATACCTCAAAAGATAATCCGAAAGTTAGCGTTGGTTCAATGTATATTAAATTGAGGGTAAATGATTATATTATTTTAAAATATATATACGTAAAAATTAGATTATTTCTCCGGTACAAAACAAACTTCATCTCACACCAAAATTATGTTTCTGGTAGCATAAAAGAAAGAGTAATACAAACAAAAAAATTCAATTCAAAACAAAAACAAATAAATGTACTTGAAAAAAAAGGAGTTTTTCCCGGGAAAAGGTATTAAAAAAGGCTTACAAATTATCTTAAAATTGAAAGAAATAATACATAAATAAATAAATAAAATTATTTTATTAAAATTAAAAATATATAAATATAAAATATATATATATATAAATTAAAAGATTGAAACCTGTATATCACACGGTATTCGTAAAATAATATTTTTTTCGCTAATCTTACGTGTTAAAATATTAAGTAAATTTATCTCTTAAGATATAATAATTAAATAATAATAAATTTATACTATAATTTATTATTTTACTAACTTTCTAAGTGTCTCAAATTTATGGGAGGAATTAAATTTAAATAGAAAATATTATTTTTTTTCTTTTCTTTTCCGGCTTCTCTCCTGTCTGTTTCTGTTTTTTTTTTCTTTTTCTTTTATCATTTTCTTTCTTTTCTCTTTGTTTATATGTTCCTTCTTGTCTTGTCTTCTTTCTTTTTTTTTCACTTGAAAATGCTATTAAAAGAACTGGAACGGAAGAAAAAAAATTGAAATATATTAAAAACCAAACTAATCGTTTCAAGCTTTAAGAATAATTCTAATTTAAAATTTAATTACCATTAAATAGTCATTTTAAATGAAAAGATTATGTATATTTTGTAATAGTGTATGCCTATTTAACAATGAGTTACCAACAAGATTCTTACCAATGTCTAGCAATAGAGTGCATGTTTAATATAAGCTCCTCTTAGAGTTCATCTTCAATTTGACATGGCTTTGCCTTTGAATAATTAATGTGAAAAAATTTCCTATGAAGAGCTTAACTTTATTTTTAACTCATTCAAAAGTAGTAAATATCTTTTTATCTGAGCATACATGACTTATTGCACCATTATTTATCTATCACTCATTTGGATTTGATCCCACCAAGTTCACCTTAAAAATGGCTGCACAAAAGTCAATATCAGAGAAATTTAAGTGATGTTATCAACTATGTTTGCCTCAAGGATCATGTTTCTTTTTGGAAACTTATAGTCTAGGGCTTTATGCCTTGTCCTCTAACAATTAAAGCAAATCTATCTTAAGTTGGACTTTTTAAAAATTGCTTCTCTAGATCCTAATTTCGATACTTTATCTATCTAGGTCACAATTTAGACCCTTTACATAACTTGCCTTTACCCTTGTTTTTATTGTGCTTGGAACTTTGATCATGCTTCATCATATTAGTCTTCTGTGCTGATGGGATATACCCTCTTTTAGAAGAAACTTTGTTGTCTTTTTCTACTTTGAATCTATCAACCAGTCTTTCAAAGACACTTCCTCTCACTTATGCTTAAGGTAGGACTTGAACCCTATCCATGAAGGGGTAAACTTTTCAATAATAGCTATAACTTATAAGGTTTCACTAAGTACCATCCATTTATCATACATCTATGTTAAGATATCTTGAATTTCATGTACTGGACTGCATACATGTTTAGGGTCCATCGTCTTAGGATTAAGAAAATGACCAACCAAAAATTTCTTGGTACTGACATTTTCATTTTCATACTTCAGGTCTAATGATTCCCACAAGTCTTAAGTTGTCTTTTCCTTATTGTACTCATTGTACAATAAATTAGTTAGACTATTCATAATATAGTTTCGACATAGATAATCAAAATATTTCAATAACATTAACAGAATGAAAATCTTATTCATCCTCAGATTTATTAGGAACTTCTTCAGTCAAAAACCTAGCCAAATTTAAGGTGGTGAGATAGAACATCATCTTACTCTTCCATCTCTTGAAGTTCAAACCATAAAACTTCTTTAGTTTCTCTACCACAACATGGTTCATAGGAACAGACACGGAAAACATTGGGTAACCTAATGAGCCATAAAGATCTCATTATTTGATTCACATTAAAACCACCTATAATAAGGTTAACAATATTTACAATTGGGTTCTGAGTTTAGGATAACGAAATAATCATTTCAAATGTCATAATTTTTTCTTTTTTTTATTATGTTAAATATACAAATAACAACCCAAATTTTAAAAACTATCAAATAAAATTTTATATTATTAAAATAAATAAAGGGCAAAAAATATTAGTAAATAAAAATAAACCAAACTTAAACCATTATTTATATTTTCTATATAGTAAGTAAAAATATTGATTTTAATTGTAAATATTCTAAATTTATGATAATTTATCTTAAATGTAATCACCATTACGTTGTCAATACTCATACTGATTAAAATACCTCAAAAGATAATCCATGGGAAAGTTAGCGTTGGTTCAATGTATATTAAATTGAGGGTAAATGATTATATTATTTTAATATATATATATATATATATAAATTAGATTATTTCTCCGATACAAAACCAACTTCATCTCACACCAAAATTATGTTTCTGGTAGCATAAGAGAAGGAGTAATACAAACAAAAAAAATCAATTAAAAACAAAAACAAATAAATGTACTTGAAAAAAAAAAGCAGTTTTTCCCGAAAAAGGTATTAAAAAAGGCTTACAAATTATTTTATTAAAATTAAAAATACATAAATATAAATATATGTATAAATTAAAGGATTGAAATCTATATATCACATAATATATTTAAAATAATTTTTTTCACTCAATTTGCGTGTTAAAATACTACAAAAACTCATTTATTAAAATATAACAATTAAATAATAATAAACTTATATCATAATTTATTATTTTACAAATTTTTAAGTGTTTTAAATTTATAGAATGAAAGAAGAACCGGAACGGAAGAAGAAAAAAAAATTGAAATATATTAAAAACCAAACTAATCATTTCAAGCTGTAACAATAATTCTAATTTAAAATTTAATTACCATTAAATAGTCATTTTAACAATTTTAATTCAAAATTTTCTTACGGTGATCCAGAAAAATAAAAGGATCACGATAGATAGCAAGAGATGGCGAGAGATAACAAGATATATCAAGCAGGTACGAAAAGGAAATTCATCAAGAACAAGTCCAAAGAGCATGTTATCTCAAAAAAAACACAAAATTAAAGCAATAATGAGTGTAGCATTCAATCACAACAAGATCTGTAACAAATCAAGTCCAAAAATCAATTAAAAGCAATGAAAGATTGTAAAAAGTTTAGTGGAAAATCAAAACCTAGTAGAGATAACTTTTTGAGATGAGAGAGGAAACTATTGTTTGGATTGTTTACGTGGCTATATATTCTAAAGCTTTTATGATTTTTTTACTAGATAGACACGACTAAGGATAAGTTTTCCGAAATTTGGAATGAACCTGCTTTAGTATCATATTATAGGAAATTATTAACCAGAATTCAAACTATAAAAAAGTATGTCAAGTATCTTTTTATGTTATATTTAAATCTTAATAAAATGTTTTCTTCTTATGCATTACACATGCAAAATACTCAATTAAATGTAGTTAAAGTTTTTGCAAAACACTTCCAAATTAAATTGTGATATGTTGTGAGTACCACCGATACATATCAGTATTTTAACTTTTAAACATCTTAAACTAATTTCCAACTGAGTTTCACCTTTTATAAAACTTTTGATAGTTACACTTTATAGAACATAATAGATGAAAAATAAAATTTGTGGTTAACATAATAACCGATATATCAATCCATTTAATGAAAATCAAACCAATTTTTTTGTTTAATAGCTACATAAATTGGTTTTGGGTTTTGAAATGTATAAACCAACACATTAGGCTAGTTTAGATTTAAAGTTTGTAAACTTACTTATATATTGATAATGTATGTATTTATTTTTTAATTTTATACATTTATAATACCTATATCACATATATTTATGATCACCTAAATTAACATCAAGTTATATGTAAAACAAGTTATATTGTTTTTTTAGTGTTATCGTTTATAAATATTTATTATAATTAATAAAATATTTGAATTGTTTTTCTTGAATTCTCAATTTTTTTTGTTGATTTCTTATATTCCCAATTATTTAGTCATTTTATAGATTTATTCTCTACTTAAAATTTATGTATATTTATAATTTAAATGTATTAATGTAACTTTTTTTTTAAATTAAACCAATGATTAAAAACTAGATCTTATTCCTTCGTTTAATGTTGAGCATAAACTCAAAATAAGTTAATTCAAGTAATCATAATGCTCACTAACTAATATTTTATAATTCGGCTTTAGTTACCGTAGAAAAACAAACTGATAAATCAAATTAAATTAAAAAATTGGATTATAATAGACAATTCAATCCCTTTTTTATTAATTTTGGTTTGGTCTTGTTTACAAAATTTAGAGATTTTTTAAATTGGATAAGATCATTATAATTAATATATGCATAACATAGTATGTAATATAACTTATTAAAAAAGGGAAACACACACATCATCTTGATCTCTTGTTTGAATCCTAGGTAAATTTTTATATTATTCTATTGAAGTAAAAACATAGAAACAAATTGTGCTTAATCAGTGTCAAACTCGGTAGTGCATTTAATGTAAGAAAAGAAAATATAATGTTTAAGTTTAAATTATAAATATATTAATTGTATCTTACCATATATAAAAAGGGACTTTTTAAGTTATATATATTGAAATTAATGTTACAGTATGTACCCTTTCGAGTAGCTACCCATGTCTATTTTTTTTCTTTTTTGTTTAAATTTTAAACATTGCTTCACTTATTAAATTATATTAGACTCACGATAATTTATATCATATCTATTTATTTATTTTGTTTTTTAATGAATATGTAACTTAAACCAATAAATAGCAAGAACATAAAAAAAAAAATTCCTAAGTTTCACGTGATCGACCGTCCATCAAGATCAAGTATAACAGAGAACGTTGGTCTTTGTCTCTTTGGGTTCATAAGGACAAACTTGGTTAGATATGAATTAATTAAAGTGCAAATTGGCAATAATTATTGGGCAATGAGCATGACATGCAATATGTCAATATACGGTAATATTGCCACATTCATATTTTCATAATAATTAATTAAAATTTATACTTTAATCATAAAATATTATATTATTAATTTGAGTGGAGTACAAACTAGGTGAGTTGTGCAGGTTATTCAAGTAATTTATTACTCTTATTTATAATAACGTTTGTGAATTAAAAAAATATTATTAAAATTTATATATTAACATTTAATAGGATGTAATCTAACTATATATTAACATTGAATAATGTTTAATTAGATAAAGTTTAACGTGAAATAATATAATATTTTTTTTTAATATTTAAAATATATAAGTTGAAAATTATATGTGTTATTTTTATGATAATAAATTTTAAGTGTGTTATTTTTATTATTTTCTCAAGAGAATTTTAGATCATTTTATTTATAAATAATGAGTCAAAGAAGGACAATTTGGCTTTATGACATAATATTTTATTTTAAAAATATGAAAAAATAATTGAAGGATATATACATCATTTATATAAGTTTTCTCTGAATGCTTTTTTTTTATTTAATTTTTCTAATCAATCAATTTTATTTAGAAGTATTATTTTTATAATTATAAGTTTAAAGTGTGCTATTTTTGCTATTTTCTCAAGAGATTTTTAGGTTTTTTTGTTTATAAATAATGGATTATTGAAGAATAATTTGACTTTATAATATAATATTTTATTATAAAATATAATAAAAAATACTTTAAACACACATGCATTATTTATGTAAGTTTTCTCAATCTCCAACCACTTTCCCTTTATTCAATTCAATTTTTTCTATCCAACCAATTTCATTAAATTTGATCTGATTTTCTTTTTCCATAGCTAATCTCTATCTCATGTAATTTTTCTCTAAGTCTTAAATTAATGAAAAAATATGAATTAGTTTTATTATTTGACCACAACTAATATTAAAAATAATATGTAAATTTATACCATCAATAATATTCATTACTAGAATACTTGAAACTTGTATTACATTTTAATTGAGTAAAGTTTATACATATATTGCTTAAAAAATAATTACAAAATGCTTCACATAAAACATTAATATTTTTTTATTTTTAAAAATTATTTAAATTCTAAAAATCTAAAATTTCATAATTATTTTATAATTTATTCTTATTATTTCAAACTAGTTTCCAATATGATTATTTAGTATAAAAGAGTATTTATAGTTATATATATTTTCTTTTCTTTTATTTCATATTTATATTATTTACTTTTTTAATTATTTATTGGTTTGAAATTTTCTTTTTTCTATTATAAAATATTTTTATAATTTTTTCATTTACAATAAAAATAAAAATAAAAATAAAAATAATATTTAATATATACTTAGATCATCGTTTTTAATTTATCCCATATTTGGTTGATTAGAATAAAATAAAATCAGAACTAATTCTCTTCAATTCCTAAAAGAGAAGAATCAGAATTCTTTTTCCCCCTTCAGGAATTATGATTTCAATAATATATTTGGTTCATATCTCAATTTTTTTTTTAATTTTACACCAACTCTAAATATAATCCTAAACCTTAAGTCTTAAATCTTAACCCACAAATATCATAAACCTTAACCAACAAATATAATTTTAAATCCTAAATACTAAACTTTAAATCCCAAATCCCAAAACCATAAACCCTATTTAGAAAAATAATAAATTTAATAATAAATTTTATTATTAAGTAATAATTATTTAAAAAAATAATAATTTTAATAATGTATTTTTTCTAACAAAAAAATAATAATTAAATGATATTATTTAAACTTGACTGAATATAGGAATATTAAGGTAATATACAATGTTTTTCATTTCATTCAAATTGTAAACCAAATACTGTGATACTAATTTCTTTTTTGATGTCAGTGGTCAAACCAAACAAAATTGTTTCATTTTCATTCCATTCACATTCTCATTTCCATTCTGTGAACCAAATGTCATCTTAAGGTATATATTTTTCCCATAAAATCAGTGATATGTTCTTATAATGATTTTAAATAAAAATAAGGGATAAATTTTGGATGGAGGACAAAAAAATGAGTCTCTAATATTGATACCTTATGTAACCCGACCTATAATCTCAAGCATTTGATAGTTGTTCAATCACTAGATCATATACGTCAATCACGATACCCTTTTTTTTCTCCCAAATATATGAGTTTGTATTTTAATTGTTTGAAAGTTTAATATTTGAATTCATAATATTAAATTAATCTACCAATATTTTGTTATTTAATAAAATGCACATAAAATGTTTAATTAAAAAAAACCTAATTTACGGATGTTTGGTATTATTTATGTAACATGTACGCGACCTTAGCGACCAAAATATTTTGTCTATGATAAAGATAATCCTTGTAAACAACGACCTGAAGATCAAGACTTGGCCTAAGCAAACGACTTGTTTATGTAATTCCTTTGGCGACCAGATTTGTTAAAAGCTGAATTGTATATATTTTAAGAGCTTTAACATATGTAATATCGACATATGTTTAGTATGTGCTATTTATACATTTTTAATGGGGATACTACTGGATTTGTTCATTTTGTCAATATTTCTACTTTTCTTTAAAAATAACTAGAATCCCTAACACATAAAATTCTCTCCAAACAACAGAAGAACAATTTTATCTTTATTAAAATTAAAATATTTACTATTTCATACATTTTTTCATTTTTTTTTGTTAATTTTGTGACAAAAACAACAATATCCATTCTAGCAAACATATTCACCTCTACCATCCTATTTGTCATACTTCTGACACTATAACTCTTTCCCTTATCACCCACCATTCACTTTTGTTGCAAAAAATCTAAAAATAATTTTTTTAATGAAACTAAAGCTTGGAAACAACTAATTTATTTGAAGCATCATCTTTATCAATGATTATGACTACTATCAATACATTTCCTTCTATCTTCTTGACTCTTTTATTCTTTTTTGGTCACTTTATATTCAATGAGATCTAATTTCACATAAATTTGATCTAAATATAAGATGGTTGAAAATGATTAAGTGTTCAATGAAATAAAAAAGAATAAATAGATGGTAATGGCAATCACAGATAGATATGGGTGGTACAAATAAATTGGTAGTGGCTTAACTACAGTTTCGATAAAAAATACAGTTTTAAATTATTCTGTTGCAAACAGTAAAAGTTAATTGATCGAAAAATGAATGAAGTGATATCAATGGTAGAAAGGTGATGATGATAGAGATTGATAATAATTACAAGGGTGGTATGAGATGTTTTTGTATTTAAATGAAAAAAAATACATAAAATAATAAATATTTTTATAAAAATAAAATTATTGTTCTACAAATTAGTTTTTTTTTTCAAAATTGAATCATTACTATACCTTATATTAAATGGGGATTGTTAATGTAATAATTTGATAATATAAATCTAAATATATACTTTTGATTTAATAAAGATACGTTAAAGTACCAATTTAAAATAGATGCCATGAATTGTAAACCTTTGTACAACACTCTCCCTAACACATATATTTTAGGTTTAAGGTATGTTTTGTACATCATATTAAATAAATTAAATATAATTTTTTTAGATTAGTATGTATTAAATTAAATTATAATTATTTTTTATAGTATTTGGTAACAAATTGTATGATAAAAAATTTAATAAAATAATTTATATTTAAAATGTTATTTATTTTATTTTATGTAGTTTTCTTATTTATCAAAATAATTTCAATATTATTTTTTTATATATTTTTTTATTTTTAAAATAAAATAAAATTATTTTTAATTTAAGATAGGAAAAAAATAAAGATACATAAGTTTAGAATTAAAATTTCAAGTAACCTAATTAAAATGTTTATTTGATTTGGACTCATACTCCCTTTTGTTATTAAATTTTTATATAATTATAATATTTTTATTATATTCAATATGATATCACTTTATAATCAAACATATTAATTACTATACAAAAAATATATAGTTATAATCTATAACAAAGTATCCTTAATGACAAAATATAGGTTTATGAATTTACAAATTTTTAAATAACAAATATTTATTGATATTATAAATTATTATACAATTATAATTGATATCATAAAAAAATTATTGATTAAAATAATATACATTAACTATAACATATCATGATAAATATATTTTTTGTTCTAACAAGTCCAAAAATAAATAATATGATATTCTTTATTAATATTATTAATTATTAATCTAAAAATAATAAATTATTATATATATATTTTTAAAAAATTATTATACTGATCTTTCTTTATATTTACCGGGAGTGCAACATCATTTACAAGTGTATACTTTCTATTTGGTACAATCTATAGTATTTAAGCTTTGAAATTTACGTCATTTAGTATGAATGACGGCTGAGTCTGCAACTAACGCAATTAGCTTAAGTAGTAAACTAGACGAGAAAACACATATTGTTTTACACAAAATAATATTATTAAAATTTATAATAATAAAAATAATATATAATAATATTAAAGTGATAAAAATTTAATATTAAATAAATTTAAATAATTATAATTTAATTTAAATAACGATTGTTACGTTAATAGATTTAAATTTTTAAATAATAAAAATATATGAATTAAATATAATAATTATTATTTTTATTAATTTTTTTTAAAATTAAATAATTTTTTTATTAATTTTTTTAAAAAAATTAAATATTATTTAAATTAATTTTTATAATTCATTTAAAAAATATAAAATATAAAAATGTGACAAGGATGAAAGTACAGTAACTGTAAAAGTAGTGTCGAGTGGGCATATACTCCTTATATGTGTTAAGGTACCTGCATTCATTTCTAACATGTTATCACGAGTGATGTGTATAAAAATGAGTGATGTTGTATAAGTGATATGTATTAAGTAATATATATTAAATAGGAAGTTTAAAATATAAAATAATAAAATTATTATTAATATAAATAAATTAAATTATAATACGTGGATTAATATATGAGAAATATTATTTTTCAATAACTTTATATTTATATTTATTTAAATTTTATTACATATCAATATAATTTAAAAAATTAAATTATTTTTTATTTATAAAATAATTATCACATATAAAAAAACATAAATGTGTAAAAATGTTAGTTAATAAAAACGATACTATCTATCGCACTAATAAAGCAAGTGATGTATTCAAATTAAGCGTGGAATCATCAAGTTAACGTCATGGTGAATTTTGACAAGACGGCCGCCATGGCCACAAACATTTTGACTTACTGACTTAATAAATTTTATAAAATAATTTTGAAAATATTATTTTATTTTATTTAAATAAAATAAAAATAATATTAATATTAATTTGTACTATATATTTTTTTTCTTTCCAAATTTCATGATGGTGTTTTAGATTTTAGAACATGAGTAGTAATTAATACCCTCACCCTCATGCCTATATAATCCATTCAGTCTTTTAAATCGACTTCTAACTTCACGAAAAGCCAAAAGAACTTCTGACAACATTAAATATCAAGCTATAGCTAACTAGTCTCCAAATCAATCCAGACATCAAAATCATACGAACGAGCCCTTACTTTTGAAGTATTTTTTGTAATATATATAATTCTGATTATAAATGGAATATTATTCCTCACCATTTTACCAGTACCCAATATCTGATCAATTCTCTTCTGAATCTTCTTCCTTCAATTCCTCTGAATCTAATTTTTCATCACCATGGAAAGATCATGATGATATATTCCCTCGTGTTGATAATTATAAGCAACCTTTAGTACCATTCAATATAAATGATTCACAAGAAATGCTTCTGTACGGTGTTATTGCAGAAGCTGGTGGTGATGATCAGAATTACAACAAATCAATGGAATCCAATTCTACCATTATTAATCATCCCAAATTACACGAAGAGGTTAATTCCAAATTAGACAAAGAAGAGGTGTCTTATAGAGGTGTTAGAAAGAGACCTTGGGGTAAATACGCAGCAGAAATAAGAGATTCTACAAGAAATGGAGTTAGAGTTTGGTTGGGTACTTTTGATACAGCAGAAGCTGCAGCTTTAGCTTATGACCAAGCAGCTTATGCAATGAGAGGTTCTTTTGCTGTCCTCAATTTTCCAGCTGAAGTTGTTCATCATTCACTTAGAGAAATGAATTATAGCTTAGAAGAGGGTTCTTCCCCTGTTTTGGCCTTGAAGAAAAGACACTCTGTTAATAGAAAATCAGCTTTGGCTAAAAAGAAGAAGCTTGATGATGATCATAATAAAGATTTGATTTTTGAAAATGTAATGGTATTTGAAGATTTAGGTGCAGATTACTTGGAAGAACTTCTCAGAATATCTGATCCTACTCCTACTCCTACTCCTACTCCTACTCCTCATTGGTAAATTGATGTGTTTCAACAGTAACTAGTTCTGATAATTATCGTAGTTGGATAAAGTTTTATTTCAATTCGCTTGTAATTAATTTGATGTCAAAGGCTCATAAAGAAGAAAGAGTATTTGATAATTGTAGGATGCCTAAGTCAATACACTACTATCTGTAACAAAATACATTCGATGGGATACAGCCATAAATCTAACTATATTTATTTATTATATAATATTATTTTATTTTATGATATAAATAATTTAATTAGATTTATTTTAAAACTCTTTTTAATAAAAAAAATATATCTATTCTTTTACTATATTAAATATATATATATATATATATATATTATAAATTAAAAATAAAAGTTTTATATATATAAAAATAATATCATAAAATTAAAATATATTATTTTAAATTTAAAAAATATATTTTATGTTATATTATATTAACACGTAATATTTCTTTCAAAGAAGATAAGAATGGTGGACTTGACTATGACTCGTTATTAATTGCTTCGTTCTATTTCCTTCTATTATTATATTACATAGTGCAAATAGCGGTCACAATAAGCTAAATTTATTTCTTCTGGAAATTGATAGCTATTTATTCTCATAATAAAGGGGAAGCCAATTCTAACTGCCATCTGGTACTAATAAAACATAATTCTAAGGGTAAAGTGCTTATATGATCTCTAGTTTTTAGTTTTTATATAATTTAATTATTTGTATTTATTAATTTTAAAATCTGTAAATATATAATATTTTTAACACTTTTGAATCCATAAAAAAACAAAACTACATTTTTTATATATGATAAAAAAATGTATTATATTTTTAAATATGAATATGTAAATCTAATATATATTTTTTATGTTATAAAATATATATACTGTAGAGATAATACTAAAAGTAAAATTTTATCTATAAAAATATTTATCTTATATAATTAAACTTAAAATTAAATGATAACTATGAAGTAAAAAAAGGGAAGAAAAAAATACATGGTCATCACCGACCTAAAAGGCTAAAAGGGAGGCATGACATAAACTAAGCATCTTATTACTATATACGTCTGACCATACATCTTGTACCTTTTCTTCTCATTTAGTTATATATTTTTATATCACTCCTCTCACCTTTTCTCTTTTGTTAATATATATAATTATCATTTTTTTAGATAATTATAAAAAATATTTTTAAATTTTAATATAATATTACAAATATCTTTAAAACTTTAAAAATATCATAAATACACAAACTTAATGTAAGTTAAAGTTAAGAAAAATAATAGTATTCTTTTATATATAAAAATGATTGAAATAATAAAAAATTAGAAATAATATAAATAAAAACACAATATATTTGATGATATTTTTAACAAAAAATGATAATTAATAAATAAATTTTAAAAAAATGCAAAAAATAAGAAAAAGTAATATATCAAGATTTACGTCTATAAATCATAAATAAGATCCCTAATAAAGAAAGAAATAAAAACACAATACATTTGATGATATTTTTAACAAAAAATGGTAATTAATAAAGAAATTTTTAAAAAAATACAAAAAATAAGAAAAAGTAATATATCAAGATTTACGTCTATAAATCATAAATAAGATCCCTAATAAAGAAAGAAAGGTGACAAATTTAAAATAAAAAGTTAAAATAATGAAAATATTAATCCATTACATAATATTAAGAATAAATGATACTATTATCCAAATAATATTAAAAAATAAACTACAGTATATAGATTTAAGTCTTAATGAAAATCTAACAAGCATATTAAAAAACTAAATAACAATAATGACATCTTAATTATTTTAGTAGGAAAATAAATATAACACAAGAATCAAATATTAAAACCTTAATTACAAAACATAAATAAGACACAAAAATGACATCTAAAAGAAATAACAGAATATAGTTATAGAAAAAAATCACAACATGACATATATAAGAAATTTATAGAATTAAGAAGGGATGTAAATAACATATCTAGAAACAATAAAATTATAGGTTATAAATTAGATCTATTTGTAGGATTAAAGGAAGAATTGTCTAGGAGATTAAATGCATTGATACCTAGGAATGAGAAAAGAAATAATAGAAAAAAAAAATTCAAAGATAAAGAAGAAACTATAATCATAGTTTAATGGAATAAAAAATAAAAGAACAGTTTATGAACCCTAAGAATAGGGACATTTAAACATTAATTAGTTTGTTAATCTTAACAAATAAAGAACTAGGAAGAAATTATGATGAAAAAATTGTACAAATAAAAAGGAAGATAATATGACAATAATAAGCCAAACTAATTCTGAACCAAAAAATATAATCTAAAAAAATCATATAAAACCAATTTCATTACTAGTTCTTTATTAAGAAGGAATATATGACTCACATAAGAAAGAAAAAAAATAGGAAAAAGCTAAAAAACATTGACATTTCTTATAGAAGAAAACAACAAATTAAACTAACAGAAATATTATATTGAAAACTTGGGGTTTTACCCTTTCAAGATCCAAATTTTATGAAAATTATAGATCATATCTTTTAGATTTAAATTGTATAAGAGACAAGAAAAAAAACTTTAGGTGAATGCTTTAATGGTATGAATGTAATCATACAAACTTCTTCAATCACACAATCAAACCCTTTAAGAATCGTAGTAGCTCACAAAATGACAGAAAATATTAAAATTTAATTTATAAATTTAACATAACAACAATATTTACAAATACAGAGAAATGCTTCCACTGTTAAGGAATATTTAGATATTGTAGTAAGTGATATATATACAATGAATTTATTAGAAAATAAAGGAATGCATATCACTAAATCCAATAAAAGTGAAATTGATAAAATCAAATGTCATTTAACAAATATAAAATATGTAACATGTGTTATATATATTTCTTTGTTTGTGAATATAAAATATATTATCATCAATTACACTCTATACAAAAAACTTAAAAGAAAATATTTAAAAAAAATTACCAGAAACATTACATGAAGCTATAATAGAAGGATGACATAAAAGAAATAGAGAAACTATACCAGATACTACACGAGAAAGAATAAAACTCTTAAAAATTGGATAATCATTAAATGTCACGAAAAATAAGAATATAAACAAATAAGAGAAAATAATAAAATCTATTATAATACAAGAGATTTTAAAATGCTAGAAAAATATGAATACAACATAAAATCTTTCAAGCAAAAATATAAAACATTCAAAAGATATAAATTTAGAAAATATGACAAAGAAACTTATAGAAAAAGATGTGTTAGAGAAAAAAAGTATAAGCCACCATAAACCAAAAATTATTACCCATAAGGAAAAAAAATGTAAGTGTTGAATCTACATTAAGAAAGGATATTATGCTAATGAATATCCTAATAGGCTTTAACATAAAAAAGAATTTTCATAGAAAATAAAAGTCTTAGAAGAAGCTTTTAAAATGAAATTAGATTCAATAGAGGAATCATAATTAGATGATATTTGTAATATTTTTTTATTAGAATAAACTAAAATAACTGACTTGAAATATGAATACTTTTCATTAGAAGATAAATGATTTGTATAATACTACATATCTAAATAGTACTTGTATTAAGATATGATTGAAATTTAAAGGTTAGATAAGTTATTATTTACATGCACATGGAGATATAAGAACTAGTATGTGTGTAGCTAGTAAATATGTATTTTAAGAGTAACTTTGGAAACAAGCGCCAAAAGATTTAATAAGAAAAACTTCTAATAGTGCTATAATAAATCTTAATAAACCCTTAAAAGATACAAATATATTGATAGGAAGAGAGAAATTTCATATTTATAATATATATCAACGAGAAATAGAAGTTGATTTATTAATAAAAAATAACTTTCAAAACTTATATCAATATTTCACATAATATTTAGAAAAAATAAGTCTAGAAACACTAGATGAGGAAGTCATTTATGTGTCAAAAGTAAGAATTTTTTTTGTATGTATCAAATCCAACTTTTATACAATAACATAAAAACAAAAACATGATGAGATAGACACAAAAAATCAATAAAATTTTTATATAGAAAATATTTCATTAGATATAGAAGAGAAATGAAACTCTTTTCCTAATGAAATCTAGAAAGATAAAACCTTAATAGGTATCGGAAAATTATTAAAAACAGTACGCTCAAAAAATCATTTAGATCTAAAAGTAAATAAATCTAAAATGATTACTAACATAAAACTAAGATAACCTAACAAAGTCATTAGAGGAAAACCTATGATTTATATTCTAGAAGATAAGATTAAATTTGAAAAACACATTCAAGAACTTTTGAAACTTAAAAGTCATAACATCAAGTAATTTACCTCACTCTAGTCCAACATTCTTAGTAAAAAAAAAGCTAAAAAAAGAAGAAAAAAAGAGAATGATGATAAACTTCAAAGCATTGAATAAAGAAACCATTGATGATGGATACTTTATTCCAAAGAAATAAGAATTAGTATCATTAATAAAAGGTAAGAAGTATTTCTCAAATTTTAATTGCAAAAGTGAATTTTGGCAAATAAAACTGGATGAGAAATCTCAAAAACTAATGGCATTTAGACTGTTGCACCATTCGAATATAAACAAGCTCCATGTATCTTTCAAAGGTATGTTGACAACATTTTCAAGAAATTATAAAATATTTGTTGTGTTTATATATATATGATATTTTGGTTTTTAGTAATGAATTAAATAAATAGTATTTGGATGATATTAATATTTTATAAGAATGTAGAAAAGAAGGCATTGTATTTTTTGAGAAGAAAGCAGTAATTGTTTAGAAAATAATTAAGTATTTAGGATTAGCAATTGAAGATGAAAAATATAATATATAGCCTCATATATTAAATAACATTACAATATTTTCTAGTAAATTAAAAAACAAAAATAAATTACAAAGATTCTTAAGATATTTAACGTATGCTAAAAAATACATTAAGAAACTTATAGAAATGCAAGAATCCTTACAAAGAAAATTGAAAAAATAGCATGTTTAGGAATGGAAAGAACAAGATACGTTGTACAAAGATAAAGTAAAAACATATTTAAAAAATTTACCAATTTTATACCATCTAAGTCTAGATGATAAAATGATAATTAAAACAGATGTTTCACATGCATATTAGGGAACAGTTTTCAAAGTAAAAGTAGATGATAAAGATGAATATCTTTGTAGATATACATAAAGATCTTTCCATGGTCAAGAATTAAATTATCATAGTAATAACAATAAACACTTAACTCTCAAAAAAGTTATTAAGAAATTTACAATATATGTAATAAGTTTAAGATGTATTGTTAGAACCAATAGCAAATTTTTTGGTTATTTTTTAGGATCTAATATTGTGTGCGATTATAAATAATAAAGATTAGTCAGATGGAAACTATGGTTTGACCACTATAATTTTGATGTTTAACATCTCCTAAGAAACATAATAGTATAACAAATGCCTTTACAAGAGAATTAACATATTTAACTATTTTTGTTCTTGTAGGAATTTAACATCTTGATCTCAAGATCAAGATTCAGAAAAAAGAAGAAAAGAATCCTTATAGAATAAATCAAGGTTTTATACTTAGGGAGTTTTCTTTTGGAGATAGGAATTAAACAGAAAGAACTTAATATTAGAGTCCAAAAACTCTAAAGACTAATCCACCACAAATATTCATTCTAAAGAAGGTAAAACTTCTTAAGAAAGAATTCAAAATTAGAAGTGAGAACCTACAGAAATCTAAGAAAGCCATAATGATTGAGTCTTTATAACTTAGCTAGAAAATCTACTCAAGAACGTAGCGAAGATATGAAATTTTACATCACTGAAAAAATTCCCTACAAGCAAAAAATTTAATATTCTTGAAATAGTTGATCTAATTTTCATTTATAAAGTTTTTCATGTACATTTAATTGAGAACGTATATCCAGGAATTAGTTTACATGAATGAAATTATTTCAAGAAAATTTCGAGAAAGCTATCAAGAACTTAAAGAAGAAGATTAGAGTAGGTGATAATCCATTCTATCTAAGATTTTTTATATTTCATTTATGGACTGAAATGAAAAAGGTTGTGTTATTCACTACTATTTTATCAAATCAAAGATTTCTAACATTAATAAAGAAGTTCTATGACCAAGGATACTTTTAAAAAATGAGTTCAATATCGATGAACTCTATATTCTAAGACGAGAGATGTTAAGTCAACTTTACCATCAACTCAAAAAAATTAATAATTCTTTTGAAGTCAAAGTAAATTACTCAATAGTAAAGTTATAATAACTTTTCATAGCAATATGGGCCTCATGAAGAAGATAGTGAGAAAATCACTAAGGATCACAAATGCATATACTACATTAGAGATAGAGAAGATGAAAATGCATCATCATTAACCTCATCAAAAGGAATGTATGTAGAAAACAACAAAAAGAAATAAAGATGTAGAACTCATATCTTCAGTCGACATATCATGCATGAAAGGGCTAAAATTCAAAAATCAAAAGTAAATAATTAGGTGAATTATGAAAGTATGGATAAAACATTGATGTTTCACTATTGTAAACATGGATTAAGGGTAAAAGAGTGATTTGTTTACTATTGTAAACATGGATTCTTTGTTCTATAAAAAGAACCAATATTTTCATTAATTGGACACAACTTCTACAATAGTAAACTTTCTACTCTAAAAATTATTTATCTAGTAATTATATATCTAGAAATTATGAGCGGCTAAAAACCTCTTCAAGGTTCTCAATTAGTATTTAGAATTATAATAATTATTAATATAATGAATAAAAATAGAGTGTAGTCACTCTTTTTCTATTCTTTCGTAAGTCTAATTTGGATATCATATCATGTATGGATGCAAGAGCTTGGTCATTACTAGGAGGGTATTAAAATTTGAGTAAGTTGAGGCATATCAGGTGTAACAAAAGAATACAAACAAATGAAGGAAAAACCATGAAAGATCTATTAAATTTAGATATAATAATTATAATTTTAAGTCAATTAAAAATCTTATATAGTTAAATATTTATTTATAACATTTATAAAGCAAATAAATAAGAAAATAAAAATAAAGAAACTAACCAAAAATCTATATGAAAATAAACATAAGGAAATAATAAAGTTAAAATAATGTTTTAATAAGAAAATTAAAGATTTATTTTTAAATAATTATTTGAAAAAAGTAACAACTAGCATTAGAAAATAGTTAATCACAATTTGGTATTAGAGTCATAGAAAAGAAAAATACATTATTGGATTAAAAAAGTTAACATCTTTAACCAATGCAGATCATTAATGATATTGGCTATAAAACTTAAGAGCATTAGAGCTATTTTTACAAATATTAGGGACATACGTGAAGATATGTTAAAAAGGGGCATTAGTGGTAAATTTTCTAGTTTTTGGACATGTGTGGATGCACAAGATCTGCGTAGTTTGATGATTCAAACTTAATAAATACATAATAGTATTAATTATTGAGTAATAATTTTTATTGTTTCAAATGTTTTATTTTATAAAATAAAATAAAACTAAAGTTTTTAAATATTAATTTTTAATTTACTTTTATTATAATTAAAAAAATAAATGTTAAAATATTCTAGAAAGTGGTTTTTAGAAACATTCTTAAAACAAATAGTTAATTAATTTATTATTTTAATAATAAATAAATATAAATAACTATTTTATAAATAATAGAATTTAAATACAATATAAACATGAATAATTTATCATGATATTGACAATAGTTGTACAAATGTATTTAACAAATAAGTGAAATACAACAAAACAAAATATAAACTTACTCAATTAATATTTTTATTATCTAAGAAGTTAATCTATCCATAAATTAATTGAATTTAATAAATATTTTTAATTAAAATATACTTGCCTCCTTACCATATTTAAATAGGGATGAGAATAGCCTCCTTATGCATGGTGAGATCCCTATCTAAAACTAACCGCTAATAGTTTCTCTTTATAAAATAACTACTTTTTAGTGCAAATAATTTATGCTTTTTGTGAGCCCAAGATTGCAGGAGTTTGAAACCTATCATTGTATACATGTGTATGAGTTCGAGTATGTAATTGTTATTTAAAAAATTATGTCACCTAATAATTATATTCCCTTTTCATATCTGTAGAATTCTCAGATCCATTTATGTCATAGCATGTATAAGTATTATTCATTACATATGGCCTTGCGCAATCAAGTATATTCATGTACTTATTAAATTAATTAATATTACTAAGCCGATTATTTATACTTTTTAATTACTTTTATGTCCAAACAGAAAGAGAATTCATTAAAGGAGAAACTCAAGCATGAGTACTAGTAATCAGTGCTCTTCACGAGACATAATTGAGGCTGGGTTTTTTTTTTTTAGTATTTATTTTACGTAAGAAACAATTGATAATAATGATGAGATTCAATCATGGTCCCTCTATTTTGTGAGTATTGGCATAGTACCAAATAAAAGATGTGCAATAGAACACAAAACAAACATTAAAGAGGCGTACATGTCAAAAAAGGTGGTTTTGAAGATAGAGACAGGAGTAGTGGGAGTTTCGTCTTTGGTATAGGGGCTTTGTTGACAAGAAGATCAAAGCATGAGGCAGAGCAACTAGTCGAGGAAAGATAAATTTGGTATTCATTGCAACTAAATTAACATAAATAGATCATGTGTTGCCCATGCGACTGTGTTACTAAATTGGATTGTTGCTCAAGAAAGCTCCATGGAGTTTCGATTACGATTTGCCTGTTGTACAAAGGCACTTACTAGGTATGTCTCTATCTAGTCTTGGTTTTGATACCACAATGATCTGGATTCATGTCCAAGATCTTTCAATGGAATATTGGAGGATCCAGTCAATGGCTAGGAGGATTGATGATAGTTTATCTTATAAACTCTATTATAATTAATGTTATCTTTGATCAAGAATTTTACTTTTGTCAAAACTTTGCTAACATGATAATAATTTTGTATCCATCTATGACTAGGGATTATACATAGAAGAAAAATAGAATTTATAAAAAAATAAACGAAAATATTAAAATTTATTAAACTTCAGACCATATTAATATTTAATTATACACGAGATTAATACAAATTTCTGAAGACTACTTAATTAGACCAGAAAAGGCAACAAAAGGCAAGCAACCATATCTATTGAAACTTTAGAAAAACGGATAATTCAGATCTTAGTTCATGAAATAGGAGCAGGAGGTGGAGGAGATGGAGGAGAGAGAAAACCAATAGAAGGTGGAATAGGAATAATCATATGAACTGGTCTATTAGGAAGTGGAGAAGACCTTCGTGGATTACTTACAATTCTTCTTCCTAAGTTTACCTTTATCTGATCAGCTGCTGTATTTAGCTGATCTATATCAGCATTTACAGATGGGGCAACTTCAATTGTGTCCATGTCATGAATATCATGAACTTTTGGCTTTACCATTAATGCAAGATTGCTATTACCTTTATGATCAGCTGATACTAAAGCAACTAGTACAACAGTGTATACCAATATCACCATCAAAAAAGAGGGACAACCCATTTCTTACTTCTATCACTATTAGCTGCTTCTTTCATGTTATATATATGCAATAATATTGACACAATAGCTTATTATTATTACAACAAAAGTATATAAATAATATTATATTCTTATCATTAAAAACACTTTAATGCTATTATTTGTCTAATAATAATATATTTAAATAACTAGTTTAAGAATCACCTGCTAGTTTGCTTCAAAATAGAAGAAGCAAATTGATTAAACCAAAAAAATAATAGTCAAGTCAATAGCCATTTGTCTTAACAAAGCTGAGAATCTAATTAATTTTCATCTTGATTAGCTGTCGTCAACGAATCATACATGTATATGTCTTGGTTGTTTCAACTCTGTGCAAATTTATTCAATTTAAACTTGTTTATTTCAAATTGAAAACAAAAAAAAACGCTTATTTCAAGAGAGGTGCATACTGATTAAGAAGAGCAATTGGGAAGATGAATATAATCTTTTGGACTTTGGAGATAGTTTCTTGTTTTTTTAACATCGTTTTCAATTTTTAATCCACATAGCTGGTTCATTTTAAAGGGTAAATATAATTTAAACATATTCAACATTATGATTATCAAAATAAAATTTTAAAAAAACATAAATTGATTATGTGTAATCAATCAATCGACTTCTATTCTTTTTTTTTTGGAGTTTATTTAATTCTAAAGTATACTTACTAACTCAACTCTTCTCAAGGTTTTCAAGTTACAATATTTCAACTAAAAATTGTTAGATATAATTTTTTTTATCTATTTGTTAGTAATAAATCATTTTAAAAAATAATAATGATATTATTATAATTATTTTTGTTATTATTATAATAAAAATATATAAAAATTTCATTTTAATCTCATTATTAAATACATGTTAATGCAACTATCATCAAATAAAGTAATAATTAATAAAAAAAAATTTATAATAATAAAAATTTAAATTATGGTAGTATTAGAGTTAAAATTACTTTTATACATCTATTACCCCCTACAAATGTTAGTGTTGTTAAGCCTTGAAATAGGAATTTCAACTTTGATACCATGTTACAAGAACACGTAACCTCTAATAACATTACTTTTGTTATTTGCCTTTAGTTTTATTTTTAACTTCCTCCACGTAGTACACAAATGTTTTTTAATACAACTTAAAAATCATTTGTTTTTTGCATGTTTTAAAATGTAATACATATAAGAAAATTATAACGTAAAAATCATATTTTTTATAGGGATTAAAAGTGGAATCATGTGAATAAATTAACCGTATATATAAAAACCAGAGAGATAAAATGTTTAGTTGCATTGCATAACTTTCCTTCATAAATGAAGTTTCATTGATAGCCTTAGAAGTAAAGAGAATGGAATGTGTCCAGTGAAGAGATTGAAAGAATTCATTTCAATATATTGATCGCAATGTACATATGAGTATATATAATGCAGATACAAGAGTTTGTTATGCCACATGTACAATGTCACTTGAGGTGTATTCAACAATCAATGCACCATAAATGACTTTCTCTCTTACAAAATGAAAATTTATTTTCATATGTTTAATTCATGAGTGCAACAAAAGGTGTTTAATAAGACATCCTACACAAACATTATCACAAAAAATCAATGGAGAGAAACTAGTATGAATCTGTGACTCAATAAGGTCTTTTTGTATCCACATTACCTTTGTCATAGTACAAGCTAAGGCCTTGAACTCAACTTATATTGAGGACCTAGATAAAATGGTAGGTTTCTACAAATTCCATGAAATAAGAAAGACACCTATGTAAATATAAAAACCACTATGTTATCTCCAATAATCAGATAAGAAGCTTAATCTACATCAATCTATGTATTTATATCTATCACATCAGATTTATACAATATAAGCTTATGATCTAATATACCCTTCAAGTATCAAAGAAGACGTTTTACAACCACCTAATGTACATCGGTAGGTTGATGAAGGAATTGACACAACTTATTAACAAAAAAAATTAATTTATGGTCTAATCAATGTACAATGCTGTAATGCCACTAATCGTTAACCTATATTCGGTGGTATTAGCTAATTCAACTCCATCACTCTTGGAAGGAATTTTTCAATTGTCATTAAGGATGAAACATGCTTAGATTTATTCAATGTATGTTGTCAAGTAGGTACTTAATGTACTTAGATTGGAAAAGATATTAGTCTTCATCAATGTGAGTTACTTCCATACCCAAAAAGTAACCAAGTATGTCGAGTTATTTAAAAAAAAATTCAAAATTCAATATGAAAATAATGTATTGATTCAAGGTCGGATTATTACCAATAACCAGTCTATCATCCCATGTATATGGAAGATAACAGTATCACCATTAAGATTATATAACACAGAAGCATCAGAATTAGATCCTTTGAAATCCATTTGTTAAAGGTAACCACTAAGCTTGAGATACCAAGCTCTAAGGGCTTTTTCAAACCATAAAGAGCTTTTTTTAAGTATGCACATATGGTTAAGAAACTCTTCGTTAACAAATACTTTAGGTTGAGTGATAAAAACTTCATCTTTTATATCTCTATTCAAACATGTTGTATTAATGTCAAGTTGAATAAACCAATCTTTTGATATAGTAAGATTCAAAACCATTATGATAGTGGTGAGTTCTACAACTATATTGAAAGTTTATATATAATTAGTCCCCTTAGTTTATTGGAAACCTTTGCTACTAATCTTGACTTGTATTTTATCAAGTGTTCAACAACGAGTAGCTTTGTACGAAAAACCTATTTATTTTTTTATTATCTTACCATATTGAGGAGAAAGAACAAGCTCTCATGTTCCATTCTTAATCAATGAATTATATTTTGACTGAAAGTAACCCTTTATTATCTGTTGAACACTTGAAAATTATAATATATAATGAATCAAAATGATTCACATCTATGGACAAGAGTGCTTTAATCATAACATGATAGCTTTGAAAAGTAAAGAGAATAGAGAGAACGAGAGAATGAGAGATTGAAAGAATGCATTACAATATATTGATTATAATATACATGTGAGTATATATAGCGTAGATACAAGAGTTTGTTATGCTACATGTACAATGTCTAACGAACTTACCTATGATTAATAGTAAATATGCACTTAATATTCATTTTTAACCCCTTCACATAATACATATTTTTTTTCTTCGTATAGCGTAAAAATATGTTTTTTTAAAGATGAGTTAAAAGTAAAACCATGCAAATATATACTCTTACAACCCATATATATGAAACTTTGTAAAAATGAGAAAAATATAATTTTTTTTAAATAACTACGCTATGGTACACAAACTCAGTCTATAATTATTGTAAATCTCTAATTGAAGCAATTGTTGTAACGTTTAAATCGGAGAACATGTTACTCTGCGAGAGTATTAAGATCTCATAATGAGGATGGGACACATAATGACACTCTAATTTGAGGTGGTTATGTAGTATATGGATTAACTTACACAATTAGAGTTTGAACCTCGCCACATGTATCGTTCCAGTTTGTCTACCCTTGAATTCTCATTCTCCATTTCCCAAGAGTAGGTTAGAATTGAGAAACCAAGCCCTTCGACTTTGAAGCTTTCTTTTTCTTTTTAATTTATATTCATATCACTTTTTAATCACGTGTTAATATTATTTGAAAAATTGAATAAAATTTTAATTTTTAAAAAAATTATGACATTTAATAGAATATAAAAATCATGAGTATAAAAGTGAAGATTGGCTTCTGGTTTAGATAGTATGAATCTTGTTACTCACAAACCCAATTCGAAGTTCACGTATAATTTTTACTTATTTTATTTAACTTTTATTACTTTATATATTTAATTGCCCTTTTTAAAAAGTGATTGGTTTGTGTTCTAAGTAAAATGACTCTTAACATATCACAATGGACTTAACTTTGAATCTCACTTATATATAATTGTAAGGACTATGAGTGTTGGCTATTTTCGTGGACAAAATATTTATCTGTAAATTTGTTTTTAGACATGCTATCAAGTCTATCAAGAAAAGCCCAACAAATACTCGAGTTCCAGATATTCGTACTTCAAGTATGTTTTTTTATAACTACGACACATAGGATTGCATTTATACATTTAATAGTACATGTTCGTAAATTGAAAATTATTTTTGGTATTTAAATATTTTTTATGTGTCTTAATATTTTTTAATTAAATATTTAAATGAGCCTTGAATAATGAAGCCTAAAATATTGTAACCCTAATACTAGTAGGTTATCATTATATATATATATATATATACACATAAGCTTAGGTGAGGGATTAAGGCTGAGAGAGTTTAAAAAGCAAAAGAAAAAAAAACCTACGGCTGAACACCAAAGCATAAAAGAGTTTAAAGAAAATATATATCATTGCTTCTCTGCTTCATTATATTTTAAAGGATAATCAACGCAGCTTATATGAAGGTGTAAGAAATTTGTAAGCGGCATGGAATTAATAAGTGAATACGAAGGAGTAAAGGTTTTGGCTTGCTGACAAAATCTTCTTGATTTGATTTGAAGATTAATAACCTCCACGTTGTTGCTTCGTGTTCTCATTCCCAGTAAATTGTTTTTATGCGGATATCAAAGGAATAGTTTTTCCCGCAAATTTAAATATATGGCTAATATCAAATTGATATCTTATTAGAGGTATTTATTGATAAATTTATTTGATATATTTTATCTTTCTATAGCTTCTTCTTAATTAGATTTTTACATGTTTAAATTAAATAATTCTATGTGTGATCATAATTATTTGATTTGATGATTAAATTTCAAAGAAGCTATTTTTTATTAAATTTGTGTTTAATCTTTTTTACTCTAGAATGTACTAGTTGATTTGGTTTAAATGATATATATTTTGAATAATCTAGTTAGGATTATTCATTGTTAAATCCGCTCTAGAACACACACGGGCACTTGTGTTTTTTTTTTGTGCTAACCTTTTTGCAGTTGATTTGTGAACGATCTAATTGGCGGGGAGCTTATTGGAACGTTGGTTTGGTAACCGTTCACGCTAATTTTTAGAAACTGTGAAAACAGAGCAAAGACTCGTAAGTAAAGTACATTGGGGCAGTATCCTAGGGAAGGTAGCATAAGACCGAGTTTGTACTTGAACATTTGATTTTCATAGTGGAAAGTTAGGTGGTCCGGTGGACCGGTGGTTTTCCTCTTAGGTCATTGTTGTGGCCTAGGTTGTTTCCACCTAAAAATATCGTGTGTTATTATTTTATTTCCGCATTTATTTTTACACACGATTGCATGTCTGGCTGCTTTGTTTAGGTTATTAAATTATAAATTAGTAAGATTTAAAAATAACCTATTCACCCCTCTCTAGGTTAATTAGGTGCATATCTTATAAACTTTCAATAATGTTTCGGGATTATTTTGTGTTCTAAATAGTATGATTTCCAATTCTCATGATTATGAATCTATGAGTTTAAATTTAAATTTTATCATATAATATTTTATTTATTTAATAAAAAAAGATTTTAATATCTTTAAAAAAAAATTGTACAAAATTAAATGATATTAAATATTTATCATTCTCTATATTGATTAAAAAAACAGGGGTGAGCAATAGCTTTTCTGAGTTTTTATGAAATTGTTATTTTAAAGTATAAAATATTAATACTATAACAATTCAATATTTTAACCAATAAATTAATGCTCTAAAATTGCTCACATGGGCTACGTAATTTTTGTTATAAATTAATATTTGTGTTCGAAACGATTCAGCCATCAAATACTTTATTGAAGAGTTTAATTAATCTATCTTTATTAGTTGTGTGATTGTGCCTCAAAATTTGTCATAATAATTGATCATTCCAAAGCCGGCAAGCAGCCCAAAACCAAACCAGTCATGCCGTCCGTTGCTAGTTTCGCCATCCGTCGCTCTCTGTCCCTTCTGTCCATTTGAAACAACGAGTCATAATTAACTTATAATATGGGTTGTTGTTTTGTAATAACTTATAATAGAAATGCTTTTTGAATAATATAAATAGTTCTTTTAAATTATCTAAGAATTCCTGTATCATGATATTACATTGTAAATATGAATAAGCCATAAGTTTTTCAAGAAAGAATTTATTAAATATAACAAACGCATCAAATTAATCATCAGTATCTTTTGACTCGCCCAGAATTCTTTGACGGATGTATTTTAAAAATAATAGATAATATGAATTTACTTTTAAGATTAATATAATTTTACTTTTAAAAAAAAAATCTAATATTTAATAGATGAATAATTAAATGATTCCAATTTTACAAAAAAGTAAAATTAAAACTATATTTCTATCCGTTGACTTGGACGAACAAATTATTATTTTTTAACTACTATCCTTGCGTCTAAGAATGACAATGAGTTGGATCAGACCATAATTAACTCCAACCAATCTATTTGATCAAAATCTCAAAATTGATAAGAGATAAAATATGATATGTGTTCCAAATGTTTGACACATCAAAATCTATATAATATGTTAAAAACTAATGTGAATAATCAAACATCAAATATTGAACTTTGAATACTACGTGTGAAAGTTTGAATGGATTTTGGGTAGCTCAATCGATCATGCATCAATCATGAAGTTTTTATCCAATTTTTCGATTCTTAGTTTTGAAGAGTCGATCAATCAAACCTATCAATTTTCACATGAAATGATGAACAAGGGCACTAAAATCTGTACATGGGGTTATATAATTGGATAGATATTTTAGTTAATGTCTTATGGAGCGTGTATAAGCACTCTTTTGTACCCCCAAAATTCATTAGAGTATGTATTGGATGCTTGGAGAGCTAGAAAGAAAGAAAGGCAAGTAAGGAATAGGTGTTTTCTCCGTTGAAGGTGGGAAGGAAGCTTGACGTTTTTTAAACAAATCTTTAAGTATTAGTTCCTCTAAGGTGTTGTTCTCTTATATTCAATCCATTGTTAAATATTGTGAAGCTTAAGGTGTAAATGGGTCAAGTAATGCTTGTAATATGGTGAAAATAGATGATTATAATACTATTAAGTAGCATAAATTGTAATAATCTTAGTAGTGTAAGTAAGCTCTATCATTTGTAAATAATCACATTAAATATTGTGTATTGATTTATTGTTTTCTTTGTTCATATTTATTCTTTGTCATAATATTTGTGTGGTTACAATTTTGATTGTTATTTTCGGTTGGTTTACATGTAGTTCTTGTTTTATTCATTGTTTTATTAGATAACAAATGATTTATGTGATAACTCCACTTACATGTAACTAAACAAAACTTGGTAAAATCACAACAATCTAATTTTTTTGATTCAACTGTGTTGGGTTGAGCTCGAGCTAAAGCTAAAAAATAGACAATCTTTTTAAAATATGTGTATTAGACAATATAATTAACTACAAATTCATTTAACCGACTGCACCATTTAGCCTATAGGAGTTTACTATTTCATGGAGAGCAAGGAAAAAAAAAATTAAACGCAATAATCTAAAACTCAACATGTTTTATAGATAGTAAACAACCATCAGGTATATACCTGTAACTTGTTCTTTGTCACTAACATAAATCAAGTGGTTCCACTATGATTAGATTGGTGGTGACGATGGTGGAAGCGGTGGATGGGGTGGCAAGGGTGGCGGAGGTGACCTCCTTTGAGTGTCTTCGGAATTTAATATTTTCATGGGATGAGGAGCAAGATTGGGTTTAGGAGGAGTGGTTGGAATTCTAGTAGTTTCTCCCTTAATATTGGATTCTAGTTTCAGTTTAGAAGATAAAACATAGGATTGTAATTTATGAGAGGAAGAGGCAGAATAAGCAGCTTCATAAATTATACATCCATCAATAGGACTTGGAAGTAGTAAAATTCCATGGATCAACATAACTAGTAAACCCAGCAAATATGCAAGAATACCCATTTTTAATATTTAAAAAAAAATGTTTTAAATACTGGCTTTAACAAGGGGCAATTTCATTTATATTTATATTACTGAGTGGATTGTGAACAGGTCGCTGTGGACTTATGGTGATACAGATCGTTAAATATATGTTATTGTTAAGAATAAGATCTATTAGACTTGGACCAAATACTTTTCCAACTTTACTCATATTATAGACGATATTAATTTTAATTGATTGTAAAGATATCGATGTGGACTTATGGTGGTACATATTGTCAAATATATGTTTACTTAAAAATATAAGAGATTTAAAAATTACTAATTAACAATTATAGTAATGGTATATATATGTTATTTTGTACTTACCAAGTGGGCATAGATTTCAATATTATCATGGTAGATGTATGATGGTCTAACTATTTTCTTTTTCTTTTTTAAGTAACAACTTAAAACTAAGTAGTTCTTTAATTAATAATGAAAGGCCTGTTTGGGTTTATTTTTTCTCGAATTATTAATTGATATTCTGAAATCAGTAGTTGTTCATAAGAACAATTTTAATATTTTAAGTTAAACTTGTTTGTTTATAAAGCATTTGGTCAAAACTAAACATGTTTGTTTTTACGTCATATGGTCAAAGTTATTATAAATATAAAAATTACCATGATAAAAATAAAAGTTGCACCAGACAAAATGATTTGACTTTTTAGCAAATTATTTTATATGGCTGTAAAACTGATTGTCTCATTGCCTTCTGTATTTTATTAATACATTAAAGAGTTTATAAATTAAGGATATTTTATTTTATTTAAATTTTATCATATGATATCATATTATATTATATCTAATTTTATTTAAATTGATTGTAAATTTATAGTTATTATTGATTTTTGTATTATATATTTATAATTTCATTTCTTAAATTTAAGTCTATTAAGAAAAAATGTGATATTTTACCGTTAATCTTTAAATTCTTTGACTACGTATTATAAGCTAATAGAACATTTCATATTAATCGAAGCTAATATCATATTGAGTAATTTTTTTATTCATACAACAAATCCACGTAGATATCCTATTAACAAATGTTCTAACAACCTGTTCATCATTACATCAACATCCTAAACTCTATATTTAATTAATACTTGCATCACTTCTCAATCATATATGATATTGGGAATCAAACATAAGTCTCAACCGTAGTCTACCTCCAGAAATTGAAGTGGTTTTAATTGGATAGTAAATTGATAATATTAATGCCTGAAATAGCAGGCGCTGACAAACAACGATGACCACCATCTCCATGGCGTAATCCACCTATTAGTCCATACGTTCCGCCACCGCCACCAAATGAACTCGCATCGTCACCCTCATCAGATTAGGCAGATGAATAATTTATGCATTTTAGCTTATTAATTAATAATGGCGTGGTGTTCTTCTTAAGTTTGATCGGTTATTTTCGGTTTTTATATATAACAATAGATAATTATAAAAAAAAAATTTATTTTAAAGATATTTTGATATTTATTTATATGAATAAATAAAAAATGTATTTATTTTAAGAAAAAAATATTTATTTATTTTCGGATCTAACTCTAAAATTTCACGACATAACGATTTTACCTTGTGAAAGTATTGAGAAATCGTCATGCCACGTTACGTCATCGACAGCAACTCGTTCTCCAAAAGTTGTAATCTTGTATCAGTTTCTTTGAAAAGAGTGTAACAAGAGTGTCCTAAGTTTTCATTGGTGTTTTTGCATCACAAATGTGCTCTAATATTTCTTCTTCAACTATGGTATTCAAAGCAAGCTCATTTTGTCTGCTTTAATTTTTCACTTCTGCAAGATGTCGTTTGCATCTTCCACTATTGGTTGTGTAACTTCATCACCACCAACAACCTCACACAAGTCTTGACCTTGTAGGTAAGACTTCATACATATTGTCCATGTGTTATAGTTTTTGTTGTTAAGCTTCTTGATTCCTCTAACTACTTGAAGATCATCCACCGTGTCGGTAAGACTTCGACTATACTGAACAAGCTTGACTAATAAACTTGCAGAGTACTAAACCCCTCACGACTCAAGATAGCTGCACTAGGGATCGTCCGACTTTGATATCAATTATTGAGTAAAATTTAGAACATACAATTCTAAATTTACTAATATTAGATCCAAACAAGTAAACAAACTACTTGTATTATACCCACTATAACATCTTTCAAAGGCAACTCATAAATTGAAGAGAAATACAAATACTCAAATAGAAAGCTTTCAACTCACACTCAAATAGAAAGCTCTTAACTCACACTCAAATAGAAAGCTCTTAACTCACACTCAAACTAAGAATACAAAGACTTATTTATTTTTGATGGAATGATTAAATCAAATACAATGTAGGCTATTTATAGTCTTCATCATGCAATCTGCACTACACAAATATAAAACTAAAAAATAATTCTACCCATACAAATATTATCTACACACTTCTCTTTTCTACAACCTTCAATTATCCCTATTTATTCATCCTTCAACCACCCTATTTATTCATCATTCAAACACCTTATTTATTCATCATTCAACCACTTCATTTATTTTTCTACATTCTTCAACCACTTCATTTATTTTTCTACATTCTTCAACCACTTCATTTATTTTTCTATATTCTTTAATCACTTCATTTATTTTTCTACCACTTTATTTATTATGTTGGTATTGATTTTCAACATATTATTCACCACATGGATTCCACCAATGAGGCTCCGTTCCTTTATGTCTGAAGTCGATTAAGCATCTTAATTGATTTAACACTTGATATCATTCTCTTTTAAGTATTTGTTAATCTATTTTAACATAAAAATAACCAACTTAGTGATAAACGCGAGTATAAAAATTAATTGGAACATTTAATGTTATATTATTATATTATTTTTATTATTATAAATTTTAGTAATATTGTTTTTTTTTGTAATTTCTCAAAATATTTTATCCTCACTAGTCGTTTTTTTTTTCAAGTGAAACTATTTAGCTTTCTGAGACGCACGGATTGATGCCATATCAGTATAATTCACGCATTCACTTTACGAATAAATAATTTACCATACATAAATATTAGTATAGTTATGGATGTTATTCACTGAAAGGTGAACGTAAGGTCTAATTTTGGATTAATAGATTCTCAGTTGTTAAAAAAGAATAATAATAATTTTTATGTATTGATATTGGTATAATGACACATTTTTAGTCAAGTTTAAGTTATTGATATTGTAGTTTATAATAATTTATTACTTAATTAATAAAAAATTAATGATAATTGTTTATCTTAATTGAGATAAATAATTTTAGTTACTAAAAATTTATTATTAAAATGATAAAAAAAGAGAATTTTAAATAAATAATAATTATTATTATTTCAAAACATGTGAGTAATTTTAAATTTATAAAATGTGATTTAAATTTTTATATATATAATATAAATAAAATATTGATTTAAAAGTAAATTTTTTTTTAGCTCTTAGTTAAAAAATAAGAAAAAAAGAGAATATTTTCGAACCAAATAGAAAGAAAAAAAAGTTAATGAACTTGTAATCTTACTGTATATGACACCTTATGAAAATCTCGAGCTCGAAACTTTAAAAATATAGAAGTTAAAGATTCAGTAGCCTAAACAAAAAAGAACGGGACATGATGACGATCAACGACAACAACAATTAACTCTGTAAGTGGAGGCCTTCCGGCAATTTGCTACAGATCATTACGTATATAATCTTACACTTATTTAATTATAGTACAAGTAGAAAACGAGAGTGAAGGACAATATGTTAATTATATTCTTTAAGAAGTAGTAGACTTTATGGAATCAATGTTTTTGAAAATGGTGGGTGAGAACTGAGTGGGACCGGAAGCAAGAATTAGGGTTTTTTTGGGAGACTATCCTTGGTTTAAAATTTATCCCACTATTTAAAAATTTTATGGAGACATATTAGTTTCTTGTGGAGACTCACGTTTGTATCCACTCACAACAAATGAAAACCTTCTCAAGTAAATCTCTAATATGAAAACCCCAAGACTCCAAATGTCTATAAACGTACCATCGTACAGCCCTCAAAGTCAATAACATTGACTTGATTTCAATCCTTGATCAAAAGATTTGAGGGTTTGATATCTTGATGAACAATCTTTCTTCTATGGAAACAAATCAATCCTTTAAAGATTTCACGAGCTAAGCCAGAAAGTTCTTGTTAGTGTTTGATATATATTAAAAGAAAAAGCACATATCTATAAGTAAGCATATAAGCGTAACATGTCAAATAACAATTTTTGTTTCCTTTAAGGGAACTGAAATTTGGTATTTAGAAGATCATGTTCATCAATAATAAATTATTATGTATTGATATTGGTATTATGACATATTTTTAGTGAAGTTTAAGTTATTTGCATTTTCAAGTGTTAAATTATTACTTACTTGATAAAAATATTATTTATGTTACTTAAAATAAAAATTTATAAAAAATAAAAAAATAAAGAATTATAATATAAAAAATTATCAATATGTAGCTTCTAATAATTTATTATTTAATTGATAAAAAAAATTTAATAATAATTATTTATGTTATTTAACTTTATATAAAAAGATAAATAATTGTAATATAAATAATTATTAATATTTTAATTACTAAAAATTCATTATTAAAACGATAAAAAGGTAAATTAAATAAACAATTCTAATCATTATTTAAAAATAAGTGAATATTTTTAAATTTATAAAATATGATTTAAATTTTTATATATAATATAAATAAAATAATAATTTAAAAATAAACTTTCTTGAGCTCTTAGTAAAAAAAAAAAACTTTTTCAAATAAAATAAAAAGGAAAAAAAAATTAATCCACCTGTAACTTAACCACATAACCACATATGTCACTGTAATATAAGTTAAAAGTAAAAATACAGTTTAAAAATTTACTAGCCAAAAAAAAGAAAAAAGAAAAAAGAAAAAAAGAAAGATACATGATGAGGATCGACGACAACAACAATTAACTCCGTGAGTAGAGGCAGATCATTACGTATGTAATCATACACTTATTCAATTATAGTACAAGTAGAGAACGAGAGTGAAGGGCAACAAGAACACCACGCGCCATTATTAATAAATTATGCATCAGCATCACGATAAGGCGGTGGCTGCAGATCTGCCGGGTCCGGTGAGGGTGAGGGTGACGGTGGAAGTGGTTCCGGTGGTGTAGTTCGTCGTGGACTAATAGGTGGATTACGCTGTGGAGGTGGAGTTCGTCGTGGACGTGGTTGATCAGCGACTTCTATATCAGGTATTAATATTATCAATTTGCTATCGAAGTAATTATCAAAATTAGCCACGGAAAGCTTAGGAACACCTATGGAAGCCTCCGCCACGGAACCACAGATTGAAATTAATAAAGCATAAATAATAATTAACACCAAACTTGGCCATAAACATATGGAGCTACTACTCTCTCCCATTCCTAATAATAGTTTTATTGTTTCTTCTGTATGAATTGTACGTAAATAGCTAAGTATAGGGATGTTATTTTATAGTGTGATTGATCGATGATTGTGTATTTGTGTGTGAACTAAAGTATCTTAATTAGTTTTAATATATTTTTTATAAACAAAACAAGTGTGTTCAAATAAATAATATATATCACGTCACTTAACGCAACTGGGAATTAGGGAGTAGTAGATTTTCTGGAGTCAATGTTTTTGAAAATGATGGCTGAGAACTGAGGTGGGAAGCAAGAATTAGGTTTCTTATCGGGGCGGGGACGGGAATTTCCTTTGATTTTCTATCACTCATTTAAAATTTATCTTACATCTTCATTTAAAAAATTTGTGAAGAAATATTGGGATAATAGGTGAGTAACAATAGTCTAAGTGATTTTGAATTTTTTATTTTTATTATAAAAATTATAAAATTAAACTAATAATAAATATTTTATAATGAAAAAAGAAAATTTTGAAACAATAAATAATGATAAAATAAACAATATTTATGTGATCTTTTAATTTATTAAAAACATAACTTAAAAATAAAATATAAAAATATATAATACATTATTTATGATTAATTTGAGTTTAAATATAATTAAATTAATTAAAAGAATTAAATATATATATATATATATATATATATATATATATTTATTAAAATAGAGTGTATAGTTTCAAGAACGAAACAAGAATGCAATCTCTGTTTTATGAAGTATTTTGATTTATTTTACATTTTGCATACAAGCTTTAAAATTAAAATAATTGCATATTATTTACTCAATTAAATATAAAAAATAGATAAATATGATAATGGTGGATGTTACAAGAATTTAAGAATATATTATATTTTTTAAAATATTTTTTTTTTCTAAATTCTTATTCATACATGAATAAATATCAAGATATAACTCTTATACATTAGATATACACACTATACTTCTTAACAAACTTATACACTTAATATTTTGTTAGTTAGGTACATGATACATATACACTACACTAACTTACACAATATCATTATATAGTTTAATAACCTCCTTTTAAGCTCATGAACATGAGAAGATCCTCAATTTATAGGAAGAAATTGTAAAAACACCATATGATCTATTATAAAAATGTGGTTAACATTTAAACCTATTTCACACCAAAATTGAATCAAATTGGTGAGTTCAAGTGAAAACAAACTATATTGATAAAGATATACTATCGATTGAACTCTACAAAACAAAAGATAACATTGTAGATCACAAATTGAGCATTTCACAAAATATAATTTTTTCAGTTAACTTCATTGACAATAAAATACTCACAAGGAGAATAAAAACAACATTCTAAAAAAATATTAAATAGTCTCAAAAATTGAAACACTAATACTCGACTCATCATAAAGTTTTGAACATGACGTTGCTCAGACACTGATGATAGTAGTGATGATACATTTGTAGAAGTGTGCAATAATGTTGGATCTAGAACTAGAGATAACACAATATCTCTATACGAGACATTATCAAAATTCTTGATTGCCATTATCAATGATTCAAGGGACACAACTAAGGGAAACAAAATAAAAAAACAAAAAAAACAAAGAAATATATTATATTCTTCACCACAATAACACTAACCATTTATGTAAGAAGATCGTTCTTTATACCTAATCGCAATTAGTCTACCAAAGATTTAAGTACAATTCTACATAAGTCAAGTTTTCATCGACTCATATCAAATGAAAACCTTCACAAGTAAAACTCTAATACTTCAAATATCCCCAATGTACTCATTATACAAACCTTCAAAGTCAACAATCTTGACTTGATTTTGATAATTGATCAAAAGATGTGAGGGTTTGATATCTTGATGAACAATCATTCTTTGATGGAAATAAACCAATCCTTTAAGGATTTGATGGACAAGGCCATAAAGTTTTTGTTCATGTTTGCTAGGAATGGCTTCTTAAAATCCTTTATCCATAAATTTTAAAAAGACTTCGATCTTACCATTGTGGTCAAACATATTGTGGCACTTGATGATGTTACCAACATCGCGAAGGATCTTCATCTTCCTACGGATCTAATGACGAACAAAGTCCTTATGATTTCCATAGATCGTTTTGTAGACCGTACCTCTACTTTTGCTTCCAATTCGTTTGAATTGCTCAAATTTCAAAAATGAATGAATTGATTATTTTTGAGACTATTATTGTTGAGGTTAAGATGATTTGATGGAAAAGACGAAACAAAGCTCTAAGGCAAAGGGAAAGGACACTAAAGGGAGGGTCGTGCTATGACAAAGGTAGTGTTAGATGAAGATGATGTCATTGTTGATCCTTACATCCATTCATTAAACTTGAAGGAAATGGTGGTTGAGTCGGTCCAGTAATCTGATTGAATAAAAAAAAAATGAAAAGTTTTAGTAGCTTTGAATCTAAAATCTTTTATTTCTTAGAAGTTAAAAAAGGAAAAAAGAATATGAATTGAAAAATAAGAAGGATAGAGAAATTTGAGAATTGATTGAGTTAAAAGTGATTGAGCTTTATACTCAGAGGTCTTGAAGAATCTTTAATGCTTTTGATACCATACAAGAATTCAAGAGTATGCTACATTTCTTAATTAAATCTTTTTGAATTCTTAATTATACACTAATACACATAAATATATCAGATATAATACATACACTATGCATCTTAACAAATTCACGTATTTATTATTCTGTTAGTTAGATACATGATACTTATACATTACAATAAGACATACGGTATCATTATATAGTCTAACAGATGTAAAATGACCTTCTAAAAATAGGTAGAAAAAATAATGTATGCAAAACATGGTAAAAAATTATCAAAATGATCAATTTGATGTCCTTCACGTGTTCAAATGAACGTTAAATATGGATGAAAAATTAACTTTATTTTTTATTGATCAATTTTTCATCAAAAATAAATGACTTAAAAAAATATTTTATATAAACAAATAAACAAATAAACTACTAAAATACTCCACCCTTTGAGTTCTATAGTAGTTTCAATCCAATAAGTTTGCAACCATAACCACAAACCAAATTTAATAACAAGTGTTGTCGGGGTTTTGGAAAATTTGAAAGAGTTGTGTATTGTTGAATATGTCCAAACAAAATTCATCGATTAAATTTAAGCTAATTCATACCATTGATGTTTATTTTATAAATAAATTTGTCATAAGTAATCAAAAAATTAATTATCATTATAGCTATATAAAATATTTTTGCTATTAAACTTGCAGTAAATTTGGTAAAATAGCTCACTAAAATAGATATTTAAGTCATATTTGATTAATGATAATATGAATATTTTTATTTTTATTTGATTGTTAATTTAAATTGAAATGTAAATTATTCTAATAGTAACAAGGATGTTCATTTCTCCCATATATTTTAAAAATACGTTAAAATGCTCTATTTTACTCACACATTATATAATCATTTACTATTATTTTTTATTTATCTCAATAAAAATGTTTATTACTTAATTTTGATTTCATTTATAATTTTATCAATTTTATTTTAATATTTATTATTATTTTGATTAAATGTTCAAATAAATATAATAATAAAAATATTATTTTTATTAAATTTAATTCTTACACTCATTTATATATTTTTTATGCTTTAATTGTATGAACCTAACATGATTTTAAAATTATGGGAAAAGCTCTACCAAATATCTTGGCAAAACTTGAATTCTATGGAAAATATATATATATACCCAAGTTTTTCTTCTGGCATTCAACCAATGCGGCTATGGCGTACGTGCTACGAAATCAAGATTAAATTTCAATTATCAACTGACAAAAAATAATGAAAGATAGTAAAATGATTTATCATCCTATTATATACATTTTATTTAATATTTTTAATAAATTTAGGATTAAATTATTTCATTTTACTTAAAATTATGATATTTTTTTTTTATTTTTATAAAAAAATTTATTCCATTTAACTTATTTTAAAATAAATAAGATATTATATCATGTATTATTTTATTATCATAAAAAATAAAAAAAGTAGATTTAATGAAACTACTACCACATATAAACTTTACTTATGATGCTACTGCTGTTTTTCCCTCTCAATATTGCTGCTTCTTTTCTTCATGTGACGAAACGAAAATATTTGTTTTTTAAAGGTGAAGGAAAGTCTCCATGTTTTTTTTTTTAACACTTAAATTCATTCTTTTAACTAATATACTTTAGTATCTTAGCATTCATGGTCAGACATACTTTTTAGATCCAAAACGTACAAGTTCACACAAATCACAAGATAATGATACTGTAATTAATTGTATTACTGTAAATAAAAATGTTTTTTTATTTACAATAAATACTAAAAACACATAAAATTATACTTATTTTTACATCAATATTATTTAAAATTTTCATATATTAATATTATCTAAAAAATTAAATTATTTTTCTATTCTTTAAAATAATTATAATACATAATAGAATATAAAAGTTATAAGTGTAAAAATGTGTATTAAATTAAATAATATTAATTATACCTTCATCTTATTATTATTTGATAAGTGATTATTAACAAAGAATTATTATTATTATTATTATTATTATTATTATTATTATTATTACTAATAAAAGTTAGATAATAAAAATTTAAATTATAATAATATCATCACACAGATAAAAATATAAACAGCGCTTGAACATCAATCAGTTGCTAATTAATTAGGGTATTTAGAGTCATTTGAAATCCGAACCAACAGCCATACATTTGGCGGCGACTTTCTTCCAAGATAGAATTTGGTGTATTTTTGAGTTTTGTTTTTTTAAGGATGTTATTTATTTGTCATAGAACATACTTATAAATTGATTTTTTTTATTTTTATTTAAAAAAAATTAATTTATCATTAATTAAAAATTAAAAAATAAATCATATTATTTTAATTAATAAATATTTGATTATATCATAATTCAATTAAGTTGACTAATTCAAATGTATATATGGGAATAAAATGATTTTTCTAAAATAATGTGACAAATCTATTACTTACTCTGAGCAGATTACAATAATTAATTTAAACCCCTCTATATCTAAAAACAAAAAAATCCAACCTCTCTAGAAAATAAAATTTTCTCTGCCAGCAATGTTTTGAATTAAGAATTTATGATTTGATTCAGACAAAATTTTCTTGGAAAACACATGCGGGCTGGACACAGTTTTCTTTTATCCATTACAAGTACTTTTTAAGCTATTTTATAATCCGGATCATACTGTTTTTACTTAGCAAATAAGATAGATTAGATCGGACAAATCAAAACAGTCCAGTCTACCTTGAAACCGTTAGTATAAAATGCATTTCTTCAATTTACTTCAATAATATAACATTATGCATTATGTATCACATTGAAATGAGAATTTTATATATATAAAGAGATATTAACACGTGTTAAAACGAATTCATCTCAAGTATTTATTTTTATAAAAATAAAAAAATTATAAACAAATATTTACAAAATCAATAATTATTACAAAGGCATAAAATAAGTGATATATAATACTTTCTCCCAAACGATGTGATCGATGCCGCATATATTTTTAATAATTTTGAATAAAACATAAAATACTTAAAAAATTAGCAAAAATTGAACTTGATACCTAATATATATATATATATATATATATATATATATATCCATACAGCCAATAAATTACAACGGTATTCATAGTTGTGATAATATATATTGCTTTAAGTTAGTAACGAGATCGTAAAAGTTAAAAGACGATTAAGGTCTCGCTGTGATTAACATGAAAGAAAATGTCATGGATGTCTTTCTTAGTTATGAGATCTTAGTTCAAGCTCATAAAGTGAAGTGTTCAATTCTTAATGGGCCGATTCTCATAAGCAATTTAAAAAGATGAACTTTGTAGAAATCTGCTGAAAGAGACTGGCTGAGTATAATGATTCCATAATAGAACTGTGGGTAATTACTCTGTTATATGGGATGTGGAAATCTCGATGTAAGCTGCAATATGAAGGGGGGTGCATGGACGGGTGATTTGTAATAAAGCTGGGTGGTACAACAGGCCAGTGAATTCCAGCAACATATATAATACTTTTCCACGTACAACTGACCGCGCACCATTTGGTGATTCTGGGCATTGGACTCCACTAACGGAAGGGATATACAAGCTGAATGTTGACGCTGCTATTTGCTCGCCTCAAGAATTAATAGGATTGGGTTTAGGGGTATCCATCAACCAGATCAATTCGAACAGTTTTATTAATTAAACGGTCCGGTCTGATTTGTACTAATTTTAAACCGTTCGAACCGGACCGGTTTAATAATATATTAAAAATTTCATATTATTTTTCATTAAATTATAAAAAAATCGGACCAAATTAAGAATCAAACCGAACCAAACCGTTTTATAAATCAGACGATCTGATTCGGTTTTTATTTCTTAAAATCGTTTTAAACGGTCTGATCCGATCCGGTCTGAATAATATGAACGGTCCGGTTTGATTAATTTTTTTTAAGCAAAACCGGATCGAACCGGATCATGAATACCCCTAATTGGATTATGTGGTGCAAAATTGGAATGGAGATTCATGGTTGCAATTGTTGATACACAAAAATGGGCTATTTTCTTTTCTTGATATATATGAAGTTATGGGCAATGTGGTATGGTCTTCGATTTATTTTTTTTGAAATTAGATTCCACGAAATCATCTTAGAGTCGGACTCATTATAAGCTACTCATCAAATGATTAAAGGTACTGGCAAGTTATTAGTGATGCAAGGGAACATCGTAAATGATATTAAATATTTTATTTTTTATTGTGTTTACTATCCGTGAATAATATAGCTAGTAGAAGTGGATTAACAAATATTTCTATTAATTTATTTAAATTAAAAAATTAGATTGAAATTTTTTATTATCAGATAAGATAAATTTTATAATCTATTATATCTAATTCGAACTAAATTATTATCAAATTATAAATAAATATATATTTTATTTTATAATGTATTATATTTAAATATTATACATACCATATTATATTGTATTACTATTTTTAACTTAAAAATAAATATAAATATTTATAATAATTTAATAACTGGATAGATATATTTTTTATTCTTTTGATTTTCGTAATTCTAACTATAAATAATAAATTTTATTACAAATATATAAATTTAAAATTAAATATTTTATATCTTTTTATATATAAAAATAATTTATAAATAAATTTTAATGTTAATATGACCTTATTCGATCCAAAAATATATGATCTGTTCGAATTAAAATTAGTTCAGAATAATTATATCATCGGATTTAATTTAAATTAAAAAACTTCAAATTCAATTTAAATCGAATCGGAATCAAATTAACTAAAAATAAACATACATCAATTATCCTAATATGCTACCAAATTAAGGCATGTCGATTTCTAGGTAGATTGAGTCGAAACTATATAGGCTTTAGCCCATTTAGCAGTATTAATTAAATAAACCTCATTCATTTGCTAATATATATATAACATGAATACCAAATATGACTTACATGGATATACTATTTATCATCTACTGATTTTTGTTAAAATAAAATAAAATAAAAATTATTAAATTTATGATATATAAGCCATGATCTTTATTTTTTTCTCACCTTCATTTACAATCATATCCCCTTTTTCCTTTTGCGCAAAATAATTTGTTTTCTCTCTACTCTCTACGCGATTTTGTCGTCGATCTTCCCCTCTGACGAAGCCACCGTCTCGCTTTCCCTTTGGCCAGAGATGAGGTTTGAGATACCAGATTCTTCGCGCTTGTGTCCTTCCTTCTTATAGTAATCGCGGTGAGTGATTGTTTAGTCTCCTCGATTTTTTGTCCTAGGGTTAGGTCTGACGACGAACGCCTTGACTGCAGGGTTGCTAGGTAGTTGAGTACTCATCACGATTATTCTTGTCTCTTCTCTTTCAACAATCCCTACAACCTCATCAACAGATGACAACTCACCCATAAGAAGAATTTGTGACTGTACCCTCAGAGCTTGAATCAAGCTTGGTAGGTTAAAATTCCATCCTACTCATTTCTTTTGATTTCATCAAGATCGATTATGAGAGGTCGGTACACTCTAATATCATCCTTCTTTTTTTAGATTTGGCTGAATAGTTCGATGACAGATTAGTTTTGTTGTTGTAATTGTTGAAGTTCTTGTTATAGTTGATAAATGAGGGAGTAATTTTTCTTTTTCCAAACATCGTCTTGGTTTTAACCCACATGTCTTGAGTTGTATCTAAATATGTCATGAGATCAAAGATGTGGGGTTCTATGATTGCTAGTAATTAACTTATGACTAAATTGTCACTCTTTCTCCATTTTAAAATTTCCTTTTTTTCTTCAATTGTTGACTATGTTGGATCTTTGGCTTTTGGTTTTGATTTCTCACTAGTGACATGCTCAAATTTGTCTCTATCGATTAAACTAAAAGTCACCTGGCGTGCCCAAAAATGGTAATTTTTACCATTTAGCAGTAAGTCTCTCAATATGTTGTGACATTTTTTGAATTTTTCGATTTTTTGTTGGATTTCTTGAACTGGTATAGTTCTTGTTTGTGGGATTGATTTGGAGCAAGATCAAGTCTGTTATGATACAATGTTGATTTTCTCCAAATTTTTAAGAGATAATCATAAGATTAATTTTTAGCTTAATATCTAATGTTATATTTATATAATAAAAAGAAGAAACTAATTGTTATTAAACTAGTCGTTAAAATTTTGATTATTTCAACACTTTGCCTCTTAATTAATTGTAGGAGTAAAGGTTCAAGTACACAATTATTCTTTAAAAAATCTTGTAGCCAAATAAAATGATGTATATTTAGACATAGAAGAATAGAGTAGGGAAGGAAATAAAGATATAAGGTGGAGAAGTTTTATTGTTTTCAATAATTCAAGTATGATTTTTAATTATAAATATTCGTCATATTTATAGAATTAAATTGATAAGTACTAAATATTTTTTATATCCTAATTAATGATGTATGTCAAAATTCGAAACTTAATAAATTTCCTATATTGCATCATTTTACACAACTAACAAAAACTCGACTCTGTGATGTGAAACAAAAATCATCAAACGAAACTTCAAGAATAATACCAATATTTTGTATTGATGCTTAATGAAAAACCAATAATGAGATAGCAAAAAAATGAATCTAAAAAATAGTCAAAGACAACAAGGGAGACACTAGCTATAGTCATCTAGTTAAGTGATAAAAACCCTTATATGAATAAACCATCGAACTTGAGAACTCAGTAATTTAAGGACATTCATTATCTAAACTAATGGTGTATAGGGAATCCTTTTTTGATGAAGAGGTACCGTCATAATAGGACAAATTTTCACCATTTATTTTGTGATAACAATGTTATTTGAGCTAAGTTTTCTCCTCTTTTCTAGGTTGAAATATATTAGCTTAAAGTTGAGAAGAAAACATGTGCAATTCACCCAGTATTTATTGGGTCATGTTGGTACTTGTTTGTTGCATTTTAGCAACAGTTTCTATATATCAAATATAATATTTTGCATCTCAACTTATGTGGATTGTGGTATAAACTGCACAACTTGCTCCTCATAGGAAGTTTGCTCGGACTTTGATTCGTAATAATATTGATTTACATCTCCACAAATTCGATGATTGGTTATAATAATGATTACATCAATAATTATTATAGTACTTTTACAAATATCCTTAAATTGAATTATTATATTGCTCATATATAATTTTATATTATAATGGCATCTCCCCATAATTGTTTAGGAAGATTGGCTTGGAAAAGCAATGAACCATTGTCACTACGAATGATTTTAACTCTGGATGAAAATTATGTTTCAACAAGATTGATGAAGGTGGTAAGAAATGTGCGTGTATTAGATTTAGTATGTAAGAGATAGACCCATGTGCATCTTGAGTAGTCATCAACAATAGTGAGAAAATAACGTGCTCCATTAAGTGCTGGAATGTGATAACCACCCCAAATATCGACATGAATCATTTCAAAAGGTGCTTTTGTATTGATGAAACTTAAAGGAAATGGATTACGTGTTTGCTTAGCTAATGGACAAATAGAACAATCACTAATGGAACAAAAAAGTGTGTTGATGGAAAGAGAAATTACACGCAAACTGTTATTAGATAAATGACAAAGTCGTTGATACCATAGATGAGAGTTGGTGGAAGTAGTGTTTGAAACGGAGAAACATCCAGCCTTTTTAGAAATAGTCAGGTAGTAGAGTCTTGCTTTCTCAGTTCCCATCTCAATCGTCTTCCCTGAGCATTTGTCCTGAACAAAGCACATACTGTTAGTAAAGGTGACATGGAAAAATGAGGTTTGAGTTAGTTTGGCTACTGAAACTAAGTTTAATTTGAAGGAGGGAACACACAAGACATTATGGAGTATGAAATTATTTGAGAAATGTACAGTGCCAATATGTGTGACACAGGCAAGAGAATGATCAGGTAAATGCACATGTCGATTAGTGATTGGAATGCTAGAGCTCATAAGGTTTTGGGAATAGACCATGTGATCAAATGCCCCTGTATCAAAAATCCAACGAGTTTTTAAATGGAAAACAGTTGCACATAATGTGTTACCTGAAGAAGTAGTCACTTGACTTACCATGCTATCTGATTTGGATTGATTGAGAAGTGTAAGGAGCTCTTGATATTGGGCAGATGTAAGGTTGTGGGATGGTGTCTTTGTGTCGGAGCAGCTTTCCTGAAAGTTAGTATGATGAGCTTTGGAAGGGAAGCTATAACTTGCGTTTCTCTTATCTTGAATTTCTCCTTTCTTCCAACACATGTTGATGTCATGTCCATTCAAACCACAAAAATTACATTTGAGACGCTTTCGGCAGTTTTCAAAATTGTGTCCATTGAGACCACAAAAATCATATTTGAGGTGACTTCGGCAATTCTCAGAATTATGGCCTATATTGTTGCATCTATTGCACTTGAGATGTGGGTTCCTTGGTGTGTAATTTTTGTGAGGATATTGTGGACGACTATCTCTGGCAATAAGTGTGGTAGCTTCTAGCATCCTTCCTATGCTTTGAGTGGAGACAGCTCTTTGTTTTTCATCTTAAACAATAAGTGAATATACCTTATTTACTGTAGGTAATAGTTCCATGAGCAAGATTTGTCCACGTGTTGATGTGTAAACCGTGTTAAGGCCCATGAGAAACTTTATGGTTCACTACTTTTGTTGATATTCTTGTAATTCCCTTCCGGCATTTCCTCCACAATGTGGAAGAGGACATAGTGCATCACGACTATCGCATAAACTTTTCAATTTGGTATAGTATTCTCCAATGCTTACACCTTCTTGCATGCAATCATGGATCTATTGCTCAATGTGGAATAGGTGCACGTTGTTGGTGTGCGAAAAATGTTCCTTTAATTCTTTCCATAGCTCATATGCAGTATCACTATACATGACACTTTTTGCAATTTTGGGTGATATGGTGTTGAGGATCCATCATTTGACAAGAATGTTGCAGCTAGTCCATTGTTTGATTTCTGCTTCAAGGTTTGTTGATGGCCTTTTGATTGTGCCGTCAATGAATCTTTCTTTGTTTTTGGTTATTAGAGCCATGAGCATTGCATGACTCCAAATGTGATAGTTTTCTTGGTTTAAGGATTGAACTACGAGAACAATGCCTGGTTGGTCTGAGTGGTGTAGATATAATGAATGGCTAGGGTCATCATACCATTTTGGTAAAGTAGGGTTGGTATTGGTAGTTATAGACATTTTTGTTGAATAAATTCGAAAGAACGAGATAGGTTTAAGTGTGTTTTAGACAATAATGATTATTTATGAAATAAATAATGGACTGAAATATACTTTATCTTATAGAAAATGAGTCAAGGATTACAGAACCGGAAATTTCAGTCGCAGAACCGGTCGAAAAGTGGATGAACCGACGTTTGGAGTGGTTGGAACGACGACTCCAACGATGAAGCATTGAATCGAATAAAGACCGAATCGGACCGGACCGGATGGAGGACCAAACCGCGTGAACGACACATAGTTTGTTTCAGCGGCTAGCGAACGACGTGTCGTTGGAGTCGTCTTCCTCAACAGCTGGCGCGTGTGGCTGAAGATAAAACAACTTATATGAAAGCATAATTTTGCACAAATGTTTTAATTTTTTACGTTAAATAAGATTACATGTAAAAAGTCAAAACACTATATCAAATGTATTACAATTTATTTTTATACAATAAAAACTTGAAGGATTTTTTTTTCATTAAAATCTAGCCTATTTTAACATATAAGAAGGTAATATTAGATTATAATCACTTTCTTTTTATAAATTACGAATATTAATGTTCTTTATATTTATGCATTTTAGTTATTTTACTATTATACTTTTAATAACTTTTGTTTTTTCATTTTTGTGGATTATTTTTTGAAGAAAAAAAACTTGATTATAATTGATTTAGATGTTGATAGATGTTTAATGAGAAACATGTCTCTAAAATAGAGAAAAAAAAGGTGGTAAAATTTAGAAAATAAAGTTACTACAATTAATGACCAAAAATGGAAGGAATTTCTTTTTTTCAAATATGTATCATGACTAATATGCATTAATAAAATAATTAAATTTATCAATGTATTTAATTTATAAAAATAAATTATAATTTTTTCATATAAGAAAGGAGGTCTCTTAAACCACCACTAATATTAATAAAACAAATTACAAGTCATTGCATATTTGAACCCATGACCGTCATGAGTCTATTTTTACTTCTACCACTCATGTATTAGAAGAATCATATACAATAAAACATGATGATGTGTACGCCTCCTAGCTTTTATTTATTATTTTCTCCCCCAAAACTAGAAGCTTCCTTAATTAATTGATCTTAGAACATGATCTAAAAGGAAAAAAGACGAATAATGGTATACAATACAAATCAAGAGAACCATAAAACCATGCATAAATCATCAATGGAAGACTCTTCCATGGCTATGGTTGGTACAGTGATGGCGATGAAGGTGGCGGCGATTGATGAAGACGCATATTGGGCTTTGGTGCTGGTGGCGTCGGTCTATCACCAATCTTTCTAGTCCCTGTCTTATTGAAAAATTCATGAGACTTGGAATACTCAGGAACAACTCCAGAGGCCTCCAGAATGAGAAGAGAATTTGATAGCAAAACCCCACATATGACCATGAAACTTAGAAAATATGAACTTACACCCATTTCTGATGGATCAACTGAAATCAATTAATTAATTAATGTTTGTAGTAGCTAGGAACAAGTTTTTATAGTGGTTATGACTGTGACAATATTATGTATTATTATTGGAAAACAATTAAAATAATAAACTTAAAACTTTTAATTATAAAAATAACACCATTTATATCATTATCATACATCTTTATTATTAAAAAAAGTCTACCTATTACATAATTTTATTTTGAATATATTTTAAATTAAATTACAGTTATTTAAACTCATAATAATTAACGAAATATTCTATTTAATATTATTTAATTGTTATTTTTTGTTATTATAAGTTTTATAGTAATTATTTTTTTATCCCCTCAATTATTTTTAGACAAGTTGATTCAAATTAATTAACAATATTATCATATTCATCCATGGCATAGTAAAACAAGATTAGTTATATAAATAATGAATTAGTGCTTTGCATCTGTCCAAGAGAAGAAGCTTCGAGGAGATTGTAATGTGGTGATCCGGTGGACAATAATTTGAAGGGTTTTTTTATTAGAAAAAAATTATCAAAGAATAGTTGAATATGATTAATTGATTAAAGATATGGCATGAAAGGTGGAGTCTTTAAATTCTTAATTACTGGTGTTCAAAGCCAAATACAGTTAGAATGATCTTTGCAATCATGATTTTATAGAGGATTCGATATTTAATGGTTGTAAGACTCGTAAGAAATCGTTATATATAAACCTTGACCAAACTATATTTGTTTTCCTGGCTAATTGATCAACGTTGAAACAATATTAATCACAAATATGGTGTATATCTATGTAAATCTATCGGACTTTATATGACATTGTACGTTTAAAAAAAAACTATGAAAATAAGAAACCTTAAAATATTTATCTTGAGATATGATTAATATAAAATTATTTAAATAAATAAGTATTTTTTTATAACTAAAGTTGGTAAAGTAATAGGAACAAAAATAAAATAAAATTTGTATTGAAATAGGAAACAGAATAAAATATAATTAAATGCCATACGAGGTTGAAAATATTTCAAAGAAAATCTCTTTCTCTCGTCTTGTTTTTAGGCAATTAACCATAGAAAATTTGAATGTAAAATAGAGTTTTAAGATAAGAATTAAATCTTAGTACCTACAATTTCAATTAAATTGATTTTATTTAGAGTTCCAAAAGAGAATTAAAAACCCTAAATTTATAAAAATAAATTCTTTATAATTTAATTTTTTAGAATTTTCGTGGCTATTTTAAGTATTAAAATTAAGGAAAAAATAAATAAACTATAACAAAATTTATGATCTTAAAAATTTGAGTCAAATGAACGTTTGTATGATTTTGTACTCTTATGGTTCGAATTAGGACCTGAAATTTTTATAGGTAAAAATAGATATGTTTTTCAATAGAATGGATTTTGAATCATTCAAAAAAAAAATTGTTTTCTAATTTGTGTGACTTTTCAAGACTGAATCTAAAAACTTGAAATTATGCAGATTTTAAATCAATACCCGAAATAAAAATAGTTTTGAATACTTTATTTTAATCCGAAATTTTAATACATGATTTCAATATATGTTATTAATCATTGAAAATTTTGGGCCAAAATATTTTTGTAGAATATTTGGGATATTTTTCAATCAGAAGAACTTTGATAAGAGAAAATTATTGTCAGATTTCATTAACTGTTTTCAAAACACGTCTTGAACCTGATTTATTAATGATTTGGGTCTGAAAATATTTGTACTAATATATCTATATGCCTAATTTTTCTCTAATAAATTTCACATTAAAAGAATTTCATGTTACCAGAATAAAATCTTACAATAGAACATACTCAAATCAATGTTAAGTTCGGTTTTCCTCTTATTTGGAGGAGCCCAAATGAAACCTATGTGGCTTAAAAGCCCATGGAGTAATAAGGGACAATTGTGTCATTTCATTGCTTCATTAATAAATTTATTTAGAGTTTGATGAGATAGGATTATGTAGAAAATTTCAAAATTGCAGCAACAAAGGCAGAAAAGAGAGCAGTTTTCCCTCTCCAATTAGTCTTCATCAAGTGCTCTGATCGAATGTCGTTTGTGGTCTGATTAAGCTGAAATTTTTGAGGCAGGTTCACGACTCAAGACTCTTTAATATGTGCGGTGTGATTTGGATTTGGCTCACCGGTTTGGGAAATTCTGAGCAGTGAACAGTGACTACGAATTGGGTTAGATTTCTCAATTTTCTTGAAATAATTGTTAGTTTCCAAGAAGTGTATTCTTGATGATGTTGTTGATTGTTTGCCTCTAGTTTTACCTAGAGATAACTATTGTATAATTGTTTCTTGATAGTGGAAGTTTTGGAGAGGAGTATCGTGGTTGTTTCCTTCCTATATCGGGAAGGTTTTTCCACGTAAATTACTTGTGTTGATTTTGTGCATGTTTGATTTTGAGCTCTATTTATTTGTTTCCTAAAAGATTCACACAAAAAGGAGAATAGGTTTAATTCAACTGTTTAAAACTTGATTAAGTTCGAATTGAAATTGTGATTCTCCGAACAAAGTGGTATCAGAGTTGTGGTTATTATTGTTGAATTTCTTGTGTTGAATAATGGAAGAAAATTTAAGTAGAATGATTACTTTGAATGGTTCTAATTATCATACTTGGAAAGGAAAAAATGGAAGATCTTCTTTATGTCAAACAATTTCATTTACCGGTGTTTGCCTATGAGAAGCCAGAAAAGTTATATGAAGAAGAATGAACTTTGTTACATCGATAAGTCTGTGGGTATATAAGGCAGTGGGTAGATGATAATGTTTTGAATCATATTAATGGAGAAATACATGCACTGTCACTATGGAATAAACTTGAAGAGTTGTATGCTCGGAAAACAAGAAATAATAAAATGTTTCTTATAAAGCAGTTGATGGCTTTAAGGTACCAAGATGGAACTCCGTTGACAGATCACTTGAATACATTCTAAAGAATAATCAATCAGTTAGCTGGAATGGGTATCAAGTTTGATGATGAGATTCAGGGGTTGTGTTTATTGGGTACGTTGCCGGACTCTTGGGAAACATTTAGAATGTCATTAAGTAACTCAACTCCAAATGGTGTAATCAATATGGATCTGGGTAAGAGTAGTGTTTTGAATGAAGAAATGAGAAGAAAATCACATGGGTCTCCTCAGCAGTCAGAGATTTTGGTTACAGAAAGAAGATGGAGGAGTAAAAGCAGAGGTTTCAAGAACAAAGAAAAAGGAAGAAGCCAGTCTAACAAGTTTTCTAATGTTGAGTGTCATCACTGTGGCATGAAAGGGCACATCAAGAAATATTGTAGATAATTGAAGCGGGATAACAAGAAGAAAGAAAAAGAACAAGAGGGTGATGTTGGTAAGGAAAATGATCGAGTTGCCACCGCTAGTTCAGAATACTTTCTCGTTGTTTATAATGAAGATGTTGTCAATGTTGCATGTCACGAGATCAGTTGGGTTATTGATAGTGGAGCCTCCATTCATGCTACGTCTCGAGAGGACTTCTTTGCATCCTATACAGCAGGTGACTTTGGGACAGTGAAGTTGGGTAATGATAGGTTGGTTAAAGTCATTGGTATTGGAGATGTGTGTTTGGAGATGAATAATGACACGAGGCTACTTCTTAGAGGGGTAAAGCATATTCCTGAAATTCGTTTGAACTTGATCTCTGCAGGTAAACTTGATGATGAAGGATATTGCAATACCTTTAGTAATGGTCAATGGAAACTTACTAAAGGTGCTATGGTTGTTGCTCGTGGGAACAAGCATTTCAGTTTTTATATACTGCAGGCGAGACTCTTCAAAGGCGTTATTAATGTTGTGACAGATGAGCTCACATCAGAGTTGTGGCATAAGAGACTTGCTCATATGAGTGAGAAAGGCTTGGTAGTATTGACTAAAAAGAATCTTCTTTCTGGAATGAATGATGTTTGTTTATGAAGATGTATTCATTATTTGGCAGGGAAGCAAAATAGAGTTTCTTTCAAGAGTTCCCCTCCTTCAAGAAAACAATACATACTTGATTTGATACATTCAGATGTGTGTGGTCCTATGAAGACAAAAACTTTGGATGGTGCCAGTTATTTTGTGACCTTCATAGATGATTGTTCAAGAAAGTTATGGGTGTACACTTTGAAGAGAAAAGATCAAGTATTAGATGTGTTTAAACAGTTTCAAGCCTTAGTGGAGAGACAGACTGGGAAGAAATTGCGGTGCATCAGAACAGATAATGAGGGAGAGTATTCAGGTCCTTTTGATGAGTACTGTAGGCATCAGGGCATTCGACATCAAAAGATACCTCCCAAGACTCCTCAGTTAAATGGGTTGGTTGAGAGAATGAACAGGACATTGGTTGAAAGAGTAAGATGTCTTCTTTCACAGACTCAGTTGCCAAGATCTTTCTAGGGTGAGGCTTTGAATACAGTTGTGCATGTTCTTAATCTCACACCATGTGTTCCTCTTCAGTTTGATGTACCAAACAGAGTTTGGACTGGCAAAGATGTGTCTTATGATCATCTTCGCATTTTTGGTTGCAAGGCATTTGTGCATATACCAAAAGATGAGATATCTAAGCTCGATGTGAAGACACGATAGTGTATCTTTATTGGTTATGGTCTGGATGAATTTGGCTATAGATTTTATGATCTAGTTGAGAAGAAACTGGTAAGGAATCGTGATGTTGTGTTTATAGAAGATCAAATTATACAAGATGTTGAGAAGATAGAAAAAAGAGTCCATCAGTATAGCGATGATTTGATTGACCTAGATCCGGTTCCTTTATCAGTACAGATGGAATAAAATGTTCAAGATGACCAACAGGGTTTAGATGATGTAGATATGTAAGCTGAAATAGATCACCAGACTACTGATCAGTTGCCAGAACCAGAAATTCCACCCAGGAGGTCTACCAGAGACCGACGTCCTTCCACACGGTATGATACAGATGAGTATGTGTTATTGACAGATGAGGGAGAACCTCAATGTTATGCAGAAGCGATGGAAGATGGAAGCAGAGCACACTGGGTTGGTGCTATGGAAGATGAGATGCAGTCACTGTATGACAATCACATGTTTGAGCTGGTAAAGTTGCCTAAGGGTAAGAGAGCTTTGAAGAAAAAGTGGGTCTACAGGGTGAAGGAAGAAGAACACAATTCACAACCACGATACAAAGCTAGACTGGTCGTCAAGGGATTCAGTCAAAGAAAAGGTATTGATTTTGATGATATTTTCTCTCTTGTTATGAAGATGTCTTCCATACGTGTTGTTCTAGGTCTAGCAGCTAGCTTGGATTTAGAAATTGAGAAAATGGATGTGAAAACTGTCTTTCTTCATGGTGAGTTAGAGGAAGAGATTTATATGGAGCAGCCAGAGGGTTTTGAGGTTAAAGGAAAAGAGGATTACATATGTCGGTTAAAGAAAAGCCTTTACGGGTTGAAGCAAGCACCTAGACAATGGTATAAGAAGTTTGAGTCAGTTATGGGGGAGCATGGTTACAAGAAGACTACTTCTGATCATTGTGTTTTTGTGCAGAAATTCTCTGATGATGACTTTATCATTTTATTGCTCTATGTTGATGACATGTTGATTGTTGGCAGAAATTCTTCAAGAATTGATAATTTGAAGAAGCAGTTGAGTAAGTCTTTTGCCATGAAGGACTTGGGGCCAGCAAAAAAAATTCTTGGTATTCGAATTTGTTGAGAAAAGAAAAGAAAAAAGTTGTACATGTCACAGGAACGGTACATCAACAAAGTACTTGAAAGTTTTCATATGGATAAAGCTAAAGTGGTTTCTTCTCCTTTATCTAATCACTTTAAGTTGAGATCGAGTCAAGGCCCTTCAACAGATAAAGAGAAGGAAGATATGGAAAAGGTTCCATATGCCTCAGCAGTAGGAAGCTAAATGTATGCAATGGTGTGTACGAGGCCAGACATAGCTCATGCAGTTGGAGTTGTTAGTCGTTTTCTTTCGAATCCAGGAAGAGAGCATTGGGATGCAGTAAAGTGGATTATGAGATATCTTCGAGGTACTTCCAAGTTAACACTTAGCTTTGTAAGTGGAAAACCAGTGTTAGTTGGATACACTGATTCAGATTTGGCAAGAGATGAAGATTCTCATAATTCTACTTCAGGTTATCTAATTACTTTCTCTGGTGGAGCAGTTTCTTAGCAATCAAGATTGCAAAAGTGTGTTGCACTTTCTACAACAGAGACAGAGTTTATTGCAGCAACGGAAGCCTGTAAGGAGTTGTTGTGGATGAAACAGTTCTTGAGGGAACTTGGTTTCAAGCAGCAGAAATATGTGTTATTCTGCGATAATCAGAGTTCTATTCACCTAGCGAAGAACTCGGGATTTCACTCAAGATCAAAGGATATTGATGTGAGGTAGCATTGGATAAGGGATACTCTTAATAATAAGTTGCTTGAACTTGAGAAAATCCATACTGATGAGAATGGATCTGACATGTTGACAAAAGCAGTGTCAAGAGAAAAACTTAAAGTTTGTTGTTCAATTGCCGGGATGGCGGATCCCTCCATCTAATCGGAAAATGGGGAGATTTGTTGGATTTTCCTCTTATTTGGAGGAGCCCATGTGGCTTAAAATCCCATGGAGTAATAAGGGGCAATTGTGTCATTTCATTACTTCATTAATAAACCCATTTAGGGTTTGATGAGATAGGATTCTGTAGAGAATTTCAGAATTGCAGCAGCAAAGGCAGAAAAGAGAGCAGTTTTCCCTCTCCAGCCAGTCTTCATCAAGTGCTCTGATCGAAGGCCGTTTGTGGTCCGATTAAGCTGAAATTTTTCAGGAAGGTTCAAGACTCAAGACTCTTTAATATGTGCGGTGTGATTTGGATTTGGCTCACCGGTTTGGGAAATTCTGAGCAGTGAACAGTGACTACGAATTGGGTTAGATTTCTCAATTTTCTTGAAATAATTGTTAGTTTCCAAGAAGTGTATTCTTGATGATGTTGTTGATTGTTTGCCTCTAGTTTTACCTAGAGATAACTATTGTATAATTGTTTCTTGATAGTGGAAGTTTTGGAGAGGAGTATCGTGGTTGTTTCCTTCCTATACCGGGAAGGTTTTTTCACGTAAATTACTTGTGTTGATTTTGTGCATGTTTGATTTTGAGCTCTATTTATTTGTTTCCTAAAAGATTCACACAAAGAAGGAGAATAGGTTTAATTCCGCTATTTAGAACTTGATTAAGTTCGAATTGAAATTGTGATTCTCCGAACAAATGTTGTGTTTTGGACTCTACTGAATGTTATAGATTTTATTTGGGTGTAATTTTCTATAAGTGTAAAGAGGGTTTTAGAGCATAAATTAGATAACAATGAAGATATAAGTTTTTTTGTAAGATCATAATATTATAAATTAGATAACAATGAATGAATAAAGGAAATTTGTTTTTTATCAATATTATAAGTTGATTTATTTATTATTGAAAATCATAATATAATATTAACGGTGTCTAGAATATTTGATATTGTGAAATTTTATAACGTGTTTAAAGTATATAAATTGATCTCTTTGGGATTGTAATATATTACAGTATTGAATGTTATTTGTTGGGCAAGTTATGTATTGTTGTAATCTTAAAATGCATATATTTTTAACGTGTAATTTTGCATGTGATAAACTTTGTGTGCTTGTAGTCGTGTATTATATTAACATGCAATTATTTTGAAAAATTTCCCTAGTATTTTGACATAGCATGCATGTGATAAGAATTTTTGAATATATTTTAATTGATTACCCTAATATAATCTTTTTGTTTTGGACCCTCTTGATTGGTTCATTTATGATTACTAGTTATCCATTAGGTGGTATTTTTGTTTTTGTTACATATGGTTGTTTGTGAAAGTTGCCTCCTCTTTGGTAGAATACCCAAGGAGTTTCGAGAGTCGACGATTTTAATATGATGTATTAGTGTTCAAGAATGAACCCTTAGTTTTCTATAGGTTAAGCATTTCTCACTTACACTTGCTTTGCATATGGATTTGATCACCGACAAGTGACTTTTTAACTTTATGTATGTCCGTTTTTTATTAACCTTATTATATATTGAATTTTTGGGTTTTTTTATATGTTTTAAAATGATAACTTTGAGCATAATAGCATCTAAAATCAACACGAGTGTTTGTGCTTCTACTTAGTCTCTATTTGTGTTTTTGCTGTGCTCAATTTACTTAATGTAAATTTTATTCTCATCATAGTTTGGTATAGTTATAGGTAACATTAAGCAAGAATTTATGAGTTACGTAACAAAAAGTTTGCATCAACTTTACCTTAAGTTTTGAATTAAGATAATAGTTAATGAAAGGATTTGAGAATAAATAAAAAAACTATCCATTGTTATATTTAGCTTATGCATCTTTTAAAATGCTTAAAATATAAATAAGCTTACATACAAATATATAGGGTACAAGAAGTTAGCAATCAAAAGGTTTAATAGGGAATGATAACTCATTAACAGCAAAGCCTACATTGGCACATGCAGGGTATCATGGTTAAAAGGAATGACAACAAGGTTGTATTTTGGCACATGCAATGTATCATTACAGCTGGTCCATGGAGGTGCTAGCATAGTCCTTAACATTTCCCCTCAAGTCGAGCGAGGTGAGTGGCCAGACAGTCATCTTTAGTATCAATCGAGAGAATAATTGCACACTTAAAGGTTTGGTGAAGATATTTGTAGCTTGATCACAGAATGGTACAAACCTAAATTGAATTAGGTTTTTCTGAATTAGGTCACAAATGAAATGTATGTCCAATTCCACATGTTTAATTATAGCATGAAGCACAGGGTTTGAAGTAAGTGAGATGGTACTCTGATTGTCCACCCAAATTGTAGGAGTATGAGGGAGTGTGACATGTAACTCCTTGAGCAAAGCATGGAGCCATATTACCTCTAAAGTAGCATTAGCCAAGTTGTGGTATTCATCTTCAGTACTTGAATGAGATACTGAACATTGCTTCTTGGATGACCACGAGACAATATTTTTACCAAGAAAGATACAGAAGCCAGTGATGGATTTTTTATCATCAATATTAGCTCCCCAATCAACATATGAGAATCCTATCAGATCAAGATTGTACTGTCCCTTAGTAAAATGAATCTCATGATTGATTTTTCCGACCAAGTACCTAAGAATTCTTTTCACTACCCTTCAGTGTTCATCTAAAGGACAATGCATGAACTGGCATACTCTATTAACACTATAGGCAATTTTTGTTCTAGTGAGAGTAACATATTGGAGAGCACCAACTATACTCCTATAGAAGGTAGGATCAACTGTAGGCATACCCTTAGCTTGAGACATTGTAGCTCGAGTGAGAAGATCTTTAATATATGTCCCTTGATTGAGATGAAAACCAGAGTTGGTGTGAATAAACTCCAATCCAAGAAACTAATGGATTTCAGCTAAATCTTTCAAAGAAAAATGCTTATCAAGATGAGTTATGATAGAATTAATGCCTTTGATGTCACTTCTTGTGACCAATATATCATCAACATAAACAGAAGCCAAATGTAACCAAAAGAGGTATTTTTGAAAAAGAGAGAGTTATCTACTCTTGAGCAAGAAAACTATGACTGAGGAGAGTATGTTTGAGTTTATCTGACCAAGCTATGAGGGCTTGTTTAAGCCCATATAATGCTTTGACCAATATGCACACTTTCAAGGAATTATCACTATCACCATCATTCATGTATTCAAATCCTTATGGTTAACTCATAAACACTTCCTTGTCCAAATCTCCATTTAGGAATGCATTGTTTACATCGAGTTGTTTTACTATTCTTATGGTAGTTGGCTTCACAACCAGGCTGAAAGTCTCTGAAAAATCAAGCCAAGTACTTGATCATAACCTTTAGCTACCAATCTAGCTTTATACCTAGCTATACTCTCATATGAGTGTCTCTTGACCTTGAATATCCACTTATAACCAATAACCTTCTTATTAGCAGGTAGGTCACACAAGGTCCATATATGATTCTTCATGAGTGCTTTATACTCCTCCTTCATGGATTTTTCCCAGTGTGGATTAAGAAAAGCCTCATTGTAGGAAAAGGGTTCTTGTGTGTCAATCACTGTTGCATTGAGGACTCTAGGCTTTAAGTTCCTAGTTCTTGACCTTGTGACCATATGATGCTTGTTAAGAGTACATGTAGCTGGATCATTCACATTAGTAATACCAATAGACTGAGGAGATGCATTAGACTCAGTTGGTAGCTCAATAATAAGAGGAGTAGTAGTAAGATTAGAAGCTGAAAAAGGAATAGAAATAAGCGAGTGATGAGATGAAGGAGACATTTAGTGAGAGTGTAAGAAGCTTAGAGTAGAATGAGAAGAGGAAAATTTAATAGGTGAGGTGTGCTGGGATGAGATAGAATTTGAGTATAATTGAGAAGGTAAAGGAAAAATAGTGATTGGTAGAGGTCCCAGAATGGATGGTTGAGAGGTAAGATTATGATATCTTGGAGCTTGTGTAAAAGGGAATATGCTTTCATCAAATACTACACTTCTGGATATTATGACTCTACCATTTGGCAATAGTGTTTTATAGCCTTTGTATTTGCTGTTGTACCCAAGAAAGGTGCTTGCCTATGATATGTATTCCAACTTGTGCCTATTGAAAGATCTAAGATGAGGATTGTAGAGACAACCAAAGGTTCTTAGATGAAGATAGATAGGCTTGGATTTGAAAAGCATCTCATAGGGAATTTTATGATTTAGGATCTTTGTTGGAAGCCTATTAATGATATAGATTCAGGTAGTGAAGGCATTATCCCAGAACCAAGTGGGCATGTTTGAGTGAGCTAACAAGGAAAATCCCATCTCCACAACATGTCTTTGCTTTCTTTCAGAAAAACCATTTTGTTAAGGTGTATAGGGACAGGAGATTCTATGTAAAATTCCAAGGTCACTGAAAAGTTTTGTAAGGCCTATGAACTCACCTTCTCCATCAATTTGAACCATTTTAATTCTAGATTGAAATTAAGTGGAAACAATTTTTTGTAAATGAATGAAAGAATTTTAAACTTCATATTATTGTTTAAGAAAATACAACCATGTATATCTGTTGTAATGGTCAACAAAAGTAACATAGTACTGAAAGCCATTAGTGGATTTTTGTGGTAAATGACCCCAAAGATCAATGTGAATAAGTTCAAAGGGATGTTAATACTCAGTTTTAGACATAGGAAAAGGAAATTGATGACTCTTAGACTTCATATAGGAATCACATAAAATATTTTTATTTAAAACATTAGAGAAATTAAAATTCTTCATAATTGTGCCAAGGATAGTTCTTACTGCATTATTTGAAGCATGGCCTAATCTACTGTGCCAAAGCTGAAGATCTTGATTATTTCTCTTGACAAGAAGAAGTGAAACATAGGAAGGTAATTGAGTGGTGGCTGAGTGAATAGTTTGAGACTTGAGGGGTTGAATATCAAACTTGTAAAGTCCATCCTTAAGAGTGCCTTTGAGGAGTGTTTGATGTGTGACCTGATCCTTAACACAACAAAAAGTGGGATGAAATTCGAAATACAAAAAATTATCTTTAGAAAATTGTGAGACACTAATCAAATTTTTAGTTATCTTATGAACATGAAGAAGATCAGTTAAGAGAATTTGTTTATGAAAATTACGAGACTTGATTTGTGAGCTACCAATGTGAGTAATGCACAAACCTGATCCATTTCCTACTTGAACCTTGTTGGTGCCTTGAAAGTCTGAAGCAATATTGAGATTTTCAAGCTCACTTGTCACATGGTTTGATGCTCTAGAATTTGCATACCAAGACATGTCTATCTGTGAGTCAAATGAAATGCTCAAAGTAGAAGAGCTTGTTTTAATGACTGTATATGCTATGAAGTTTTGAGAGTTATAAGTCATAGTCTCAGTATTGGAAGGTGAGCTATAATTGGAATCAAATTTATAATAACACTTATCAGCAGTGTGACAAGTGAAACTCCTTCCTCATCTTCCTCTATAAGAAGACCTGTCTCTTCCTCTTGAATTCGGAAAATTGCTTCTCCTTCTACTTCCTTAATAGTCATTTCCATTATTATTGAATCTTCTTTGAAAATTGGATTGAGTGACATCATTCAAAGAAGGATTTGAGCCTTCAATGTTGACAAAATGATGTCTAATATTTCAAGCCTAGTTTCATAGCTTAGGAGCATAGCATAAACTTCTCTGAGTTTGCATGGTTCTATCCTTGAGGTGGCTACAACAACAATAGGATCAAATTCACTTCCTAGTCCAGCAAGAACTTGCATTACTTGATCATCATCTAAGATTGGTTGACCAACCAATGCTAGCAAATCACAACAAGACTTTACCTTGTTTAGATAGTCTCTCATAGGTAAAGATCCCTTTTTGATAGTTGAGAGTTGAAGCTTGTATTGCATCTTCCTTGCTACAGATTGAGATGAGAAATTTATCTTTAAGGCTTCCCAGATTTGAAAGGATGATTCTAAACCGACCATCATTACTAAAAGATTATCAAATAGAGAAGATAGAAGCCATGAGGCAAGGAGCTGATCTTGCCTTGTCCAACTTAGAAAATTTGGATTAATCTCATTTTCTCCTATTTCTGTGTTCTCCTTGAAATTTGCTAGAGCCTTGTTGGTAGAAGAAAGAAAATGCTCGAGTCCATACCCTCTAACAGTAGTGAACACTTGGTGTTTCCAAAGAAGGTAGTTTGAATCACTTAATTTGAGAGAAATGAGTTGATTTTATGGTTGAACCACAACTCTTGCACCGTTTAAGGATGTCAAAGAAATTTTGGAGGTGGTGGACTCATTGGTGCTCATTGTGAGCTAGAAAAGAATAGAAAAATGCATAAAATTCAAATTCTTTTATGAGTGTATTAGGAAGTATGGCATTACGAAAATATAATAGAGTAGACAATAGGAGGTCTGCATTGGGTTACTGCTTAACGATGTCAATTGTGGTGTTTATTGCATTATGTTTGGTTGAAGCTTGGAATTCTAAAGATGGATCCAAAACTGAAAAAGGTGATGCTAGTAATAACCCATAAGATGAAGACTCCCAGGCTAAAAAAATGGAAATTCAAATTCAAAAGCTGGAGATAAAGATGAGCAAAAATTTGATTCAAATGAAAATGAGAAGAAATCTGATGATAATGACACTATTATCTCTTATTTGGTTTGGGAGCTTATTAATTTAGCTTCAATTAGAAAGCATAGAAACATAGATACGGACTAAGATAGAAAGCAAATATTTTGTTTAATTTCCAGAAAAAAAACAAGCATGGACAACAAGGTTGGTAACAAGCAGCAGGTAGGGAGGTGATGGATGACAACTTGCTCTGATACCATGAAAGGATTTGAGAATAAATAAAAAACTTCTCATTGTTATATTTAGCTTCTACCTCTTTTAAAATGCTTGAAATACAAATAAGCTTACATATAAATATATAAGGTACAAGAAGCTAGCAATCAAAAGGTTTAAAAGGAAATGACAACTCATTAACAGCAAAGCCTTCATTGACACATGAGTGTATCATGGTTAAAGGGAATGATAGTAAGACTGAACATATGCACATGCAAGATATCATTATAGTTGATCCATGAAGGTGGTAACATAGTCCTTAATAGTTAATGCCTTATAATATGTATTAAAGTTATCATAATTTTAAGTACATTAACATTATAAGTTTAAATGATAGTAAAAACAAATGCAATTAGAATTATTTGGTTAAATTATATTATTGATTCTCAAATTTTAACTAAATTTATATATAAGTCTCAAACTTTGAAAACGTATAATTAGTTTTCTCATATTTTTAAAACTTCGTATATAGGTTTATAAACTTAAATTTTATAATTTAATCTTCAAATTTTTAAAATTTTAAATATAAGTCATAAAATTGTAATTCAATAATATATATTTTTATAATCAAGTAATAGTTATGTGTAAAGTTTTAAAAATTTAAAAATTTAAAAATTTATGGAAATTATTAAAGATTAATAATATAATTAAGCCTCTAAAATATGTTAAAGTAACAATTTTGGTCCAATTTTTTTTAAAAACAGGTCGGTTTAGTATAACTTTTTAATTAGGCCAAATTTATGTCCCTGACTAATTTAATCCATTTTAAAAAAAAATTGATTATGCTTTTAATTTAAATCAGTCAAAACATATATATTCAAGTATGGAATAAAACATCTTATATAATGGAAATTTATATTTAATAATAAAAAGATAAAAATAACATATTTAATAATTATATATACATCATCAAACCTTCGTCCATCAATAAAAATATATTATTAATAAATTAATATTTTTATTTTAAAAAAATATACTTAATCTATAATTTTATTTATTTTACTATTAATTATAAGTAACAGTTACATCAGTTGAAACTTTGTAATTTTCTTTATTACTTGTTTGAATTAACAACGCTATATTACTCGCTAATTAGAGGGAGTGACTACCAACTATTTTAAAAAAATCATGATAATATTTAGAATAAAATAAATTAAGCGCTAGTATTCATATTAGTTGCATTTGGTCAATCAGGACGCAGTGATTCTCTTTGGGACCATGTTTCTCCATCTCCAGTTCCAATACGTGCCAGCGGATCCTCACTACTCAAATCTTCTAGTGCTAGATGCTATGGGATGTCTCAGGAACCTACACACATATAGTTTCGAACTCACGCTCTCTCAGTATCCACAATGAACAAGTTGCATAATTATTTGGTATTGGTTTGTCTGTTAATAAATATGCTAGTGTCTATTATGGTGGCTATTTGTCATGTAGATGTAACATGTAATATGAGACTTCTTTTTTGTTATAATATGGTTTTTAGTGTATAATTCAATGGAAGATAAGAGAGGGATAAAGGGTTTTGTTATTGGTTGTATGTGTATGCCTATTTGTTAATAGAGTAGATACCACTTGGTAACATCAACAGCTCGTTCTTTAACTTGACATGGAATTGTGAGAGATACATGCTGATGTTTGATTAATGCAGCAATCATATTTATTTGATTTTGATTTCTGACACAGGTTAGGAGAGATGGAACAAAGATGATGCTTGTTCGAAGAAAACCACAGGGTTCGGTCACTAATGATAATGCTTAGTGGGAAAGCAGACAGCTACATGAGATCTGGTGTGGTTCGAGGCACTGAGCTTGAAACAGAGTTTGATGACGAAGAATTGTGGAAGCTTTTAGTACATGATACAACGCCACCTTCCTTTTCTGAATGGAAGGGTAATTTTTGTTGGAGATTGCTATAAAGTTTCTTAATTTAAGAAGAAAATTAAGGACCAAAACATGGACCAAAACATGGACTAAAATATGGACCAAAACATGGAGCTTAATTCAAGGAGCAATTTAAGGAACCATTAATTTAAGTAGTGAATTTTCTTATAAATAAATGTGTAATTGTAATGAATTCATCATCCAAAGTGTTCATTCCAATTGAGAGAAAAGATTTTGTGAGAGAAAATTGAGAGTAATTTTCTTGGGTGTAATTGGGTTGTGAGTTGTGAGTGTTGTAAACACCTTGTGTAATTTCTCCTCTTTCAGTAAAAAGATTTGCAGTAGGTCCGGAGACGTAAGCTAGATTGGCCGAACTCCGTTATCAAATTTGTGTGTTATTTTTCTATTCTTGCTTTCTCAAAAATCTGGCTTATCGTGAATTTGCGTAATTTCCCAACAACTGGTATCAGAGCTACTGGTGGTGATTTCTGTCAATTTTCTACAAGGTTACTATTTACGTGAATAGTAAATAGTGAAATTTTATTGACGATATTTGTTCATTGATGGAGGTGTTCTAATACACGGTGGTTTGCAGAAATAGTCAGAAACGATCCGGAGGAAGTCAGATTTGAGTGGGAGCAATGGCTACAAATGGAGGAAAGGTGAAACTCGAAAAATTCGATGGTACAGATTTCGGGTTTTGGAAAATACAGATAGAGGATTATCTGTATCAAAGAAATCTATATCAACCTCTCTTAGGGAAGAAGCGAGAGGCTATGAAGGAAGAAGATTGGAATATTCTAGACAGACAAGCCCTCGGAGTTATTCGATTAACGTTATCCCGTAATATTGCTTTTAACATAGCAAAGGAAAAGACCACGGTGGGTCTTATGGAAGCTCTCTCCAATATGTATGAGAAGCCATCAGCCTCAAACAAAGTGCACTTGATGAAGCATTTTTTCAATTTGCGGATGACAGAAGGTGCATCGGTAGCTCAACATCTCAATGAACTCAACACAGTCACAACCCAGTTGAGTTCAGTGGAAATTGAATTCGATGAAGAAGTATGAGCATTGATAATTTTGTCTTCTTTACCAGAAAGCTGGAATGCTACTGTCACGGCTGTAAGTAGCTCGTTAGGAAGCAATAAGTTGAAATTTGACGATGTTCGTGATCCGGTTCTCAGTGAAGAGATCCGACGTAGAGAGTCAGGTGAATCGTCAACTTCTTCAGTTTTGCATACAGAGTTAAGAGGAAGAAATTCAACCAAAGGGAATGGGCGTGGCAGAACAGACTACCGAGGTAGATCAAAAGACAGGAGGTCCAAATCCAGGAATCCTAATAATTCCCATAGCTCAAAGACTATCAAGTGTTAGAATTGTGGAAGAACCGGACACTACAAAAATCAATGCAAGAGTACACCGAAGGACAAACAAGTGAAGGCAGAGGCAAATGTTACTTCCACCTCAGGAGGAGATGATGCATTGATATGCTCTTTGGAGAGCAAGGAAGAATCTTGGGTGTTAGACTCTGGAGCATCATTCCATGCTACTTCACAGAAAGAATTCTTCGAGAAATATGTCCCCAGAAACCTTGGAAAGGTATATCTTGGTGATGATCAACCATGTGCTATTATTGGAAAAGGTGTAGTGAAGATTAAGTTGAACGGGTCTGTTTGGGAGTTGAAGGATGTTAGGCATATTCCCGACCTCAGAAGGAACTTAATCTCAGTAGGGCAGTTGGCTAGTGAAGGCTACACTACGATCTTCCATGGTGATGATTGGAAAATTTCAATGGGTGCAATAACAGTTACTCGAGGCAAGAAAAGTGGCACTCTTTATATGATAGTAGAGGCACGTTGTTCAATCACGGTTGCAGTAGGAAATGAAACACCAAATCTGTGGCACCATAGACTAGGCCACATGAGTGAGAAGGTGATGAAGATTATGCATTCAAAAGGAAAACTTTCAGGTCTACAGTCTGTAGAGATGAACATGTGCGAAGATTGCATACTTGGAAAGCAAAAGAGAGTCAGCTTTCAGATAATTGGCAGAACCCCAAAGAAGGAAAGGTCAGAGCTTATTCACTCTAATGTTTGGGGACCAAAAACTGTCTCATCCTTGGTGGGAAACAATACTTCGTGACTTTCATCGATGATCACTCTCAGAAGGTATGGGTTTACTTTCTAAAGCATAAGTCTGAAGTATTTAAGGCTTTCAAAAGATGGAAAGCTATGGTAGAAAATGAGACGGGTTTGAAGATCAAAAAGCTCAGAATCGATAATGGTGGTGAATATGAAGACACCAGATTCAAAAAAAATTTCTATGAGCATAGGATCAGAATGGAAAGAACTGTGTCAGGCACGCCTCAACATAATGGTGTAGCTGAGCGTATGAACCGAACGTTGATAGAAAGAGCCAGAAGCATTCGTATATAGTCAGGTCTACCGAAGCAATTCTGGGCAGAAGCAGTTAACACGGCAGCTTACTTGATCAACTGAGGCCCATATGTTCCATTAGAGCATAGAATACCAGAGGAGGTATGGAGTAGAAAAGAGGTGAAACTATCACATCTAAAAGTTTTTGGATGTGTAGTATTTGTGCATATCAGTGATCAAGGTAGAAATAAGCTTGATCCCAAATCCAAGAAATGCACATTCATTGGCTATGGTGAGGATGAGTTTGGCTACCGCATTTGGAATGACGAAAATAAGAAAGTTATCCGTAGCTAAGATGTGATTTTCAACGAAATGGTGATGTATAAGGACATGCATAAAATAGACGCCAATGACTCAGAGCAGAATGAGTCAGTATTTGCATATGTAGATAATGTCCCAGATAGTTCCGCAACAGAACCAATTGTAACAAGTCCTCAACTAGAGGAACTTGTTGGACAGAGCAGTACACAACATTCCGACACACCACAACCTCTTACTCCAACTCCTGTATTGAGAAGGTCTTCTCGACCTCATGTGCCTAACAGGAGATACATGAACTATATGTTGCTGACTGATAGAGGGGAGCCTGAATGCTATGATGAAGCTTGTCAGACTCGAGATTCCAGCAAGTGGGAGCTTGCTATGAAAGAAGAAATGAAATCTCTCATCTCCAACCAGACATGGGAACTAACCGAGTTACCTATGGGAAAGAAGGCACTTCACAACAAATGGGTGTACCGGGTGAAAGATGAGCATGATGGTTCCAAGAGATACAAAGCCCGCCTAGTTGTCAAAGGGTTTCAACAGAAGGAAGGAGTTGACTACACTGACATTTTTGCTCTCGTTGTGAAGCTCAATACTATCAGATCAGTGTTGAGTATTGTAGCCATTGAAGATCTTCATCTTGAACAGTTGGATGTGAAGACTGCATTCCTTCATGGAGATTTAGATGAAGAAATATACATGTACCAGCCAGAAGATTTCTCAGAAAGAGGGAAGAAAAACATGGTGTGCAGACTTAAGAAGAGTTTGTATGGCCTGAAACAAGCCCCAAGACAATGGTATAGAAAGTTTGATAGCTTCATGCACAAGGAAGGTTTCCAGAAGTGCAATGCTGACCATTGTTGCTACTTCAAGAGATATAAGTCTAGTTATATCATTTTACTACTTTATGTTGATGATATGTTAGTAGCAGGTTCAGATATGGATGATATTAAAAGGTTGAAGCAGTAATTTTCAAAGGAGTTTGACATGAAAGACTTGGGTCCAGCAAAGAAGATTCTTGGAATGCAAATCACAAGAAATAAGAAGAAAGGATCCTTGTAGTTATCTCAAGCAGAGTACATCAATCGTGTTTTGCAGAGATTCAACATGGGCGACGCTAAGCCAGTTAGCACACCATTGGCCAGTCATTTTCGCCTATCCAAGGATCAGTCCCCTCAGATAGAGGAAGAGAGAGAATTCATGGCTAAGGTTCCTTATGCCTCGGCCATTGGAAGTTTGATGTATGCAATGGTCTGTACGAGACCAGACATTGGCCATGCAGTGGGAGTTGTTGGCAGATTTATGTCAAACCCAGGGAAAACTCATTGGGAAGTAGTCAAGTGGATTTTGAGGTATCTACGAGGCACCACAGAAAAGTGCTTGTACTTTAGTAAATGAGAGTTAAAAGTACAAGGGTACGTAGATGTAGACTTTGGAGGTGAAGTTGATCACCGAAGAAACACCACCGGTTATATATTTACTGTTGGAACTACAGCTGTTAGTTGGATGTCACAAATACAGAAAATTGTCACTCTATCCACTACAGAGGCTGAGTATGTAGCAGTAACTGAAGCTAGTAAAGAGATGATATGGCTTCAAGGTTTGTTAACTGAGCTGGGATTCAAATAGGAGAAGAATGTTCTGCATAGTGATAGTCAAAGTGCAATACACTTGGCGAAGAATTCAGCATTTCATTCTAGAACCAAGCATATTGGACTTCGTTATCACTTCATCAGATCTCTATTGGAAGATAATGTGTTAATACTGGAGAAGATTCAAGGAAGTAAAAATCCAGCAGATATGTTAACAAAGGTGGTGACTATTGACAAACTGAAGTTGTGCTCAACTTCAGTTGGTCTGCTAGAGTAACAAAGACTAGAAAAGCTACTGCATTGATCGAGGTGTGAAGACAGATTGAAATTAGTCTTCAAGTGAGAGATTGTTAGAGATTGCTATAAAGTTCCTTAATTTAAGGAGGAAATTAAGGAGCAAAACATGGAGCTTAATTCAAGGAGAAATTTAAGGAGCCATTAATTTAAGGAGTAATTCAAGGAGTGAATTTTCCTATAAATAGATGTGTAATTGTAATGAATTCATCATCCAAAGTGTTCATTCCAATTGAGAGAAAAGCTTAGAGAGAAAAGATTTTGTGAGAGAAAATTGAGAGTAATTTTCTTGGGTGTAATTGGGTTGTGAGTTGTGAGTGATGTAAACACCTTGTGTAATTTCTCCCCTTTCAGTAAAAAGATTTGCAGCAGGTCCAGAGACGTAAGCTAGATTGGCCGAACTCTGTTATCAAATTTGTGTGTTATTTTTCTAATTCTTGTTTTCTCAAAAATCTGGCTTATCGGGAATTTGCGTAATTTCCCAACAATTTTCACTAAACATGCAAAACTAATAGTGCCCATAAAGGATCCTACATAAGATATGGCCAAAATTTCACAAAAAGGATCTGCTCTGGTTAGGGAAATTCATGACAAACAAAGTATGAATAAATCACGTCTACGGTTTTGGGAGCTTGCAGGCTCCAAACTTAGTGATATCCTTGGTGTTGAGAAAACTGCAGAGCAGATTGATGCAGATAATGCTGTTATTGGCAAACATGGTGAAATTAATTTCAAGGATGAAGCAAATTTTTCCAGCATTTGATAAAGTATGAAGCAATGAGTGATTTTTCAAAATCAAAGACCATATCAGAGCAGCGGCAGTATCTCCCTGTCTTTTCTGTTCGAGATGAGTTGTTGTAGGTGGTTGTTGTGATCGTTGGAGAAACGGGATCGGGAAAGACTACTCAATTAGCACAATATCTACTCGAAGACGGCTACACTATAATTGGGATTGTGGTTTGCACCTAACCAAGGCGTGTGGCTGCAATGAGTGTGGCAAAAAGAGTAAGTGGAGAGATGGAAACCGAGCTTGGTGATAAGGTTGGCTATGCTACCCGTTTTGAAGATGTAACTGGGCCAAATACTGTTATAAAGTACATGAATGATGGTGTACTTCGGCAAAAGACACTTAAAGATCCTTATCTCGAGAATTACTATGTGGTTATAATGGATGAAGCTTGTAAGAAGTATAGAGAGATAAGAAGAAATAATGATTTAATGTTGTATTGATGTGATTTAAAATATACATAGAGAACCATATTTATAAGGTTTTAACAAGTGTAACACAAATGTAGTACAAGTGTAATATAAGTGAATTACAATATCAAATATAACTTAACATCACCCCTCAAACTCAAAGAGGAAGAGAAAAAATTAAATTTAGTTTGGAAACTAATTCTTGAAATATGCCTGGTAGATGAGATTTGGTGAAGATGTCAACTGTTTGATCTATGGAGGATATCGATTTGAGATAAATAGTGTCTTGAATAACATGTTGACGAACAAAATGATAATCAATTTCGATATGTTTTGTTCGTTCATGAAATACATTATTGTTAGCAATCTGAATAGTACTCTGATTCACAATATAGGATAGTTGTAGTTGATTGGAGAACACCCATATCAACAAGTAACCAATAGAGCCAAAGAAGTTCTTGAGTGGTGTCAACAAGAGCGTGATATTCAACTTCAGTGCTGGATCGAGAAGTAAGGGATTGTTTCTTGCTTCGCCAAGATATGAGAGAGTTTCCAAGAAAGAAACAATATCTAGTGGTAGAGTGATAATCAGTTGGGTCACCTGTCCAATCAGCATCAAAATAGGTAGAAAAAAGAAGATTAGACTTGTTAGAGAAGTGAAGACCGTGAAACATGGTGCCTTTGATGTAGCAGAGAATGAGAAGAATCGCAGTATAATGGGTAAATCATGGAGTAGACATGAATTGACTAACCAGATGAACAACATATGCAATGTCAGGACGAGTGACTGTGAGATAAACAAGACTATCAACTAGTTGTCTGTATAATGTGGCATCTGAGAGAATAGTACCATCTAATGGAGTAAGTTTGACATTGGCTTCTAGAGGTGTTGATGTCATTTTGCAATCAGTAAGGCCAACCCGATTAAGAATATCAGAAGAGTACTTTTCTTGAGAAAGATAGTATCCTTGAGAATCAGATGAGATTTCTAGGCCCAAGAAGTAGTGGAGACGACCAAGGTCTTTCATTTCAAAATGATGGCTCAAAAACTGCTTGAGATCAATAATGTCATTAAAGTCATTCCATGTTATGATCATATCATCTACATAAAGGAGTAGAAGTGTTACACAAGTGAGAATCTTCCGAATAAAGAGGCCAAAGTTATAAGAACTGGAAGTGAAGCCAAAGTCAGTAAGTGTAGAGTTGAATTTGGTAAACCAAGCTCGAGGAGCTTGTTTGAGGCCATAGAGAGCACGACGAAGTCTACATACTTGATGAGGTTAATGAGTGTATCCAGAAGGAGGTTTCATATAAACTTCCTCGGTTATGTCTCCATTAAGAAAAGCATTTTTGACATCCATTTGAAACATGTTCCAGTTCGGGCAGCAGCAACTGCAATGATACTACGAACAGAGGTGAGGCAAGCTATAGGTGCAAAAGTTTCTTCATAGTTGATTCCATATTCCTGTGTAAAACCCTTTGCAACTAGACGAGCGTTATATCGTTCCACAGACTCATCTGAATGAGTTTTGATTTTGAAAATCCACTTACAACCAATCAGAGATTTATTAGATGGAAGATCAACAAGATCACATGTATGTGCTTTTGTTAATGCCTGTAATTCATCTGTCATAGCTTGTTGCCAATGAGGATTAGAACTAGCTTCTCTATAGTTTTGGGGTTCATGATGAGATAAAATAGTAGAGAAACATTGGTAATCATGAAGATGAAAGGGAAGACTACTTACACGAGTAGAACGACGAAGTGATGACTCTAGGCAATCAGGTAGTTGGTCTTCAGAGGATATGGTTATGGTAGGATCAGTAGAAGGACCAGACACATCAAGAGAAGCCGTAGTAGACAATGGTGAGGGTAATAGAGCAATATTAGGAGGAAATAAATCAATGGTTGGGTCATTAAAAAATGAGAGTGAGGTAGAAGATGAGACATGAAATGAGGAAATAGAAGAAAAAATTTTATGTTCCCAAAAGATGACATGGCGAGAGATACGCAATCGTTTAGAGATAGGGTCCCGACAACGATAGCCTTTCTGTTCTATTCCATACCCTAAGAAACAACAAAGACGAGCACGAGATTCCAATTTATTGCATTCATGAGGATGAAGAAGAACAAAACAAGCACAACCAAACACTTTGAGTAGTTCATAATATGGAGAAGTACTATAAAGACGCTTATAAGGGGATTGATTGTGAATAATAGGCATGGGAACACGAATGATGTTATAACAGTCGTAAGAGCTGCTTTACCCCAAAAGCGTTCAGGACAAGAACTAGAAATGAAGAGAGTGTGAACAGTATTAAGAATATGTTTATGTTTTCGCTCAGCTCTTTCATTTTGTTGAGAGGTGTTAGGACAAGAATATAGAGAAAAAGTCCCATTTTTTAGAAGAAAATTTAAAAAAATTGTTTCTTTATATTCCATAGCATTATCAACTCTAAGTACTTTGATATTTTGAGAAAATTGGGTTTTAACCATTTGGGTAAAATCATAATAAATTTTGGGTAATTCAGATCTATGTTTCATGAGAAAAATCCATGTGAATCTTGAATAATTATCAATAAAAATGACAAAAGTAAACACATCCCTTTATAGTAGTATATGGGGATGGACCCCAAACATTAGAATGAATTAAGTCAAAAGGGGAGACAGAAGTAGAATCACTTTTATTAAAACATAAAGCAAGTTGTTTTCCCAATTAATAAGGCAAACAATTTACATTATCAGAAATAAAAACATATCCTAATTTACCAGAAGATGCTAAGGGACGAAGACGTCCTATAGATGTATGGCCTAGATGATCATGCCATAGGTTGATAGGAGTAGTAGAAGCAACAACGGAAGTATGAGGAGAATTGGATAGATGAGGGTTGATAAGTTCAAATAATCGTCCAACCTTACGGCCTATGCCAAGGATCTGTCCTGTCTGTGGATCCTGCATATGACAACTAGAAGAGGAAAAAGTAATAGTAAGACCAAGTTCACATAATTGACCAACAAAGATAAGATTTAGAGTAAGGTTGGGAATATGAAAGGTGTCAAAAAGTGATATAGAAGATGTGGAAACTTTTCCTACAGCATTAGCATACATATGTGAACCATTAGCAATTTGAATTAAAGGTTTGGAGATGGAAGATTGTGTGGGATAGAAGTTGTGAGTATCATGAGTCATATGGTTACAACAAGCAAAATCAAAATACCATAAATATTTACCTAATGTGAGAGACAAGGCAGTAGGAGGAGTATTACTAGATTTTGAGAGAACATGTTTAAAAAGACCTTTAAGTTCTTGAGTAGAGATGGTAAATTTGTCATGATTATCCTTAGAAACAACAACAGTGATAGATGAGTTACTAGTTTTACCTGAAGCATGTTGAGAGGGATTCCAAAACCAATCTCTCTAAATGTGTCCTGGACCCTTCTTGTGAAAATGTATATATACTTGAATAGGACATGTAAGAAGCTCATGATTGGGGTTATGGTAGTAGGTGCAGCCTTGATGTTTCAAGCCCTCTTTAGAACCTCCTTTAGGGAAATAAGAGGGGGTGGCAAGAACAGAATCTGTATGATGAACTTTGAAAACCCTCATCCGAGTTTCTTCAGAGCGAAGCTCAGTCACAGCAGTATCTAAGGATGGAAAAGGACTCTGATGGAGTAAGGAAGCCCGAACAGGTTCAAATCGATCATGGAGAGCCATAAGAAAAATAACAAGATGTTGGTGATTACGGTAAGTTGCAAACATCTCAGCATCAATCTTGTTCGTCCAAGTTGGTTCAGAGAGAGCAAGTTGATCCCAAATAGTATGTATTTTAGAGAGAAATTGGTTAATGGTTTGATCAGTCCTTTGGCGTTTGGTATGAAGAGTTGTTAGAAGTTGATATTGGTTGGCCAAATCTGTTGTAGGAAGCGATCCTCAAGAAATTCCCAAACTTCTTTGGCAGTGTCAAAACACCAAAATTCACCATGGATGGAGGGTAAGGTGGTGTTACGAAACCAGGTAATAATTTGATGTTGTTTACTCTCCCAGTCTTCAAGGCGGTTAGCAAATAAGGAATTGTTTTAAGTGGTTTCTTAGATGGGTATAGAGATATCACTAGTTATGAAACATCATAGCTTACGTCCTTTCAAGAAACTTTTCATTGCTTATGCCTAGGCTAGGTAGTTAGTATCATAAAGGGTGGTAAAGATTGGTTTTGGGACATCATTTCGATAAAAATTAAAAAAGGAGTCAAAAACAAGCCTGGAATCAGCCTGTGAAGATATGAGTAAAAAATTGGGTAAACTGGGTTTGAGGTGAGCTTGGTTGAGGTGAGCCGAGTTGGAACGAGCCAGGTTGAAGTGAGCCGGGTTGAGGTGAGCCAAGTTGAGATGAGATGGGTTGGAGCAAGTCGGGTTAAAGTGAGTCGGGTTGGCTGTGATGAAGAAAGGCGAAATTTTGATAGAAATTCTAGAGGTATATGAGAGGTTCTGATACCATGCGAGAAGTATAAAGAGATAAGAAGAAAGAATGATTTAATGTTGTATTGGTGTGATTTGGAATGTATATAGAGAACCTTATTTATAGGGTTGTAACAAGTGTAGTACAAATATAGTACAAGTGAAATAGTAAGTATAGTACAAGTGTAGTATAAGTGAATTACAATATCAAATATAACTTAACAAAGCTCATGAGAGGTCGTTGAACATAGATTTCCTATTTGGAATATTGAAAAAGGTGGTTACATAACGTCTTGATTTCAAGCTCATAGTGACATCTGACACCTTTTAGAGCGAAATTTTTTAAATTTCTTTAGAAGTACACCAACCTTTCACATTCCTAGGAGAATATTCCATGTAAAATTTTGTACAGTAAACCCACACGTGATGATTACATTGAAGCTGCAGTAAAGCAGGTTATGACTATCCATATCACATGCCTACCTGGTGACATTCTGATCTTCCTGAATGGCCAAGATGAGATTGAAGCAGCCTACTTTAGCCTTGCATAACTCATGGAACAACTTATCTTGTCTACCAAGAAAGATGTTTCAAAACTCTTATTACTCCCCATATATTCACAGCTTCCTCCTGACTTACAAGCAAAAATATTCCAAAAAGTCGAGAATGGTGCACACAAATGCATTGTTTCCACCAATATTGCAGAATAGATGGAGTCTTTTATGTCATTGATTCAGGCTATAGTAAAATGAAATTTTACAATCCTAAGATGTATGGATGCTCTCAAACTATTCCCTGTTAATCGTTTTGTTGTTGATCAACGTGCTGGTAGAACTGGGCTTGGCATATGTTATTGTCTATATACAGAGAATGCATACCTAAATAAAATGCTTCTCAGTTGATAAGAGCTAAATTATTGCATTTTTGTTATGATTTAAATGTTGATATTTGTGTGAAAATTGTGTTTATTTGATTATTTAATCGACAAATGTCATTTCACGGGTATTTCGTGTTTAAAGTGCAATTTCAGGTAAAATCATGATTTTGGAGAAGTTAGGGACAAAGTACAATGATCGGGATTGAATGAAAATAAAAAGAGAACAAAATTTCAAAATTTGGAATTTCGCCGCCGGCGAAAACCTTACGGAGAAAATGTTGAAAATCATGCAGGAAGCACGGATTTTGGCCAAGTGAATCTCGCCGCCGGCCAAAGTATTCTCGCCGTCGGCCAAAGCATCTCACCGCCGGCCAAAATCCAAAAACCCAAAATTTAATTTTCCAGAAATCTCGCCGCGGCGAGAATAATGTCGCCGCCGGCGAGTTTCGTCCGAAAATAGATTTTTGTTGTTGTTTTGTTCCAAAATTGCCCCCCAAACCCTAGATCTATATATACAATATGATGGAGAAAGAGGGGGATGGCAGAGAGAGCAGATCTAAGTTATTTTTGGAGGAGAAAAGGAAATTTTCGAGAGAAAGGTTGGAGAAGCTTGAAGGATCATCACCATTGTTGCTACCAAGTCTTCATCTTCAAGAGTTCTTCATCTCTTCTCCTTAGCTTTTATTTTCTGCAGTTTATTCAGATTGTTTGTTCATGGATTCAATTGAGAATATGTTTGTTCTTAATTTCGTTATGAACTAATTCATTTTTGCTAAGGCTATGATGTAGTTGAATCAAGAAAATCTGATTTCTTGTGTTATCGTTATATGAATTCATTGTTTTCAAGTTGAGTATTTATTTCCATGCTTAATGCTTTTAAATTTCTAATCAAGATTTAAATGATTTGTTGCATTATATTGAGACCGAGAGAAGATGTGTAATGAATGCTTCTTGTGATAAATATCGTATGTTGAATGCGAGTTTGACACCTAATGCATGATGTATGTGGTTATTCTAGAAATTCCATAAATCGTAATGTGCTTATTTGTGATTAAATCTTCATAGAAATATAGTCGGTTTTCATAGATAAGTAATTCTAATATAACTTGAGAGAGAGTATTAGATAAGTTTGGGTTTTTCAACCATCACTTTTAGCTTTGATTCTCATATAACATGACTTGAAATCGGATTGAATTGATTTAGCGAAATCAAATGCCTTAGCGTTTTTAATCATTTGTGAACAACATTAAATTTTGTTATTTGCATTTAGTTTTATGTTAATTTGCTTTTAAAACAATTTCCACAATTCGGTTTTTAAATAAAATTAGGGTTAGTCAATTTCGGTACTTAGTAACGCCATTCCTTGTGGGTTCGATATCCGTACTTTTTGTACACTTTATTACTTGAACGATTCGTACACTTGCGAAAATAAGCATCATCAGTCATGTGCCAGAGATCCAAAGGACCAATCTTGACAATGTTATCTTGTTGCTCAAATCTCTTAAAGTTGACAATTTACTAGATTTTGATTTCATGGATCCCCCTCCTCATGACAACATATTCAATTCTATGTACCAGTTGTGGGTCTTAGGTGCTCTTGGAAATGCTGGGAATGTTACTAAACTTGGCTGGAAAATGGTGGAGTTCCCTTTGGATCCACCACTTACTAAAATGTTATTGGTTGGGGAACCGTTTGGATGTATGGATGAAGTTATAACAATTGTGTCGATGCTTTCAGTGCCATCAGTATTCTTCAGGCCTAAAGATAGAGAAGAAAAGAGCAATGTTGCACATGAAAAATTATTTATCACAGAATCTGACTACTTGACACTTATAATGTTTATCAGTAGTGGAAACAACATCAGTATCGGGGTGATTGAAGTAATGACCATTTCTTGCAAGTTAAAGGGTTAAGAAAGGCTAGTAAGTGAGATCACAACTTCTGGACATCCTGAAGACACTAAAATTCCTTTAACATCCTACTGGCCTGATTCTGACATAGTGAGAAAAGCCATTTGTTCTACATATTTCCATAATGCTACAAGGTTGAAAGGTGTAGTGGAGTATACAAAGTTAAGGAGTGGAACACCGTGTCATTTACATCCTAGTAGTGCTATTTATGATATAAGTATGTTAAAACAGTGTTGGAACAATATTACCAATAACCTGAAATGAACTACTTGGGTTGAGTTACGGACTAGACCGCTCTCTTTAAGACGTTTCGCAGCTTTGCCCAAATTTGTGCAAGCAAACACAGCCCCATCGTCCTCAAGATAAAACAACCCAGAATCTTTTTCTTTAACTCGAAACTTCACTGCACTAATAAAGGCTGGAATGCTACACTTGAAATTTTTGTTGCTCGAAAAACTAAAAAGTAACTTAGAATTGTTGAGAGAATTTTTTTCTTAGTGAGATGAGTTTGCAGATTGTTGTGTTGAAACTGAAAGTTACGGTCCTATATTTATAGGTTTTAGAAACTGTGTAGCCATTATGATAATAACAATAATGTCTGGAAATGAAGAGAGTAACGACCATTTTCTGAGTAATGAAGAGGAACGGCCATTTTCTAAATAAAGACGAGTAACAGTCATTTTCTAAGTAAAGATGAGTAACGGTCATTTTTTGAGTAAAGATGAGTAACGATCACTTTTTGATTAAAATAAAACAGCGGTCATATTCTGAGTAAACGAAAATAATGGTTGTGTAACAACTATTTTCTGAGTGGAATTTTTTTTTTTAAAACATTTTCCAAAAATAATAAAATGCCACCTCAACTTATACACACACACATATACACACATACAGACTCGAACTCAGACTCGGCTCAGCTCGGCATGGCACGGTGGGTGGGATGGCAGTGGCGGCGCGCGCGCACGTGTGGTATCACATTTGCCTAGGTCTTCTCCCCTTCCACAAAAGTGGGTACCCCTTGGGGCCCAATCCCAATAGCCAACTCTTTACTATTTATACATATTTTAAGTATTGTAAAAAGGAAATGTGGGACAAGACTATACTAGTTTTTTTTAATAAAAATTCATCTTTTTCCAACAATCCCCCATTTGAATTTCATATAAAAATAATTTTCATCGAGTAACCGATCAATTAAAAATATAAGATTGTGCATAAGCAAAAAGTGTATATCAACTTAAACCTTTGCATATTGTTGATGCTTTAGAATATACTAGAGTAACTCGTAGTTTCGAACTCTATCTCTAACAATCATCACATACACAACATTTCCAAGGTGTAGTTCAAAAAGCTCATGCTTTACGGCCATGCACGTGTATCCCAATATAGTGAACGCTATAATAAATTTTGCCCAAAACATTTCCATAGGAAGCGGACACACTTCCACATTCACATAGATGAGTCTATCAAGAGCACTCATGTAGTTACATATTCCACTCCATATAAAGTATAGAACTAATTAAGAGTTTAACAAATAACTCATCCTTTTCTATCGCTTCAGGACTTCATGCTTCTAACAAAATAGAATGGGATTTGAAAATAGCATGATTCATCTCATATCACTTCATGACTTGTTATTACCCTTTGAACTTATTTCTTGGGATTTCCAGTCTATGAGTTGGGTTACCATCATGAGTGAATCTTCATCCTAAGGGCATTAGTCTCATTCCTTTTGATGTTTTGAAAATCTTCTCTCTCGGTAATCCTTTCGTCAAAGAATTTGCCAAATTTTCATCATAACGTACATGATCCATTCTTACAGCTCCTGTAGAGAGAAATTCTCTAACAGTACTATGCTTACGACGTATCTATTGTCTCTTGCCTTTGTAGTAAGGGTTCTGAATCTTAGTAATAGTCGTGGTACTATCGTTGTGGATTAAGACAACTGATATCAGTCTTTCTCATAAAGGGATCTCAACTAACAGACTTTTTAGCCAACATGCTTCTTCACTAGCAGTGGATAGTGCTATCATTTCAGACTCCATTGTTGATTAAGCTAATATTGTTTGTTTCTTAGACTTCTAAGAAACAGCTCTACCAACTATGTTAAATATATAGTCGCTAATTGCTTTGGAATCTTATGATAAAGTGTTTCAATCTACATCGTTGTATCCTTCTAGAACAATGAGAAACTTTTTATAATGTAATCCAAGGTATATAGTTCTCTTAAGGTATCTCATAACCCTTTCAATATCATTTCAATGCTCTACACTAGGTCTACTTGTAAATCTACATAGTAATCCCACGACATAAGCTATGTCTGGTCTAGTGTAATCAGTAGCATAACGTAAGCTACCAATGATGCACGCATACTCAGTTTGTCTAACATTGTCTCTGGTGCTCTTGAACAACTTTACACTAGGATCATAAGGAGTACATGCAGGTTTGCAGTTAAAGTAATTATATTTCTTTAAGATCTTCTCGATGTAGTGAGATTAATCTAGAGAAATTCTCTTTTCAAACCTAGTAATCTTTTTACCAAGGATTACACTCGCTTCTCAGAGATCTTTCATATTAAAGTTAGCACTTAACAAAGTTTTCACATTGTTCACAACATGAATATTTGATCCAAAAATAAGTGTATCATCCACATATAAACATATAATAGTGAAAATGTTATCTTCTAATTTATAATAAAAGCATTTGTTACTTTCATTTATTTTGAATCCATATGAGATAGCTAGATTATAAAAAAATTTATGTCATTGTTAATGTGCTTGTTTTAGACCATAAAAGGGATTTATCTAGTTTACAAACTTTATTTTCTTTACCTGGGATAACAAAACTTTTAGGTTGATCCATATAAATTTCTTCTTCTAAGTCACCATTTAAGAAAGCAATTTTAACATACATTAGTGTACTACTAAATCATGGATAGCAGCAAGAGAAAAAAGTACATATATGGAAGTTATTTGTGTGATTGGTGAAAAGGTATCAAAGAAACCTACATTTTCCCTTTGTCTATACTCTTTAACGACAAGACAAGCTTTGTACTTTTCAATAATACCATCGGATTTTAATTTCTTCTTTAGTATCCATTTACATCCAATGGTTTTGCATCCAGAAGGTAAGTCAACTAAATGTCAAGTCTTATTATACTCAAGAAAGTCCATTTCATCATTTATGGCTTCTTCTCATAAGTTGACATCTAAAGAAGATAATGCTTCTGTAAGAGTTTGGGGATCTTCCTCTAAGGTATAAACATAAAAATTAAACCCAAAATCCTTAAGGGTTCAATCTCGTTTACTTATTCTAATTTCAGTGTTTAATACTTCATTTTGTTCACTAGTTCTAGTTATGGGTAAACTACTAGAAGACGAGCCCCCACTATTTTTAAATTTAAAGGGAAACATATGTTCATAGAAGTCAGCATCATTTGATTCTATAACTGCATGATCATTTAAGTCATATAATTTATAAGTTTTACTATTCACAGTGTATCCTATGAATACACACTCATATGCTCTACTAGAAAGTTTATTTCTTTTAGGATCAGGGATCCTAACATAGGCTAAGCAACCCCAAGTTTTAAAATAAGTTAAATTAGTTTTCTTATTTTTCAAAATTTTATATGGTAAAATTTTACTTGTAGATTTAGGCACTTTATTTAGCAAATAACAAACAGTTGGTAAAATTTCTCCCCATCAATAGGAAGCAGCACCAGAGTTTAATAAAATTAGAACAACTAATTCAGTAAAAGTTCTATTTTTTCTTTCAGGTTTACCATTCATTTCAGGAGAATAAGGTGTAGTTTTTTTCATGAATGATTCCATGAGTTTTATAAAAATCATTGAAAATATTGGAATCATATTCAGTGTATCTATCACTTCGAAACCTTTTTATTTTTCTGTTAAGTTGATTCTCAAACTCAGTCATTAATATTTTAAACATGTCAAACGTTTCACTTTTATTTTCATTAGATATACATAAGTGTAATCTGAACAGACATCTATAAAGGTTATAAAGTAGCATTTCCCATTTTTTGTTAAATTTCCATCAAGTTCACATATGTCAAAATGTATTAATTCTAAAGGTTTAGATTCTCTAACTACTTATTTATGTGAAGTTTTGGTTATTTTCGCTTGACTACAAAAATCACATTTTTCAAAATCATTCAAAGATAGTTTAAGAATTAGTTCTAAGGTACTCATGTTTTTGATTATGCGTTTATTAACATGATAAATTCTAGCATGTCAAATATTAAAAGAACTCAACATATAAGCAGAAGAAGAGGTTTTATTGATTTCAACATTTAATTTGAACATGCCATCATTGACGTACCTTTTCCCAAAAATATATTATTTTTAGTTATAGTATATAAATCAGCCCATATAGTTTGAGTAAACCCATTTTTGTTAAGAATATAGCCTGAAATTAAGTTCTTTCTCATCTCTGGAGTACGCAAAACATCCTTCAAGATGATAGTCTTTCCAGAAGTAAACTTTAATATCACCCCAATAGTTCTAGCAACTTTAGTGGAGTGTGAGTCGTCCAACAACACTTTCTTATCCTCAGAATCAGATATTTATATAATTGATAAGTGATGATATTGTTATATATTGCTCCTTAGTGAGAAAATTAGAAAAGTCTCACATTGGTTAGGAATGAAGATGGGTGTTAGATTTGGGGCTATAAATAAAGCCCTCCTTCACCATTTGTAAACATCCCAAAATTTGTAAATCTTCCTCTCTTTTGTAAGGGTAATTGATTAGCTCAATTTTGCCCAATTAGTTGTAATTTTGGAGTTCATCCAATTGGAGATAATGGAAGTGGTCAACGACGCCCGAGGACCTAGGTAACATTTATACCGAACCTCGTTAAATTTATGGTGTTATTATTTTTCTGCTTTAATATTTCTATTTCAATATCTGTTTTAGTTTATTTTAGCATTATATTTCCAATAGTATTATTTTGTCGGGTTAGTTTGAGTTCTATTCATTTAAATCATAAGTGAATAGTTACTACTTAGAATAGGGAAAATATACCCGATTTTCCCAACAATTGGTACCAGAGCCAAAGGTTTTCTACCTAGGCATTTGTTTGTATTCCGTTTGTTTGCTATTGGAATATAGTTGCTAGTTGCTGTAATTTGAAGAAATGGCGGAAGAAAAATTTCTTTCAAACAAAGGCCAGTCATCCACCTCAAGCAGAACTATGGTGATGAATGCAAGGTTCGAGGTGGAGAAGTTTGATGGAACCGGTCATTTCGGCATGTGGCAAGGCGAAGTTCTAGATGCTCTGTTTCAACAAGGTCTAGACATCGCTATTGAAGAAGAGAAACCAGATGGAGCAGATGAAGTAGAGTGGAAAAATATCAACCGATTGGCATGTGGTACAATTCGTTCGTGTCTCTCAAGAGAACAAAAGTACACGTTCATGAAGGAGACATCCGCAAGTAAGTTGTGGAAGGCGTTGGAGAACAAGTTCATAAAGAAGAGTGGACAGAATCGGCTCTATTTAAAGAAGAAGTTGTTCCGGTTTGAATACCTTCCAGGTACTACAATAAACGACCACATTACTGCTTTTAATCAATTAGTAGCAGATTTGTTAAATATGGATGAAACTTTTAAAGATGAAGATTTAGCCTTGATGTTGTTAGCTTCCCTTCCTGATGAGTTTGATCATCTTATTACGAGCTTACTCATTGGGAAGGATAAAGTATCTTTTGAGGAAGTTTGTACTGCTTTGTATAGTTATGAAATTAGAAAGAAAGATAAAAGAGAAAGCAGGAATGAAGCAGCAGAGGCATTGTCTGTAAGAGGACGTCCGCAAACACAACAGAAAGGAAGGAGAGGTAGATCTCTATCAAAAGGAAGACTTGGTAAAGATGAATGTGCCTTTTGTCATGAGAAAGGCCATTGGAAGAAAAATTGTCTGAAGCTACAAAAGAAAGGAAAAGATGTGCAATCTGATGCATGTGTAGCTGAAAGCAATTCAAATTCAGATTTTGCATTGGTTGGTTCGTCAACAGCATCTCATCCTGGTGATTGGATTTTTGATTCAGCATGTACTTTCCATATGTCTCCTAACAAGGAGTGGTTCTTTAACTTTGAAGAACTAGATAGTGGAGTTGTTTTCATGGGTAATGATTATCCATGCAAAGTTTTGGGAATCGGTACAATTCATTTGAAGAATCAAGATGGCTCAACCAGGGTCTTGACAGATGTTCATTATGTTCCAGATATGAAGAAGAATCTCATTGCTGTGGGAGTCTTAGAATCAAAAGGCTTCACTGTGACCATACAAAATGGGGCATTGAAGGTTACTTCTGGAGCACTTGTGGTGATGAAAGGTGTTCGGAAGAATAACTTGTACTACTACCTTGGTAGTACGGTTATTGGGACAGCATCAGCAGCAGTTTTAGAGGAAGAAAGAGATTTAGAAACTACCAAGTTGTGGCATATGCGTTTGGGACATGCTGGTGAAAAAGCTTTGCAAATTCTAGTAAAGCAAGGCCTGTTAAAAGGTGCGAGAACCGGCAAGATGGAATTTTATGAGCATTGTGTATTGGGGAAGCAGAAAAGAGTAAGCTTTGGCACTGCTCTCCACAATACAAAGGGCATTTTGGATTACATCCATACTGATGTATGGGGACCAACAAGAACTCCATCCATGAGTGGCAAACATTATTATGTCACTTTCGTTGATGATTTTTCCAGAAGAGTTTGGGTGTATCTCATGAAGAAGAAGGATGAAGTGTTGGGAATTTTTCTCAAATGGAAGAAGATGATCGAGACTCAGACTGATAAAAAGATCAAGCGTCTGAGGTCTGATAATGGCACTGAGTACACAAACGATCCATTTATGAAAGTTTGTGAAGAAGAAGGGATAGTGCGACACTTCACTATTCGAAAAACACCACAAAAAACGGAGTTGTAGAACGTATGAACCAGACTTTACTGGAGAAGGTTCGGTGTATGTTGTCAAATGTTGGTTTAGGTAAGCAATATTGGGCTGAGGTTGTGACATATGCATGTCATCTCGTCAACCGTCTACCATCGTCTGCTCTTGAAGGCAAAACACCTATGGAGGTATGGTTTGGAAAACCTGCTAGAGATTACGATTTCTTACATGTGTTTGGTTCAATTGTATACTACCATGTAACGGAATCAAAGTTGGATCCAAGAGCCAAGAAAGCCATTTTTTTGGGGATCCCTTCTGGTTCTAAGGGATATCGACTATGGTGCCTTGAAATGAAAAAGATAATCTTTAGTAGAGATGTTACCTTTGATGAATCTGCCTTGTTGCAAAAGGTAACTAAGAAGATTGATGGCACTTTAGAGCAGGTGGAGCAAACTCCGAAACAGGTGGAGTTTGAAAGCAAAATTGTTAATCCAGTTAGTGAAGATAAGATTGAAACTGATCCTCCATTGACAGATGATGAAATAGATGAAGAGGTTTTAACCCAAGAACCTCTACAGCAACAAGAAGAAACTGCAGTTGATAGGCCACGACGACAAAATGTCAAGGTACTTGCTCGATACAAGGATTTTGAAGACCTACCTGCTCAGTTTAAAAATACGGTGGCCTGTGCACTTTCAGTTGTGCATGATGATGTTCCTTCCATATATAAAGAAGCAATCAGAAGCTCTAAAGTTGAAAGATGGAAGGAAGCCATGAATGAAGAACTTTTGTCCCTTCAGAAGAATAAAACATGGAAGTTGACACAACTACCTAAAGGCAAGAAGGCAATTGGATGCAAATGGGTGTATGCAAAGAAAGATGGATTTCCTAACAAAGATGGTATTCGCTACAAGGCAAGGTTGGTGGCTAAGGGCTACGCTCAGAAGGAGGGAATCGATTATAATGAGGTATTTTCTCCAGTTGTAAAACATTCCTCCATTAGAATTTTGTTGGCCTTGGTAGCACAGTTCGATTTGGAACTAGTTCAACTTGATGTGAAAATCGCGTTTCTACACGGTGATTTAGAAGAGGAAATCTATATGTCTCAGCCAGAAGGGTTTAATGTTGCTGGTAAAGAGAATGGGGTTTGTAAGCTGAACAAATCATTGTATGGATTGAAGCAATCTCCAAGGCAGTGGTACAAACGATTTAATCAGTTTATGTTGCAGCAGAAGTACACCAGAAGCACACATGATCATTGTGTGTATTTTCACAAGCTGCAAAATGAGTCTTTCGTCTATCTCCTATTGTACGTCGATGATATGTTGATTGCATCGAAGAGCCAAGCAGAAATTGAAAAGTTGAAGGCTCAACTAAGTCAGGAGTTTGAGATGAAAGATTTGGGAGAAGCCAAGAAGATTCTCGGTATAGAGATAAGCAGAGAGAGGAAGAAGGGGAAGCTTAGTTTGACCCAGAGTCAATATTTGAAGCGGATACTACAACGTTTTGGTATGAATGAACAGAAAAAACCTGTAAGTACTCCGCTAGTTCCTCAATTCAAGCTTAGTGCTCAATTATCTCCTAAGAATGATACAGAACGAGAATATATGGCAAAGGTACCATATGCAAATGCAGTTGGTAGCTTGATGTATGCAATGGTGTGTACAAGACCTGAAATTTCACACGCGATTGGTGCTGTAAGCAGGTATATGCATGATCCTGGTAAAGGACATTGGTTGGCTATGAAATGGATTCTACGGTATATTATAAATACTGTAGATGTTGGTTTAGTATTTCAGCAGGATAATACCATTGGTCAATGTGCAGTCGGATATTGTGATTCTGACTATGCAGGAGATTTAGATAAGCGTCGGTCAACTACTGGTTATGTGTTTACTCTTGCTAGAGCACCAGTCAGTTGGAAGTCTACCTTGCAATCCACAGTTGCTTTGTCTACTACAGAGGCAGAGTATATGGCAGTTACAGAGGCCGTGAAGGAAGCTATTTGGTTACGAGGTTTGCTTGAAGACTTGGGAGTTGGTCAAAAACATATCAAGGTGTTTTGTGATAGTCAAAGTGCTATTCATTTAGCAAAGAACCAAGTCTACCATGCACGTACAAAGCACATTGACGTTCGTTATCATTTCGTGCGAGAGATTATTAAAGAAGGTGGAGTACTAGTTCAGAAGATTAGTACGACAGAGAATCCCACAGATATGATGACCAAGGTGGTAACAACAATCAAGTTCAAACATTATCTGGACTTGATTAACATCCTACAAATCTGAATTGGCATTGGCGTTGTTGATCTAGTAATTGAAGAAATCATTTTAAACCACTAAGTCGCTAAGGTGGAGATTTGTTATATATTGCTCCTTAGTGAGCAAATTAGAAAAGTCTCACATTGGTTAGGAATGAAGATGGGTGTTGGATTTGGGGCTATAAATAAAGCCCTCCACCATTTGTAAACATCCCAAAATTTGTAAATCTTCTTCTCTTTTGTAAGGGTAATTGATTAGCTCAATTTTGCCCAATTAGTTGTAATTTTGGAGTTCATCCAATTGGAGATAGTGGAAGTGGTCAACGACGCCCGAGGACCTAGGTAACATTTATACCGAACCTCGTTAAATTTCTGGTGTTATTATTTTTCTGCTTTAATATTTCTGTTTCAATATCTGTTTTAGTTTATTTTAGCATTATATTTTCAATAGCATTATTTTGTCGGGTTAGTTTGAGTTCTATTCATTTAAATTATAAGTGAATAATTACTACTTAGAATAGAGAAAATATATTCAATTTTCCCAACAGATATATAGTAGGACAAAAAGTCCATATAATAAAATTAACAGCTTAATTATTGTATTATCATAGCCTTTGATCAGAATTTTTCCTCTACCAAACTCAGGGATCGATGCGGACAACCAACTGTGTTTATGAAACCAAAGAGAGAAGAATGTACCGTGTTTATGAAATATCATTACATCACCAAGGTTTGAAGCACAGCTCTTGAATTCGGAAGAGGGACTATACTCCTGTAGCTATAGGTGCAAACTTGTGATATAACGTGAATGTTAGTTTTTTTCTTAATAGTTTAATTTTTTTTCTATTTTTTAAGAAACCATAAGCACTATATTTTAGATAGTATCAGAAAAACTTACCCTTAATAAATATTATTAGACAAAGATATATAAATTAAATTTTGATTTATCTTCTTTTGATTTTTGACGTATTTAGAAAATTAAGTGATGATGTATTCGTAAAGGATATACCATATCTAATAATATAATGTGTTTTGAGTTTATTTCCGAAACAAAACCGTAAAGATACCTTGAATTGGTGATTCATAATTGTAAGCTCGATAAAATTATACTTATGATCATCTAAAGTTGAAAATATTGTATCATGGAATGGAACCTCTGAGTATCAAATTCATGTCACAATTGTGCCATATGAACTTGTATCCTTACGAACGTAAGGTTTCATAAGAAGGTTGCATGATGTAGTTAAAGTTATTGTTTACATTCTACATCGCTTAAGAAACTAAGTAATTAGATATTCATAATGCATGTGGCTTTTTTAATTGTACAACGTGTTTTGATTTTATTTTAAAAATAAAGTCGTAAGAGTTTTGAACTGACGAGTAGTAGTTGTGAAACCAACTCACATGTATGATCTAAAACAAATAATATCCAATAATAGTTGTGAAACCAAGTAACATGTATGATCTAAAACAAATAATATCGTAAGTGTAGTGGGATATCCTAGGTGTACACAGTTTAATATGATTATAAACTGTATAATATTAAAGTAATTGTTACCCTGTCTCTAATAAACTAAAGTCTTTGAGAGGGAATAGAAACCTATACAATTTATTATGAATCATGTTAAGGTTCGTGTTAAAATCACAACAATGCTTTCTTAACTAAATTTACAGTGACTTGCCTAAAAATGATATTCCTCATCCTCGAGACTATGTTGATAATATAGAAAATAAAAAGTAGTTTGTCATCTCCATTAATTTAAGGCTGGATACAAAATTTAACAACAGGGAAATAAACAAGAAATTATATATTGCTTTAAAACTTTATTACTTCATCATGGTACTAACTTCCATACTTACTCTTTAAGGAGCTTTTAACATTTTATAGATCAAATGATATTGAATTATAATGCTTCAATAATAAAAAATAAAATAAAAACTGTAATATTAACTGTAATAATATGGCAGACATGGTAGCTTTGGTACTGAAGGTGACTGCAGTGATGATGCAACGGCTTAATTTGATGGTGTGGATCCGCGGGGAGGAGGAATCTTATACGGACGTTTTGGGGGATTGGGCCTAGGAGAGCGCGGCACAATATTAGTTCCAGCGGCAACCCCCCGATGGGATACTACTGTCAATTTACTAGTACTCTGTGTGTTCACGTTACAGAATAAAGCAGCTTTGTAGTTTCTTGTATCTACATAACATGGATAACTTTGAACTAGTATTCCATATTGTATCAATATTAATAAAGTAAGCAGCAAATTGGGAAAAACCTTCATTTATTTGTTTGCAATTACTATTGCCTTTAATTTGTTGCAGGGTTCAAGCAGTATTTATACATGTGGATGAGCTCGTGTATTCTCTTTACTTGTTAAAAGAGTTGATATTTATTGAAACTAGCCTTTGTCTTATAAAATTCCACTCTTTTTTTCTAAACTAAGAACGTGTAAAAGTCATTAGGAAAATAAACTAAGAACGTGTTAAAAGTCATTACGAAAATTGCAACTTGATACTTTTTAATTAGTTCTGATATAATAATTAAATTATTTTATACATTAATTACGTTAATTATTAATTAAACGTATGAAACCATTTATTAGACTAATTAGATTATAATACGAGGGATTTTATATATATTCACGACAGTTGTATATGAGTAGATATATTTAATTAAGTTAATATTATATCATACGGATTTTCAAGTGATCCATGAAATTCAAGTCATCAAATCCATGTAAGATGCATGCTTTGATTTAAACTAATACAATCTAAAGATTCAAAGGAGTGCAACACAATTTCCTTAATATATTCTAAATAATATATAATAATGTCATCATCCTACTCAACGTGGACAAGTTCATAATATTGTTGTTTTAGTCATTCCAACGTCCAACTGTGGATACAAATGTATTCAACGACATACTCGTTCAAAAGAGCTACGAGATTTATTTATTTTGGCATTGACCAAGAAAAAGTAGGTGAGCATCCCAACTCATATTGCGATATCAAAGTCTATAATGATGTCTGATCTCTGAAATTTAACCTTCATATTTTCAAAAGCTAAAAATAATGGTATTTTAGTCCCCTTATAATAAAAATTGAGATTATAATATGTATATATAACTTTAATTTAATCATAAATATAAATTAAATTAAAAAAAATTATTTAAACATAAATAAAATTATATTGTAATAATTATTGAATGATCATGATTTAATTAAAATAATAAAATTTTAAAATTTTTTTTAAATCAAAATTAAATAATATATTATATACATATTATTTATTTAAAAATATAAAAATTAATTTATAACTTTTTCATTTCCTCAATCTCCAACCGTACCCCCGTACCCACCTCAGTGAAACAGTAAATCTCATTTGTAATGTATTTTTTTTACTCCTATTCCAATGACTTGAAACTCAAATCGCTCGCAATTGTTGTAATGTTGCTCCCACTCATCGAGTCTGAGTGTGAGTTTGTAGCTTCAGATCTGAAATGTGTGGTTTTCTTATCATGTTTGTTTCACATTAATTGTGCTGCCTTGATCGAAGTCGTGATTGTCGGTACTAAATTGACGAAGTTACGAGCTCAGGTCACTATCGTGGATGAAATATTCCTAGGAGTGATGGAGATTGAGGAACCAAATAATTGATGCTTATCCACGAGCTCTGAAAGTTGGTATCATGGTACCCTAAACCTAGTTTTTGCTACTACCAGTTTCTGTCTTACCTCTGTTGTATAAAGTACAAATTTCATCTAGAGTATATTTGTAATAAGTTATATATCAGTGATGATTACTCTTTTTTCTTTAGCATGATATAATACTACGTAAGAATGTATGTAGTTGGCAGTTAATGTTGAAAGGTTTGTCATTCAAACTAACTATTGTCTCCTTTATTTTTACAGTATGATTTGGCGTTGGTTTTTGTGAAGAACTCACATGAGTTTGTGCATGAGTATGTGAAAAGATCACAGTATGTTGAACTCATGAGACGGTTAGGTGCCTTGGGTGATGGCAACCAAGATCAGAGTAAGATATCTTTATTTTGGATCCTGTTTCAAATTGGCTTCATTGTCTGCTCACAAAGAATGATTTTGATGGAAATGTGTGTTATTTTCAACGAGGTCAAGCAATACATATCTTGACCGTTTCTGTCTTACCTCTGTTGTATACAGCTCAAATAATGCTTGCTATATATGATGAGTTTTCACCATATATCATTGCAGGGAAGCCATATCAGACTATACAATGTGGAAACTACATAATAATGCAAAGTCTTTTCAAGCTGAAGGCAAGTATCAACAGATCTTGTAGGTAAGAATACGGATAAGATATGCTCAGATAGAGGGTTCAATATGTTTTTAGTGTTCATTTAACCATTGATTAACCTTTTATTCAACATTGGACGCTATATGTACTCCAGCTATTGATGCACCTGGTGGCTTTCTTATTGCTAGGAAATATGAGAAGCACTCTCAAGCAGCTGCATCTTATCTGGAGGTGGGTTTCCACTTTGACATTTTTTATCTTGGAAGGGATGCGTAGAGCTCTTCATACCAATTTCAATACTCAGTTCAAATGTGATGCCTTGAAGGTGAGATTTTTAGCTTGTTTGCTCCTAAGTCGTAATCACTGAAACACATGCCTAATATTTCATATTAACTATTTTGAGGAGTTAGCAAAGTAGAACATTGTTTCTTAAACTGATTAATATAATGCAAGGTCTCTGTTTACAGCTTGCTATGGTGATGAATCAAATGCTTATAGAAAAACTGATTAAAGGAAACATATACGACTACGTGTGCATATTTGATCCAGCAAGTTAGAGATTACATTTTACCAATTTTTGATTGAAACCAATTTTATTACTACTCTCTCTATCTTTGTAAAGACAGACAAACTTCCAAAATGGAATACTACAAAAGGGAACTCTCAATATATAATTTAGAGCTAGCATCTATCTTCTTGTATTCTTCACTTATCCCCTTTTATGATAGGCTGAGGCAAGAGCAAAAAAAAATTTCTAGTAATTTTATGCAATAAGGGTCTAAGTAAACGAATCTTCTCTTCAATTAGGAGTTTTTTTTTTTTCTTTTTAGCTACTGGGCAACATTTTCGTTTTTGGACTTTTAATATTTACCCTATTTTGTTTTGGACTTCATCTTCAGAGTTGTTTCAATGTCTTTTTTTCTAAATGGCGGACTCAGATGATGAAGGATAGGGAGCAGCAGCAGCAACAGATGCAAATGCAGCAGCAGCAACAGCTTCAATTGGGAAGCCAAGCTCAGCAACAACAGCAGCAGCAAAGAGATGCATCTCAGGTTTTTAGTGGCACTTCCGATGGCCTTGTTGGCAATGACTCAAGAATCCCAAGAACAATTTTATTCTTCTAGATCTCCTACCATAATGGGAGTAAGGGATCCTCTCTTAAGACAATGGAGAGCTCATATAGTCACTATGTTGAGCATAGCAGCAATAAATTCAAAAATATGTTGATTTAAATTATGTACAATTTGATTAGTATTAATATTAGTAAATTTTTTACATATATTTTATATTTTGGAACATTTTAATGAGTTAGTTATAATAAGGTTTTATTATGTTTTAGTGCATATAAAAACTCTCAAATGTAATTTTAACTTTTAATATAATGGTTTTTAATTTTCTCAATTTATTTTAATTTATATTAAAAAATAAGGTTAATTAAAATATATATGATCACGGTTTAAAAATAATCGAGATAATAAACATATCATTTGGTTATAAGCCGTGATTAAATAATATGTGTATGGTTTTGATTTTTTTTAAGACTAAGGTTATAGATATACCTTATGACCTTAGTCTTGTCTCGATTTTTATAACCGTGATCATAGACCTATGATTACGATTAAAAACCGAGATCATATATCAATATTATAGTAGTGTAGAAGTTATTTAGAGTGAATACTCGAATTAGAACTCGGTTTTTATCAATTGTGCATTTTCATTATGATACTTTAAATCATGCAATTATTGATTTATGTTATTTTAAGCATTTTGTGATTATTTAAAAAAATAAAAATAAAAAATATTTGATTCATAATCAAGTTCTTCAATTGATTTTAATTTTAACTAATCAGTAAAAATTTATTGTCTTATAATGTTAAAAAAATTAACTTTTTAAGAAAAATAAACTCGTTTTTTTTAATAACTAAAAATAAAATTTCAAAAGAGTAGCTAAAAATAAATTTATCATAAAAATATTTTGTTTAAGAAATTAATAATAAAAGAAAATTAGTTATGTTTATTCCGTGATTGTATGAACTTTTAAAAAGTAGAAATTATAATTCATTTAGAATTCTTATATCTTTGAGATAATAAATGTATATTCTCATCGGATAAGAAAAAAATAGTATATTTTTACAAAAATAAAACCACTCAATTATTAATAATATATATATTGTTAAATACACTAGAATTTTAAAAAAAATTAAATAATTTTTTCTTATTTCGTAATAATTAGCTAACAAATGAATATGAATTATAATTAATGTTCAATGTTTTTTCGTGTTAATAACGATTATTCATAACCAATTGATATTTTCATTTTCAGAAGCCAAACATAAAATTTGACAGTATAAATCACCTAAAAGCGATGGGTGTGCAAAATACATCAAAACCAACTCAACCCAACATACTTCAACTAATTTGATTTAATATTTTCGATTTTATATTATCACTTCTTTATATCGATTAAAAATCGAACCAACTCAATCTATTTATTTTATTATTTTTATTTTTATATTCTTATTTAAAATTTATAAACTACATATTTTAAATATTTGTATCATTTATAATAATTTAATTTATTTAATCAATAGTTTATAATTTTTTTTTAAGTAAATAACATACTTCAACAAACTTATTGGCAACATCAATGATTTAAGCTTAATGTTAAATAATGTCTTATTCTAATATTTATATTTTATAAGTATGTTAAAAGCTTATGTTTTGCTTAGAGACTGAAGGATGGAATATGGTTAGAATTTGATTTTTTGTATGTTTTTTTTATGAATAATTTAAGTATTTTACTTTTATTCTCCATTTTGTATTAGACATTACTTATTAGAAATTTGAATTTATATATCTTACTTTTTTATTTATTGTTATATTTTTAATTTCATCCAAAAGATAACATTTTTTGTTTTAGATAATAATTTAGAATTAAATTTTATCTTCTTGTTTGTTAATATGAGATAAATAGTTTTTGATTATTTTTGTCTTGTCATTAAAGTTTGAATATTTAAGCGAAATTTATGCAAGAATTTATAGACTAGATACTCTCTCATTTTTATCTTATCTATATAAGACACCAAATTCTATACTATTTAATTATTTATTTATTATAATTTATAATTACATTGTCTTTCATATTTTTATTGTTAGAGTTTGTCTTGCATGAATAATATTATCGATAATTTGGATATGAAAATTAGTAAATTTTATTGAATAAGTCATTATTATTTATTTTTACATATTTACCGTACTTTTAAATCTTTGCAATCTATGATTGATATTAATAATGATATTAGGTAAGTAAATTAAATCTAAATATTTAAATTTCATGATTATAATAAAATTAAGAATAAAAATATTATAAATTATAATAAAATAGTTAAAAGAAGATTATTAAACTAAATCTTTAAGTAGATAAGGGGTAAAATTTCCTTTACCTAACTCAAACCAAATCAATAAAATTGGTTTAGGTTGGACTAATTTTTCAAATTTATTAATTTGGATTGATTGGCATTTTTCAAAAACCGTTTATATTGAGTTGATTTCGATTTTAGTTTAAATCTAAATTTTAAATTTGGTTGATATTTTCCACTTATTAACTGTTCGACAATTAATAAACACTAGTTGACACAATATTCATGGGCATTTTAGTCTAAAAATGAGGCATTAGTTTTCAATTATTTGTATACTAAAATTTATAGTTTTTGGCTTAGTTCTTCAGCTCTTTAAAAAATACAGAACTCCTTGTATCTGGGTAGGAATTCATAAAAGAAATGAGACCCCATTGTTTACAAGCTGAAAATAACTATAAAATACATGTTTTATTTTTGTTGGTTGATTTATTTATTTGGGTGTTAGTTTAATAGATGGAAGCTAAACATTTCTCCTTTTTCTATTGAGGGGAAAGATAATTCAAAAAGGTAACGAGTATTAAAACAAAAAATTGTGAATTAACTATGTTATCCTTGTAATTAATTACACTCAAAGTCCAGTATTATTATTATGTAAAATTGTCGTTAATATAAAAATTATAATATTAACAAATTAAATTAAATCGTGTCGACTCATTTAAAATATGTGAATTTGTATAATTGAAGAAATATAAGACTGCTTGAATATCGATCTGACCATAAGCCCTTTCTTATTATTTTCACTCGATGTTTTGCCAAGTTATTAGACATAAAAGTAATTGGAAAAATCATATACACAAAAGTTCATTCAGTATCTACTTGTTATCCAAGCTCACCACATATATATATGAATCTGCCTTCTACAAAACATTTTTTTTCCTTTTTTCGGAGTAGGCGTAATGTTCCCTCCTTTTTATTTTTATTTTTTTGGATGGAGTAAATCAAGTAGATGTAGTTAAACCATAAGGACAATTAGCTTGCTAATTCGTACAATTTCAAAGTTCACAATTTGTTTCAACCACTAACTCAGTCAAGTCAAACATATAAGCAAAAATGTACACTTCAATAAATTCAACCCAAGAAACTACAAATCCAATGACATCAGATAATCTAAAAACGACTCAACCCATGAATCGAACATAATAATTGAGGCAATGCACAAAACTTATTAGCCGTCATCCTCATTGGAGTAGTCCCCATCACTATCTTGCCCAAATATCTGATATTCTTCATCACTGCTATCTGCATCATGTACTCTATGTTCACTTGCTCCTCCAATGGATGGAAAACTACCAAATAGCTCCTGCAAATGTGTTCTTGATATGCTGTCCATGTTTATATCTAGGTTATATATAGGAAGCTCACCAATTTCATACATCTTTCTACACCTTTCAACTCTGTAACTTTAGCTTGTGTTGTCCCATAAACTATAAGGATACATGAATGTTGTTGTAAAGATGTTTCACCATCTCCAACCTATAAACAAGAGAGCATGTTAAGAGCAATTAATGTATCTAGTGATCTCAAAGACAATATGTGGTGACGAAATAAAAACCATACAGAAAACAATTTATTACCGTATCAATTGCATCATAACTATTTGATGCCATGTCATCATAGTCATCTTCAATTTCTTCTTCCTCCTCTTCTTCATCTTCAACAATGTTGGGATCCTCTACATCTTCTTTACCTAAAGCATCTACATCACATAAAGCAATAAGTTCCCCTTAAAAGTAGTGTTAATTTATTAAAGAAAGAACATAAAATGGAATGAATTGGCACTACAGCCCAGTAAAAGCGTTGTGTTTTTCCTCGCCCTGTTGGAAAGAAAGTTTTTTTTTCAAATATTCAAAACTAATTTGGAATTACTGAAAAAATTAGAACATAAAGTAAAATAATGCGCAAAATAGAATAAATAATAAAAGAACACCCAATTTAGTAATTGAGACAAATAAAAGTACTCTTGACACTCAGAAAAAAGAGACACGAATGCAGAGAAAAAAACATATCTCATCGTGATCTTAGATGGAAATAGTACCCACAAAAACAGTTTTGAATAAATTATCCAAGCAGAAAAATGGCATCCATCTTTGGTAATCATTTTTCCCTATTGTCCGTATAAAATTTTTAGAACATTACACCAGCCTGACTTGCCTCCCTCAAGTTTTTTTCAAAAACCTCAGTTGTTCCCCACAATTCTTTCTCTATGTAATTACAGGTAGACTAGGAAAGGCTTTTGTAATTTACCCTAATTATATATAAATAAATAAATATAATAATAAAATGCAGTTATAAGAAAATTTTGCATGTCAAAATTTAAGCAGAAGTTGATACCCAAACTTTTCTATCTCAATAAGTTCAACTCCTTATCTTTTAATTTGACCAATCAAGTCATTATTATTATTATTATTATTATTATTATTATTATTATTATTAGAGAAGATGAAAGAAAAAATATCACGTACAATGCACTATTTCATTAACTAGTCAGGCGATTGCACGTATTAATTTAATACTTTATTGATAAAAAAATGACATAAAATAATAAACGGGAGAAAAATTATTTATATCACTTAATATAAATAAACTGTATAAAAAAGATAAATAATTTTAATCTAAAAAATTATCAATATTTTAACTACTAATATCTTTTTATTTAATTGTTAAAAAAATAACTTGGAGATAATTAACAAAAAAATAATAATTATTTATATTACTTAAGATAAATAACCTTGTATAAAAAAAATAAAGAATTTTAATCCAAATAATTTTCAATATTTCAACTACTAATAATTAATTATTTAATTAATAAAAAATAAAACATAAAATAATTAACCAAAAATATAATAATTGTTTATATTACTTAAGATAAATAACCTTTTATAAAAACAAATAAGTAATTATAATCAAGAAAATTGTGCATATTTCAACTACTAATAATTCATTACTTAATCTATATTAATTAACGAATTAAAAAAAGATTTAAGATAATTAACTAAAAATAATAATTTTTTATGTTACTTAAAATAAAAACTTGGTATAAAAAAGACTAGGAATTGCAATCTAGAAAATTGTTAATACTTACACACTAATAATTTATTACTTAATTTATATTACATAATTGATTAAAAATAAGCCAATATAATTTTAAAAAAAATAATAATTTCTTACACAATTAACATAAATAACCTTTTATTAAAAAAATAAAAAAAATAATTATAATATAGATAATTGTCAATATTTTAACTAGTAATAATTCATACAATAACTAAAGGCAATAGTAATCATTAAAATAAAATATGTGAACAATTTTGACAAAAAATTTATAAAGCATGATTTAGACTTATATACATATAAATGTTTACACTACTTTTTTCTATTACTTTTCTCTAATGAAAACTCACAAAAATAACAAATTAGAATAAATAAGTTATCAAACTGGTCTACTTAAAATTTTTTAAATTGATCAAATCACTATGTAGAGTACCAAATTGATCAAATCAATATATAGGGGACAGAATTGGTAGACTTAGATAAGTTAGGGTACCAAATTAATACTTTCTTCTTCTTTTCTTTTTCTTTTTTTTGTTTTTTTAAGAAAGTACCAAATTGATACTTCAGCCTGGAATTTATCCAAAGAATTTTCAGTTAGCAAGAATATAAATAAATATTCTTCAGCATATATTCCTAGTTTAAAGTTCTCACGATATCCATAAACTCGTAACTTGATAATTTTAACCAAAGAATATAACAATTATGTTAACCTGCATCAGCTTGTTGCTGATCCTTCTCATCACGAATTGCATTCTCTTTATTAAGCCTCTTCCTTGACTTTTCAAAACCTTCAGTGGCAGCTTTTAGCAAGTGTTCTGCACCAGGTTTAGGGTATACTGATAGAAACCTCATTGCAATGCGATATCTCAAGTGATCAAGCACGGCATCTTGAAACCATCCAATTCGGTCCTGCAATTACATGAAATAATCCAGTATGACTTGACTTAAACAATACTCCAAACCCTATAAATAAGCAGTCAAGTTGAAAACACACAGAAAACGGGAAATATATGTCCTCTCCCATAAAACAAAATGGCAGAAACCCTTGTATTTATTTATCTCAAATGTTATGAGAATTGTTCACAGAAAGATAAAATTCATTTAGCTATAACTGATAAGAATAATTAATTAAAAAAAAACCTGCAATTGACGAGTTCAATCTCATTTCACCTGAAAATTCCATTACTTTGAGCAGCAAGAGCAACCATGCATCTTGAATTCCCATAATTTAGAATTTTTATGATGTGATAGCAGTTAAAATATGTTTTGGTTGCTCTTGAACACTTCCACCTACAGATCACAAGTTTCTCTTTGAAGACCAGGTTGCCACCAATATCTTATATCTTATACTCAGAAAAGCTTCAAACAAAGCTGGCTGACAATCCAATACAATGCTGCAAGTTTTATGCGAAGAGAAACTTGTCATCTGAAGGAGGTAGGAAAGGACAAATTTGAAAATACGCATAAATTTAAATACTCTTCACATATGTGCACAATATACTCACAGTGCATGTTTTTTGGTTCGTAGGCTTTCTTATCTCTTGTTGAATGTAATCATCTACAAGTTCATAGAGTTGCAATGATGTGTGACATTTGATAGGAAAAACTCGAAATGCACATATATCCTCCCACCTATGTGTCATCCTGTTTGATGAAGAAAAAAGAATTTCATCACAAAGTGATTTCAATTAAAAGTGAAAATTTATAGTGTTCAAGCAATTTTTAACTAATAGGTCAAGAAAAATGTCTTTCAGAAAGTATGAGAGAAAAGATTTATCACTTATAAAAAGTGAAAGACTGAAAAAAAAGAAGTGGAGGAATTCCAACTGATCTAAAAAAGACATCTCTGAAATGTTATGAAACAATTATATGATTTTCGATCCTACAATGACCTAATTTAACTTACATTTGACTTTAATGTTGATTATTTTAGCCCAAAAAAAAAACACTAATATTAGATTTAGTCTGACTCAAAGGGGAATGAATTTGAACAAAACTTACCCATTGGCCACAGTATCTTCACAGTAGCTTTTTAATGATGGATGTACGCGAAAGTCAAGTTTTTGGTATCTGCTAAAGCAAATTTGAGAAGTAAGCAATCATAAAGGTCTGAATCCATCTAATTCTAAAAACAGCCTTGTCTATGTGTGCATCCTATGATCTCTAAATAAAATTACATCAGAAGACAACAAATATGTGGTAGCTCTAGTGACCACAAGTTCCAAATTGACAAAGTATGATGGTATTACTTGTCCAATCCTAGTGTTTATCGAAGTGTTATTGGTGGTTTCTAGAATTGTACTGTTACCAGACCAGATATAGCTTTAATTGTTAATAAACTATGTCAATTTCTTCAAAAAACTCTGATCTACACTGGAATGCAGCAAAGATAGTCTTAAATTATTTAAAAGGTACCTCTACACATGGAATTAGACTTCAGAAATTAGATTACATAGAGTTAACTTGCTTCACTGATGCAAACACATTCAAGATTCAATGAGTTTTCAGGTAGAAATCTCACATGCGAGAATTGGGATCTTCTCGAGGATCATAACCTCTCTTTATCCAAAATCTTTGAAATGGTCCACTAGAAAAGTAGTATGCAACTCTTGAAAGAAGCCTGCCAATTTCAATAAAAGCAGCATAACTCCGGCTGTGAAATATTTAATTACTGGTGTGATTAGGTCAACACACTACACCTTCTAAGCATACTAATTGCAAAAACATAGCCTTCATCGAGCAGGCGTTCAGTTAATGAATTCTTTTGCCAAATAGGCCTCTCGTCAAACAGCCTAGATATTGCCATCTGTGATTCCCAATGAGCTGAGCCTTGGGGTATGTATTCCTCCCAATTTATTCTCTTAGGAATCTGTAAGAATGCTAAGAATATCTAAACAAAATTGCATAAAATCTAAGTCTACATGATGAGTATTTTACTACTGTACATTTCAGGCCATCAGCAGACTATTTCAAAGCTTAGCAGCCAAACTCTTAAAAACATTTCATCTTCGAGAATATATCTAGGCATTTCTAAGGCCTTAAACCATTTAATACCAGTGTTATACAACTACTTTAGAATTTTGATCCTCAAAACATCAAATGACTGACTCAACCCGTGAATCAACTCAAATGGGTTTTATCTACATGCATAAAGGTGGAATAGTAAAACTTACTTAAAGATGGTATATAACTGATTAAACAGTCAAAAGGTAGAAACACAAATTTTCTTCATAATCTGGCATATGGGCCCACTTAATAAGCCAACTACAAACTGACTTAAGAAGTCAAGTTCACAACCTTACTCTCAGCTACATTTTTTGTACACTTCACGCTCAACCTCACAAAAAGTATTTAGCTACATTGCCTTCACAGGAAACGATGTATTAACATACATGTTCCATCACACCTACGCTCCATACACCGTAATTCACTCTGTAATTTCAAAATGGTTATCAACAGACTTCATAAAGGTGGTACTGAAAGCATGGAAAGTTTGATGCAGGCCAGAAAACGTGCAAAAGATAATTGGAGAATAAATATAATCAATATTCATAAAAGTATGCAAAAACAATGCAAATAAGCCTATTTCTAGTCGTAACAACATACTAATCTAATCAACTCTAATAACTCTATATCTTATCCTCATCGAATAAAAAATATTAATCTAATAACAATTATGATAAAAATAAAAGTCAATGAAAAAATTCTAAAAATTCTAAAATTATAATAAAATATTAATTTTATTGTGCATCAAAGTCAAAGATAAACTTCATAAAATGACATACAATACATGTGTTCACATTTCACATACATAGGATGTAAAATGTGAAGTACAGCAAAAAGGATATCATTAATGTCAAAATCAATCGCAAGAACGGGCTCCACATCTGTCTGCACTTGTCAAGCAATGAAAAACAGTCAGTTCAACCATTTTACAGCATTCCAAAGGTCTTACATACATTATTAAGAAATGAATAATGGATGAAAACAATTGATTTATTGAATCAGATTTATACGAGGGATGAAACATGATGTAAAGACAGAAATAAAACTCAAGATGGATATCCATATGTTACCCATAACATATAATAAATAAGTCCAAAAAATCACATATACCAACTTCCAGTTAATAATCTTTGTCTGGCCAAAACCGTACATGAGAAAGAAAAGGCTTTGCCCGAGTAGGAAAACAACTTATATGAAAAATTGAATTGTTTGAACATGTATTGAAAAGTAAGAGTATTGAATCCTTCAAGTCCTGCAACTATGTGATTTACACACTTTTTTACTCTTGTAATTTTTTAGGTTAGTTCCATTAATTCTGTAATTTAAAAGTATAATTAAGTCAAAAAAAATTAAATTAATATTTTTTTCAAGGATAAAATGAAAATTATATATTTTACTAATAAAAAAATTAAAAAAATCAGCAACCCCTCCCCTTCTGTCTCTCTCTCTCCCTCCTTCTCTACTCTTTCTCTCTCTTCCACTCCCTTTCTCTCTCACACTCATTCTCTCTCCCTCTCTCACTCATTCTCTCTCTCTCTCCTACTCTCTCAATTTTATTTTTTATTTTTTACTAATAAAATAATGATGAGAAAAGGGGAAGAGAGAAAGGGAGGGAGAAAGAAAAAGAGTAGAGAGAGGGAGGAAGGAGGGGCAGCCATTTTTTTTAAATGCTTCTTTATTAATAAAATATATAATTCTCATTTTATCCTTGTAAAAATCCCAATTTTTTGAAAATTTTGACTTAATTGATCATACTTTTAAATTACAAGATTAATGTAGCTCACCTAAAAAGTTACAAGAATAAAGTGTATAAATCACATAAGAAGACTCAAATTACCACACACCCAAAAAGTAACTAATTGTTTATGGCAGATATCACATTTATTATATTAACATTACCTCCTGTTCAGGTTGATCAAGTCCATCTTGGGTTTTTCTCGAACATGATGCTACTGATTTGCTGAATCTGTATGCATTTAGGCTCCAAAATATTAGATTATTCACACTTGTCATCCAATAAAATGACATCAGATTACTCCAGAACAATGCCAGCTTTTAGAGATAACCCAAATCACTCTATATATGCAGTCTTTGCCATTTGTAAACCCCCAGTGTGAGGAATCACATGCTGCGATAGTTTCATTTAGCATACATTGGTTTCCCCAGATTCCCTCTGGATGTTCTCAAATTTCTTATATTTTCCTTAAAATTGATCATCTCAAAGCATCTAAAGACAGATGTCTGACCACAAATTCCAACAAAGAAACATCCAACATAAACAGTGAAAAGAATCTACAGCATCTTACACTAAATTTCCTGGCACATCCTTGAGTGAAAATTTTGAGGGTATTATTATCATCACGTCATCCTGATCATCATCCAGGATGCTACGCTTCTCTAAAACAAAACAAACAGAAAAACACAGAACAAAGGATGTTAAGACTACAAGTAATTAAAAAAAATAAGTGCTTTCCAGCACAGATATTATTCTCAAGCGGTCAAAACCAAGATAGGAGTTTACTGAAGTTTGGGTCCTCTGCTTCTATCCAATGTCTCTTTTTCTGCCGGGCAACATCTGCGTGGACGGAAATGACATGCTGATAGTCAGCCATTCCTTCACATGGACATAATGCCAGAATGACAGGGATAAAGGATTAATCAGTTCCAAATTGCAAGCATAATAATCAACAGAAAAATATCAATTCAGAAAACCTAGCATATATTAGAGTAAAGAAGACCACTCTAACCATCAAATCGATATGCCTCTGAAATGTGTGCGACAACATCTGCAAATAAGTTTGGTTGGCTATCCTTGGGTGCTTGAGCTTCAATTCCTTTAGCTGAAGCAACTGATCCAGAGTCAGGTTCACTTGTTTGCACCTCATTATCCAAGCTAACTCTGTCTTGCAAACTTATCCTGCTAGAAGCTTCAGCATTTCGTCCATCAACTGATTTGTTTTTAGAGATTTTGAGCAAAAAACTGTTGCAACTTTGAAGTTTCCCTGATACAGGATGTGAATATGGATCTTCAGGGCGAAAATGGAGCTCCAACTCAGTTGATTTTGAATTCCTAGCCTGCAAGCAAATTCACCATGGTGGCAAAGCTGATCAGTCATATCAATGCAGAAAAAAAATTAAGGCCAAATCATGAGCCCAAAGTCAAGATAATCAACTGCTTTGTGTACCTTGTCAATTCCTTCAGTTCCACCCAGAGTCTCAACTGCACGAGACATAGAAGAAGGAAACCCAGGATAGTGAACAGAAAAAGCTGTTTTACTTGACAATAACCCTGAGATTGTGCCATTTTCTATTATTCCCATAGTGATGATCCTGTTACAATCAAACATGTTACAGGTTTTGGGATTTGGGATTTGAAAACCATAACAAACAAATAGCACTCAATATAAAAGAACAAATAAATCCATTTCGATCTCAACAAAATAAAAAAGCCACCTGATGGTGATTCCAAAACAAAGACTGATGTGACTTCTCTATATTATAAGCTTGAAAAACATAATTCACGAAAAGCACAAACAGAAAGCAATCAAAATCATGAAATCTACAGTGGAATATCCTATTTCACTTCCAATACCAATTAGAGTCTGTAGGCAAACAAGGGTAGTCTCCATAAGGTGAGCTCCATAGGACAAAAAAACTCATCTATAAATAATAAACTAAAATAATGAAAAAATCAACATATTTATACCCTAAAACGAAAATATAGTATATAGTAGTATACAATAAGTAGAAAACACTTCCTGCTCAAAAAAAGAAAAGAAAAGATATATCTAGACTTTAAGACTTGAATCCTTTTAAACTTTTTTCTATATCATTACTGGCAACTCATGAAACAAACTGAACCCAGACAACAAAAAATTAAAATGAAAACCTGGGATAGTATCATAATATAATATAGAAATGATGTTATATCAGCTAATCAAGTTGACTCAAATCACTGAATCAGATACAATAATTCATATGGAAATATCGTAAACATCCTCGGGTTTAGGTCAAATACAAAGAAAGCAAATATATTACTGAGTGAGAAACAAAATAACACCAAAAACGCTGTGATGTTAAAAATAACATAAATATAATAATAAAATAACTAAATTGGCACACAGCAACCTTACAATAGTGGACCTTCTGACATTGAAAGGTGGTTCTGGTTTTCAAGTCAGGGTTTCAGGATTAATTTGCTTAAGACTACAAGCAGTTTTCAAGTTATCTTGACCTCTTCACAAGCTTTTGACAAAAACCGAGCAATTCTAGTCAGATTTATAATATGAATGCCTTTACGCTTTGCAGAGATATAAGGTGTCATTCTAGGATTCCATCCCTAGTGCTCTTTTGAAAAGTTTTAATAAAAAATTAAGATGTACAAAATAAAAATAGAATTTTTCAGCACTAATTTATTTTGAATCTTTCTCAAATACTTCAAATAGACATAAAACCATCCACTCAAGTTCTATATTTCTTTGAATAAAATGCTTAACTAATTCCATATCACTAACCAAAAAATCTTTTCTTCTTCCCATTCATTACCTTCATTACCTGTGGGTCCCTCTTTTCTTATTTCTTTCCATTCTACAAGCGAAGAGTCTATAATAATTTATACATTCCTCCTATTCTCAACTCTAGGAATAATTTTTTTTGCTATCTTTTTTTGAGAACTGTCTAAAGTTCCAACTAAAAAGTGAAATGTTTTTTCATTATCTCAATTGAAAGTAATGGGCCTCCAATTATTTAGTGAGTTATTTATCATCATTCTTCTTATGGTTAGATCTAATCTCCTAATCCCTGCGGAAAGGAAAAAGAACTTCACGTTCTTCCTTTTGGGAAGGGAGTAAGAGGCACCATCATTTCAATTAGTTCGGTCAAATATTAAGTCAAAGAATATGGAACTATAGTGGTAAGCTCAAAAATATTATCTTGTATTCATTTTTGGGTTACAGTAGAATGTTAGTTTTGACCTAATTGGATATGTGACATTGTGATGTATTTAGCGAAATGGATATTGGTTGTGTTTCTGATCTTAATTTGTGTAGAATGAAATCCTTTTCTTGTTTGTCGTTAAAAAAAAATTATTGTGAACACTCATTCAAGTATAATCCAAAACATACACCATATGAAATGTTGCAAATAGTTTAATCAATTACTTAACAGATGATTAACATTTAGTGAGCTAGAAATTAATCGTAAGATATGTAGAAAGTCATGACTTAACTCATTCTAAAAGAGTTTTCATAGAAGAAGGGTTATCAGGACCTTATAACCAGCACTCGGTTACCTTACCTGGGTGATGTGGGACTCCCAACACCCCCCCTCACAACAGCGGGGAACATCCACACACACCGGGAGGTTGACCGGGGTTGACCGGCTGGGCACATCGTGACCCCTAGGTACCCGCTCTAATACCATGTAGAAAGTCATGACCTAATTCCTTCCAAAAGAGTTTTCAAAGAAGAAGGATTGTCAAGACCTTATAACCAGCACTTGACTGACTTACCTGGCCGATGTGGGACTCCTAACAAGATCAAGTTTTCAGATTACTAATTCAACTTAATTTTTCCTAATTTAAGCACACGTCATTTTTGCTCAACTCAAAGTCCCAAATTTAGGCATTATTCCAAATCCAAAAAGAACTAATATTCAGATATCATAAACAATATTATTTGAAATTTTTTGAAGAAAACCAATAAATAATTCAAAAACAATTAAGAGATTACACCATAACTTCACAACCAATTTAGGACCCATTTGAAAAGAAAAAATTACAACCGATTACAAGTAGACGACAACCAAATTCGTCTACAATACTTTGATCAATTCGAAAAGAAAGGAAAAGCTAAAAATGAATACAATACAATAATTCCTACCATTTTATATTACTCATTTATTTGTAAGGTTTCACTTTTAAAACCTAATGTATGTTTTTGTATGTCATAACAAATTGCGAAAAATATAGCTATGTGAGAGAAACAAATGGGTTAACTATGAAAGACCGTTATGCTATATGCAATTAAACCTAAAATAATTCTGATATGCTGCAATCCAAACAAGAAAACCCATCCTACCAAAAAATAAAAACCAGTTTCCCATTCTTTCTCTGTAGCCAAAACTTAACCCCAGGAAATCTCTTTCATTTTACAAGTTCTGTTTTCTTTTTTTCAGCAACCAAACAACAAAAATAGAGAGACCAAAAAACAAGGATAGAGTTAGGAGAAACACGAAAGGTAACATCAAATCGCTATAAAGAGAGAGAAAGGGAGATGAGAGAGCAATGGGACAAGAACCCAAAACAAAACAATACAAACTTACAATAATAAGCGGCTGATTTGTGCCTAAGACAGAGAAGTTCTCTGGCCAGCAGCAAGCTTCACTGAGCTATGGCATACAATCGGTATTGCAGAGAGAGTGACACAGAGCTAAGTTAGAGAAAGCGAAAAGTGTTAAAAGAGAAAGGGGTTTTCGTAGAGGTTGATAGAGACAGAACAAGCAAGAGAGAGAGCGAGTGAGTATTTTTATTGAGAAAAAACACAGATAGGCTAGAAGAGGGAGGGGTTCTATAAACCGGATTTAACCGAATCGGACCAGAATAGGCAGGACCGCGCGGTTTACTGTACAAAACGGTCCGGTCCACTTAAAAATATATTAAGCCGTTTTAACCGGGACGGTCCGTTCTAGACACTTATTTTTATACTAAAAAAACATTAAAAATAAGAGACATTCGACACTAATAAAAATTATATGAAAATAATTTAAGTGATTTTTATATTTAGTTTAATTATAAATCTAAAATAAAATATAAAACATTATAACAATAACAAGAATTTTTATTTCTCCGATACTCTTAAAGAATACACTTGAATGTTTTATTTTTCTCACATATTTATATAATTATTTATTATTAGTTCTATTATTTTATCTTATTTAAAATTTAAATAAAATTATTTTTAATTTTTCTTTATTTATAATTTTATAATTTTTAATTTAGTATTTATCATGATATTGATTCAACTGTTAATATAAACATATTAACAAAAATATTATATTTATTAAATTCAATTCTTATTATAATTTTATTTTACAAACCTGCAAACAAGTTGTAAGATTCAAACCATAGCCTCTTAGTTAAATCTTCATCCTCAAACCACTAAACCACAAGTTAAATTTTTTTAAAATAATAAAATATTAATTTTATTTAATTTAACAATTTAAATAAAAAGTTGTGATCATTATATAATAATAAACAATAAGAAAATCATCTACAAATATTTAGCTACCAATACAAAACACTAACTATAAATTATGAGATATTAGTTATGTCATTATTAAACCTTTCATAAATTCTTCGAGTTAAACAAATCACATTACCTAACTCAAAATGTATTCGATTAAAAATTATACTATTATGTCTCTTTCAAACACGTCATAACACATTAATATAAGCATAAATAAATAATCAATTTGAGAATTAATCTAATATAATAAAATAAAGAAACTATTGGTCTTCATCATTTTCTTTCCCAAAAAAGTTCTTCTATCTAGAAAAAAAGATAAGAGTTTGAAAAATGTTAGTCCAAAATAAATCTAGTTGCCAATCAATCTAGCAAGGAAAATTATGAGAAACCATGACTCCTACCTAAAGTTAGAAGGAAAATAGAGAAATATAAAGCAAAGAAGACTAGTATAACCACTAGGGTGACCCATTAGAATAAATGTTCCTGGAAATACTCTAAAGACTTCCTTCATCCCAAGAGCAACGATTGCTTCTAGGGACTTCACTTGCAGCATCTTTCAATGCCAATCACTCTTATAACTACTCATAGTAACAAGAAGACCTATGTACAAGTCATAGCAAAAGCCAACATATTGAGTAAACATCTAGTTCCTATCTAGCACGCAACCACTTAGAATCTCTTTTTTTCTTTCTTTCTCATCGTTGTTCCCTACCATGGTGAATATTTAGTGAGTCATGTTGTGTCGTACTGACTCGATAGACCAACAGGTCGAGTGCTTAATGGTTCATATTGGGCCAACCCGTTTGACACCCATTTAACCTAGCATCCATTAGATAGGCATCACTTAGAGTAAATACTTACACATGAAGGAAGATTAGGCCTTAGTAGGATAGTTTGCAACCCATAAGGTTACCTGCCTAGAATGCTGACTCTATGGTTATGTTTTATTAAACATCACTTCTTAGGAAGCGCAGTTTAAAACGTCGTCACTTAGGTTGCACAGGAATTAATTGATTGCTACCTTATAGGTTGTACTATCTAAACAAGCTACATTCTAGGCCATACTAACTAGCTTTCCATCATCCACATTATAGATCTAAGTTTTCGATAGACCACCCCTAATGACTATAGATTTATACCACATCAAATGACTATGGATCTACCACATCAAATGATTATGGATCCAAACCACATCAGAAAACTATGGATCTAGACCACACTTAATCATTAAAAGATGAACAAATTAATTAACTTCATCTCTTTAAAGTTCTAAGTCATTGCACTATGATAAGCTCTATAAGAATTATGTATATTGGAACTAGGCAAATGAAAAAGTGTTCTTCATCAAAGTGTATCAAGGAACCATCATAACCACTATTAGTCATTACCTTTAGAACACATTAACTTAGAGTCCTTAACATCTAGAGTTTTAGAGAATTAGAGCATTTTCCCACTTATTTAGTTCTATCCACCTTCAAGCAAGGTAGAACTTCACACAAAACTTCACAAGTAAAAATGGAATTCAAAAAAAAAATGTTCAATACATGATTGATTTTTAGTTGTTCTTGGTACAAAGTGATATAGAATTCATTACTAACTAAGTTTCTTGAAATAACAAACTTAACAATGGTCAAGACCACACCAACTTCTAATTTTCACCTTATAGGTTGTTGTCTCTCATCTTAGGGGTTGGAAGCCACTTCAATACTAGATAAGCAGGATTTATAGAAATTTTCACTTTAATATAGATACACTCAAAAGTCAACATCAACTACCTATAATGCACCTGACCAAAGCTAGCTCGACCAAAGGTTAAACCATCAAAGTTCAGCTTGGCTATCCATAACATCAAGTAAGGGTACTCATACCTAATTTTGTAACAAGTTTCCACAAAAAACTTGTATCTTTTTCAAAAATTACTAAGTGTTCCTCCATAAATTATAAACCAGACTCATGCTAAGAATTATTGAGATGTACTTTCATACATCCAAAGAATTGTTATTGATGAGTTAAACCATCAAAGTTCAGCTTGGCTATCCATAACATCAAGTAAGGGTACTCATACCTAATTGTGTAACAAGTTTCCACAAAAAACTTGTATCTTTTCCAAAAATTACTAAGTGTTCCTCCATAAATTATAAACCAGACTCATGCTAAGAATTATTGAGATGTACTTTCATACATCCAAAGAATTGTTATTGATGAGATGCACTTCCACTTACCCTATTTTTATATGTCGCATGCGATGCAGAGATGACTAATCCCTCTATATCTAAGGATGATGCATAATAGTCCTATCAAAATTATAGAATAACTTTTCCATTAATCTTCCTTATCCGAGCATCACCCTTGGCAGCTTAGGTATGATAAGGTACAAACCAAGTGACGAGTACCCATCTACCCAACTAGAGGAAGAATTTACTACACATTAATTATACTACTTCGTTATCTAACCCATGCTTGGATCAAACTTGCATGGTAGATTAGATCGATTAGTTCCAAATATAAAAGGAGTAAAAAGATAGGATATACTCAACATTCCACATGGTGTAAACCCGAGATCTCTAAATAATTGTCACTAGGCTAACACTTAGAAAATATTTTATGTTTCCACAAGTCAGCCAATAAAGGGGCTGAGAGGCTCCAAGAGTATCACTGTGTAAAGTAGACTAGCTAACAACACTTAAAAAATATTTAAAATATTTTTTCAAGAAACATCATAAGTTAGACTCGACAGGATCCACACATCGTGTAGTTAATTAAGTACACGTATAAACCTTAAAAGGAAAGAAGTTAGACAATGAGCATATGGGAATGACACATCAATATACCGGTAGGAAAATGCCTCCTAACCGAAAAATGACCCAACCTGCTCAGATAACCCATCATTAATTGACCAATCAACTAACCATCGATCGATCAGCTACTTTTCAACCAACCCCTCTCACGTTAATACCAAACTATTTTGGTCATATCTCAAAAAAATTTAATCATATGAAAAATTCGAGATAGCCACTAGAAAGCTCATTGTATTTTCTACTTACCACCAAAGTTTAGGCTCCATTAGAAGCTACATGTGCCTACATGTGCCATATGAAGAGTGGATGCAAAATCTTCAATTCTAGTCAACAAAGATAGTTTGATTTGAAATGACCCACTTCATGAGAATAGAGCATAAATGGACCCAATTCACCATGATTTAGACTAGTTTTTAGAGATCTGAGATCGATTTCGAGATCCTTAGGCTGAGAATGTTTGGACTAAATAGACCTTTCGACCAATCAATCGAAAAACCATCGATTATTCAATCAACTGTGGTTCGACCAATCCAAATCTAGCCATAATACATTTGACCAAACATGTTTAACTAGCCAACTCAACCGATCCTCCGGTCACAAAAATAGTTTAAAAAATTAATATAATTTTGATTGCTCATATTTCTCAATTTGGAATTTGGATTCAAGCATAGTATATAACGTTTTAAGCTTGAAATCTAGTGCTTACTATCATGCCAATCAAACATAGGTGTCAACTACATGCCTTTTGAAAGGTCAGCAACCACACATGATCTCTATGCATACCCTGATTGCACACTTAGATCTCATTGATTGTCAGAGATGGCCAAATAGGCCTAATGGAATGATGTTTGAGGGATTTATGTCAGATACACTTGGAAAATTATCATTGATCCATATCACAATTTGACTAGTCAATGGTGAATGGTCAGCATACAGTCAATAATTAATCAACACACAATAAGCATATGGTTTAAATCAAATCAGAAAGCATTTTCATATATATTTTTTTATAGTGATAATTATCTCATAATTAAATATATTAATGATTTGATGTTGACACATATGAAAAGTCATTAATATTAAAATTAATATCTAAACAATATTTAAAAAATAAAATATTAATATATATGATTTTGTAGTAGATAAGATATTATGGATTGCTTCTTGGATAACCAAGATTTGCACCAGAGCTCAACTCGAAGTACTTTTCCTATCATTCAAGTATCTTGCATAGTCATTATCTGTTTATGAAACTAGTTCTTCATTTCCACCTTTCTTGTAGAGCATTGCTTGTAAATGCACTTTCGTAAGATGCTATATGTATCTATTGATGAGGCTAATAGTAAACATAACATATGTTCATGTCGGACCCACTCCAAGTTTATCAGTATTTAAGAAGTCTTAATACATATTAGAGTTTATATTAAAAAATCACCATAGTCTTTCTTGTTAATCTACACTAAACCAACCTGTAAAAAACAGAACATGACATCTATTTATTCACACGTTCAAAACCCATCACTCATATGACTAATCCTAGAAGGAAGATAATGATGACTAATAAATAACATTGGTCTATTATACAGTTCATAGTCATTAAGGGATTATAAAATACTTTATAACATAATAGGTTATCAAGAAATTAAAATAAGATCTTAGTAATTCCAAAAGAAAGAGAAATCATGCAAAGTAAAATTAGTAAATTGATTTTGGTCTCCTTTTAAGATAATACTAAAGCCTTCAATCGGAAATTGTTGTTACCTGAGAGGAAAAAATTAAAAGATATTAGGATGAGTAAAAATACCCAATAGGTGGACAATTTTAGAAAAATAACAATTATAGAATAAATTTATTTACTCTTTAATAACTCAACTACAAAATAGATACAAATCATTACATTAAGGTATACACAAACTTTATTAGTAATTTTGAATAAATAAGTGTAACTGAAAGTGTATTCATATATGTAAAATAACTATAAGTTGTATGCGTGTTATAATTTACAAAAAGAAAAATAGCACCAAGCTCGTACCAAGGGAAATCTGGTTATACATATATAGAACTCTTTAATTGTACTAAAGTCTTAATTATATGTGTATAGGTTATATGCATACAAACATAACTTCTTTAATTATTTATTTATTTCTTATGTTATTGTTAAATTAGGGAGTAAAGTGTTTATTTGATGGTTTAAAAATAATAATACTTACTAATATGCATAATATTTTGAAAAACTACTACTTAAATTAGGATATAAACTGAGTATAAATTTATAAACCCACATAAATATAATATCCTAAAATATCAATGCTAAAAGTTGAATATAATTTTTTATATTTTAATTAAAATCTATATTTATGTCACAAAATATGTATAAAACTTTTGAACTCGCCTAAAAAATAATTATATACTTTCTAAACACAAAATACTCATTTTCTAATAAGAAATGAAAACTTAATTAACATAATAGATAAATATTTATAAAATTTGAGTAAAATGTGTACACTCATAGAACCAAACGAGCTTTATGGTTCAAGAATAATCAATAGGCTCCACGTAAGTATTATCTTCTATTAATTTTACAATTAAAAAATTACATAATTTATAATTTTCAAACAAAATAACTTAAAATAAGCTAAGTTTTAAATTAAAGTTTCATAATCTCATTGTAAATCGTCGTAATCCTTAAACTAATATAATATTTATTAGTTATCAAAAATTATTAAATTAAGTAAAAAGTAATTTACATTAAAAAAATTAATTTACATAAAAATGTTAAGAAAAATGAATTATTTAATTATTCATGAATTAAAACTAGAAAAAATAATATTATAACATATATTTTTAAATAATTATTTTAAGTTAAATACTCTTAAAATAATAAGTATTAGAAAAGAAAAATTATAAATAAAGAAGATGATAAAGAGAGCTTTAATTTGATACCTTAAATATTATAAAATAGCAAAGATATGTGAAAAAATGCTATAAAGAAAAAAGGATGCCAAATTATTTTCTTCCCATTTTCTTTGTTCTGGCCCAATGGCCTTTCATTTTGTTCTCATGAAAGGTCTCAATCGGTTTTATCTAAAGGGTGGCCACGTGTGACCAAGCTATCCTCCTCTCTTTCTTTTTTTAATAAATAAAAACTATTTATTATATTAAAACCTAACAAATTATGACTAAACAACTAATATTAACATTATTAATTATAGATAAAGAATTTTTAATCTCATAATATTAATTTAAAAGTATCAATATTTGAATATAATTGAAGAAAAAGACTAATTAAAAACATAAATATATGTATAAATAATTCGTGTAATTTAAATTCTACCAAAAAAAATAAGATCTCTGTTGCGTGTTTTACAACACAAAAAACGTGCAAGTTTACACGGTCACAAGTAATAAAATTTGTAAGTAAAGTATCGTTCCCACGGAGATTTGTAAGTAAAGTATCGTTCCCACAGAGATTTGTAACTATATTTTGTTGAGTACTAAAATTATCTCTCTCTGATTTTATTCAAATGTTCGTTGATTCGAATAAATGTAAGAAAATGATTTAAAAACAAAATAAAAGAAATCTAAGATTGCAATTTTTCACCAAATTAATCAACTCAAATCATTTTATTTTCTTTTGATTTATATTTTTTTGTACATTTAATTTGTCAACCGAAAACTTCTATTTTTATTCATACATCTCTTCCGAGCTCCGTACAAACACACCTCGTTAAATTAATTCACTATATCTCTATGAGAATTAAATTCATCGAAATTCATTACGTTTTAAGTTTTCAAATGGCCACACATACAATTAGGGTATATTCCTATCCTTCATCATACATGTCATTCTATTTACGAGCAATATACACACGAATGTTTCTTCCAAGTTTATTCATGTGCCACGGATCGTTTCGATAAGATTCATAAATAATCAAAAAGCATTAAGCACAAAATAGAACGAACAAATCGAACGTCATATAAATCTATAAATAATAATTAAAATAAAAGCATCATAAATTTAGATCAAATGCAACCCTAGAAAAATTAAATTACTTCATAAAATAAAAATAAAAATTACAACACATACAGAAAATTAAGATGAAGAAGAAGGAAAATTAAAACAACACTTAGAAGAAATATTTGGCACACGGAGAACACAACAAAAGCCAAAAATGGCTTCTGCGTGTTCCACAGTCAACACACAAACACCCCAAAAATTACAAACTCAAAAAAACTTCTTAACACTATCATCTTATCCCCTATTTATACCCAAAATAATACATCAAAAATATTAAAATCTAATACACGCGGGGGACAGAGAAGTGTGGGAAAAATAATAAATAAAAACACGTGGGGGACAAAATTGTATCGAAAACGCAAACGGTATCGAAAACGCATAAGTAGGGAGCCGTGCGTCCTGTTTTTATTTTGAATAAACTCTGCCACGTGTCGAGATCTGATTCGTTGAAACAAATAGTGGGACACGTGGCAGCATTTGATTCGTTGAAGGAAATGGGCGCAACAGAAAATGTCACACGGAATTGGGCGTGCGACGCGTGGGAGCAACGGCTGGAACGCGTGCGAGATTCGGCGCTTTCGCGCTCATCGTAACCTGCCACGTGTCGCAATATGATTGGCTTAAAAATAGGGAGGGACACGTGGCTGTTGCTGATTAAAGGTTGGGATTCAGAGTGAACACGTGGCAGATTCTGATTGGAGGAAAATCCGGGTGCACGCTGAGCTCAGCGCACGGGATCAGAGGCGCGCGTACGTGGGGGACAGCGGTTGACGCGTCAGAGAAGTGGGTCCCACCTGCACGCCGGCCTACGGGGCAGGTGGGCCCCACTTGGGCGCCGAGCCGCGTAAAAAGAATTTGCACCCACGCGATCTGGTCGGGCGTGAATGGCCCGCGCGAATCTCAGCCGTTTCTTCTTTGATCGGACGGTCCACGTCTCGCGCGTGCATATTGGCGCGGGGTTCTTCTCACCTGGGAAGAAAATTAAACTTTCATTAATTGGATTTTGGCCCACAAATTTATTTCAAATTACATTTTCAACTTTCTTTAATTACAGTTTAGCACTTTTCTAATTTAAATTAAATTTTTAAACTTTTAATAATTAAAATCAAGCCCGAATTTAATTTAAATTATATTTTTGACTTTTATAAATTGTAATTAAATACTATTTTATTTGAAATTATATTTTTGGACCCAAATTTTCAATTAATTAAGTTTTTCGATACAAATTATTTAATTTTATTAAAATATATAAAAAACAATAAATACTAATTTATTAAACTAAAATTAACTAAAAACATTGAAAACATAGCAATTATAATTAATAAAATAGGTGAAAATAACTATATAAAATACAGTTATCAATCTCACGAGTCGAGCAGTGATTATGTACAAAAGGTTTCCTATTATGTACTTGTAGTAAGTACTACCAATTTTCATGCCAACTTAATCCTTTTGAAGTTTTTCCGTATGAATAATTGGATTATGAAATGGATTACTTTTGTCCATTTCAAATATTTCCAACACTTTCATTATATACATTTTATGACTAATGAAAATGCCATCAATTTTTGTATTACTTCAACATCAAGTCAATCATATCAAACTCAACCATTGTAATCTTTTTTATATAAAAATGTTGATTCATCATTGCCAATAAATATGAGATCATCAATGTACAAGATTATAATTAGAAATTTACCTTCGATATTGACTTAATGAACAAAGTGTATTCATGAGGGCACCTTTCAAAGCCTTTTTTCAAAAAATATGACTCTATGCTAATACTATAGGCTTATGAAGGTTGTTTCAGTTCATAAAAAACCTTTTTCGGCTTGTACACCATATGTTTATTGTCTTTGACTTCATATCCATGAAGTTATTCAATAAACACTTTTTCATTGAGTTCACCATGCAAAAATGCTAAATTTACATCTAACAAACAAATGCCCCATCTCTTTTGCGCTACAAGTGCAAGCATTCGTCAAATTATATCTAATCTTGCCACATGTGCAAATATTTCATTGTAATCTACTTCATATTATTGAGCATAACATTTTTCCATCAGCCTTGCCTTGTATTTATCTATTTCTCTAAATTAAGCTTTGTTCTTTGCATCCATTTCACTCCAAATTTCTTTCCTCTAATTGGTAAGTCTCTCAGCTCACATGTGTCATTCTTCTTTATAGATTCTATTTCCAAATTCATGGAATTTCTCCATTTTTCAATCTTCATGGCTTCTTTTAAGAAAATTTGATCAACAGCTGCAAACATAACCAAGTTGATCATGTCTTCTTTTTCTCCAAAAAGCCCTTTTCAATTTCACAGTCCCTCATCCAAACATGTTTCTATTTGATTCTTCTATTTGAATTTGGTGAGCTTCCATTAGTTAGCTCATCTGAAGTAGAAATCTTCATTTCTCTTTCTATTTCTTCATTGATGTATTCTTAATTGTTTTCAAGATTAATAGTTTCATCTCGTTCATTTTCCCATTCTAAGTTGACCACAATGGTTTTCTCATGCCTTTTATTCGAGTTCTATTTCAAATACAACATCTTTGCTCACAATGATCGAAAAAGATCATTATGAGCAAAGATTTATGTCTATTGTCCATACTTTTGTTATTTATCTTACTTCTTTTATCACCAAGTATATGGACATTAGACATAAATCAAAAACCCTAAAGTACTCAATTGATGGCTTCACTCCATTCCAAACTTCTTTCAGGGTCTTTATTTTTCACTGTATTTATTAGACATTTTTTGAAATATAAAAAGTTCAGTTAGTTACCTCATGCCAAAAAATCCTCAAAACTTTTTTTTTCATAAAACATGCTATGAACCATGTTCATAATGGTTATGTTCTTACTCTTTGCAATCCCATTCTGATGTGTTGTATATGTAGTTTTCAAATGTCTACTTATGTCATTCTCCTTGCAAAAAGTAGTAAATTCTTGTTATGTGAATTCACCATCTCTATTAGTATGCAGACTCTTTATGAATGTATCTATTAGGATTGTCCAAAAATCGGGCCGAACCGATTTAAATCGAAAAACTGGTCTGATTCGGACCGAATTGAGCAGTTTTATAAATGAAACGATCTGATCCGGTCTGTATTAAGTAAAACTGATTTTAAAACGTTTTGGTCCGGTTATAAAATATTATAAACCGGTCGGACCAAACCGGATCGGTTTTACTAAATAAATAATTTTTTTATAAAATATTATAAACCGGGGTATATATTTTTTTTTGTTTTCGAGTTAACGCATTCGACCGTTAAAAATCTAAATTCCTCATTTCCTCTGCGCTCTGGGTTCGGCGTCTACGCTCTGGGTCTGGTCGTCATCGCTTGCACCAACTGCTAGCCACCATTCCTCGTGTTGCTTCCACCAGTAGCTATCCACCGTTCCTCGTGTTGCTTCCACCAGCAGCTAGCCACTATTCCTCGTGTTTCTTCCACCAATATCTAGCCATTGTTCCACGCATTGCTTCCACCAGAAACTAGCCACCTCTCATTGCATCGCTTCCACCAGAAACTAACCACCTCTCCTCGCGTCGCGTCGTGTCATGACAACTATTATCTCGATTAGGAGTACATAAAATGTGCAAGTATACACGGTCACAAGTAATAAAATTTGATAAGTGAGTTATCGTTCCCAAGGAGATTTGTCACTATAGTTTGTTAAGTAATAAAATTATTTCACTGTGATTTTATCCAAAATAATCGTTGATTTGGATCAAGTTAACTAAAGAGTTTTTTAACAAAATAAAAGAAATCTAAGATTGCAGTTTGTCACCAAATTAATCCACTTGAATCATATTATTTTCTCTTGAATTATATTTATTTAGTAAATTTAATTTGTCAACCGAAAACTTCTAATTTTATCCATACATCTCTTCCGAGCTCCGTATAAACACACCTCACTAAAATAATTTACTATATTCCTATGAGAATTAAATTCACCAAGATTCATTACGTTCTAAGTTCTCAAATGGTCACACATACGATAAAGGTATATTCCTATCCTTCATATATACATGTTATTCTATCCATGAGCAATATACACAAAAATGCATCTTCCAAGTTTATTTAAGTGTCACAGATCATTTGATAAATTTTCCAATAATCAAAAGAATTGAGCACAAATAGAATAAACAAATTAAAAGTCTTATAAATCATTCAAAAATAATTAAACTCAAGCTTCATAAATTTAGATAAAACGCAACCCTAGAAAAATTAAATTACTTAATAAATTAAAATTAAAATTACAACAGTTAAGGAATATTAGATAAAGAACAAAAGAAAATTAAAACATCTTTTCTCCTAAATTTTTGGCACACGCAGAACACAACAAAAGCCAAAAATGGCTTCTGCGTGTACCACTATCGAGAACCCAAACTCTCCAAAAATTCCCAAACTAAAAAACTTCCTTTTTTTAGCAATAAACACCCTATTTATAGCTAAAAAAATACATCTAAAAAATACATTTTTTAGACACGCGGGAGACAAAATAACGTATCGAAAATAATAATAAATTCTGCATGGGGGACAAACGGTTGAATCGAAAAAGTTGTTTAAAAATTAGTGGGAGATAGTCGTGCATTTCTGATTTTGTTTAATTCAAACTGTGTGCCACGTGTCATGATCTGATTTGCTACAAGAAATAGTGGGACATGTGGAAGCATCTCATAGGGTACCAAGAACGGGCGCACGCGGAATTGTCGCACATGATAAGCGGCGTTGAGACAAGTGGGGACAACTGTTGGAACGCGTGTGTAATTCTGCATTTTTGCGTTCACCGAAAGGTGCCACATGTAAGCACATGATTGGCTACAAGGAATGGCGGGACATGTGGCAACTTTCAATTGGTGGGATAAACGGGCACATTTGATTACGCCACAGGAAATCATGGCTTTTTGGCAGACGCGTAAAGACACGTGGGTTCCACTCTACACGCCGACCAGTGCGGCAGGTGGGCCCCACACGGGTACCAAGCACCGTGTAACCATAAAACCTGCGTCCAAACGCTTTGGTCGGGTTTGAAAGACATGTGCGCATCCTTACGGTTTCTTTTCTGATCTGACGGATCACGTGGCGCGCATTGGTAGATGCACGTGGTCTTCTTCTCACCTGCGTAGAAAAATAAACTTTTCTTAATTGTATTTTAGCCCTCCAATTTAATTCAAATTAAATTTTAAACTTTCTTTACAATTAAGCCCTTCTCTTAATTTAAATTAAATTTGAAACTTTTAATAATTAAAATTAAGCCCGATTTTAATTCAAATTATATTTTAGACTTTTATTAATTGAAATTAAATACTATTTCATTTTAAATTATATTTTCAAACATACATTTACAATTAAGTACGTTTTCGATTCAAATTTTTTAATTTTCTTAAAAATATATTCATTAACAAATAAACAGTAATTATTAATTTATTCAACTAAAATTAACTAAAAATATCAAGAAACTAGCAATTATAATTAATAAAATAAATGAAAATAACTATATAAAATACAATTATCAACAACCATAGACGAAAATCAAGAAATAGGTATGTAGTTTACTACTACTGGTAGTAGTTTTTTACTGAATAAACTTAATGGTAAGTCTGAAGTCTCAACTCTGAAATCTAAATGGTATGTCATTTTTTTATTAGTCTGAACTCTAAAGTTTGAACATTTTTTTCTCACAGAGTTCAATTTTTTTAAATGGTGGAAACTAATTAATACTGTTAGAACTTAGAACTTATAACTTCAGTTAAATTGTTCGTATGTTTCCCCTCTTTTAAAGCTTAATTATTTTGATTAAGTTCTCTTTATAGATTAAATATATATAGTTCATTTTATTAATGTTTGATCATTGTGAATTTCAAAAGGTACAGGTCTACCCCCGAGAATAAAAAATCTATGTCATCAATTTATTCATCTACATAACTCATTTTTCAATTTAAGCTAATTATAATCATCAAGATGCATTCCACTTTTCTTATACCCATCATGATCTTCTGTTAGAAGGTAGAGTTATTTTTTGCATATTGGATCTGATTCCAATTCCCATCAAATTGTTATCAATATTTGTTTGATCTAGAAAGTTAATTAAACTTGTAGCTCAAATTTATGTCTAGATGATGGTCTGGACTCTGGAGAGTGTTCTCAGGGCTGGTTCTGAGTGAACAACAACCACTGTGGACTCGTTTAGATAATAAATTTCTCTTTAAAAAAAAGTCACAGGTTTAAGGGCATTTGTATCCAATATATATATATTTATTTATATGACTATTCTCATACATTTAAAAAGTGTTTAAAAAAATTGCCTTAGTATAATCACAGTTCACAGAATACATTGATCTTTACAATTAAATGTAATAGGAAAGATTCCTTCATCTGAGAAAGCAAGAAAGTTGAAATTTTTTAAACACTTAGAGGAGAAAAATATTTTGGAGTTGAAAATCGAGATTGAGAAATATTTGAACACCCCATGTGAAAATGTCATGTTGGATAAGTTTGATATATTATAATGGTGGAGGGAAAATTCTTTTAGGTTTCCTATCATCTCTCTCATTGCACGTGATGTGTTAGGAATTCAAGTTTCAACTGTTGCATCAGAATCAACTTTTAGCAAAGGAGGGCGCATTCTTGATCCATTTAGGAGTTCTTTGAATCCTAAAATGGTACAAACATTAGTATGTAGTCAAAATTGGTTCTGTTCTTCCATTAATAATGACAATATCCTCTTACCAGAATATAATGATGACCAAGAGATTTATGAAGATGTTGATTTTGTTTGATTATAGAGTTCATTAAAGACACTATAATGATCGTTAATGATTAATAATGGGTAAGTTTTAAATATTATTATCTAATGATATATTGTTGTTGATTGTGAGTTTGGATGTTTGTATATGTTTAAGAATTCTTTGTAAACGAGATATTTGGAATTCATTTCTTAATGTCTAATCTTTTTTTGATTTTAGATTTTGATAACATCTTATGTATTTATTTATGTATTTATGTATTTATGTATTTATGTATTTATGTATTTATGTATTTATGTATTTATGTATTTAACAATAATATCTATCTATGTATGATTATAAATGAACATCACATTTGATTGTATCATATTAAATTATATCATATTAAACTGAACCATATTTATTTATTATTAATTATTAAAAACCGTTCAAAATCGTTAACCAAACCGGACCAAATCGTTCGGTTATAACATTTTAGATAGCCGAATGGTCTGGTCCGGTCCGGTCCGGTTTGGTTAAAAACATTTAGGCAAAACTAGACCGGACCGGACCATGGACACCCCTAGTATCTATTCCTTTCTCTACACATGATTTAAAGTTTCTATAAGTTTGAAAAGCTTCTAACTTTTTTACTAAAAAATACACCCAAGTTTACGAATATAATCATTAATGAAGTTAATTAGGTCCTTTTTTCCCTATTTGAGATGGGTGTAACTGGTCCACATATGTTAGCAAGTACTAAGTATAGGATCTGAGAAGCTCTATATATGCTATCTTTTGGGAATGGATCCATTTGCTATTTTCCCACTAAATAGTCTTTACAAATTTTTGAAGGAGTCTTGAGTTATGATAGACCATTCACCATCTTATTTTCCTAAGAGTCTTCAAGTCTTTAAAACTCAAATGTCCATATATGTAGTGCCATAACTGAGCTAAGTCTTCAATGATTGTGTTGAAACAAGCTGACGAGCCTAGCTAAAACTTAGCAAGAAAAATGAACATTTTGTTTAAGAACGTTATTGTTTTCATAATCAAGTCTTTCTCTGAATGATAGACCTTACATCTTCCATGTTGAAACAAGATTGTTAGTCTATTTTATTGCACTTGACCAATACTCAACAAATTGTTATTTAGCTTAGGTACATAGAATACTTCATTAATGATATGTGAGATTCCATTTAATTGAAATCTTAAATTGCATTTTCCCTTCACAACCATGCTAGAATTGTTTCCCAACTTCATTGTTTCTCTGAAATTTTCTTCTAAATTAGAGAATAGTTTCTTTTTTCCACACATATGATTGTTGTATTCCGAGTCAAGAAACCATGCATCTTTCTTCTCTCTTTATTTGTCATCAATATGTGCCATCAAAAGCATTTCTTCTTGAACTTCTACATAGTTAGCTTTCTTTTCCTTGCTTGGGCCTTCATATTAATAATATATAATTTTATGGCAATGATAGCACTTTATAATAGACTTGTCAAAGCTTAACGTGTCTTTTCCTCATCCATGAAATCCTCTATGATCTTATTCTCTTGCTTCTCCTACTCTATCTTCATAAGTTACCTTTAAAGCTTGCTCTTTAATCATAAAGATACTCATATATTATTCATGCATAAAGAGACTACTTTGTAGCTGATCAATAGATAGAGTAACAATATCATTCACCTCCTCAATTGAGGAGACAATATAGTTGAATTTTAGAGTCATAGATCGCAAAATCTCAATAACAATGATACATCTTATAGTCCCACCATTAATCCTCATCTCGTTAGCTACAATGAGAGTTCAAGTAAAGTAGCCATTCATTGAATCTCCTATTTTCAATTGAAGGATTTCGAACTCCTTTCGAAGTGCTTGTAGTTATGCTCATTTAACCTTTGTTGTCCCTTGATACTTTTGGTTCATTGAATCCCAAATGTATTTTTCCACATCTTTTTAAGATAGTATCCAAGATTGATCTATCAATAGCTTGAAAGAGATAGTATTTTGCCTTCAAATCCTTGAGTTTTTTTTATTTATTTTCAATGGCCTTCATTTACCCCTCAGTAAGATCAGCTCCCTTAACAACAACAAGGATCACATGTTCCATCGAGCTCCAATATTTTATGGACCACAAGAAATTTTCCATGAGCAATTCTCAATGATCGTTGTGACCATCAAATTTTGATATTACTAGTTGAACAAAACCGTTTTCTACCATCTTCTTAAAAAGACTTTGCTTTTCAATTCTTAGTCAAGCCGTTAGAAAAAGGTTCTAATGCTAATTGTTAAGAATTAATTAAGAACTTATATGTTTAATGTGGAATAAAAGTTAAGATAATGTTAAATTTATTGAATAATAGAGTTGTCTTTTAAATAACCTTATATCAACTAGGATGCAACAACCTATAATGCCTTAAAATGGCAAAGAAACAAGTTATCTTAAACAATAGGGATTATTGATCACACCCTAATTATAGAACTCAAACATAAATCACTAACAATTTTAATACGAGTTAGGTAGATTTAAAGAATTAAGTTGTAATCAGATCTATCTACATATTAACAAAAAATATAATACTTGAATTCAACTTAAATTCAAGTTTTTTTTTATATGAATTGGTTAAACAAGAAGTGATTGGACCATATACAACTCGAAACATTATAATTAATTTAATAATATAAATTAGATGGTAAAGAAATTGAACATACTTAACATATTAATTTATTAAAAAAATTATATTTTTTAGAAATTTAAAATATATTGTACAATGTTTTTGATAAATATAATTAGACATGTAGATTCAATAAAAATATATATATTAATTAAAATTTTCTTGTATTGAAAAAGTTTATATATTTTAAATCTTAGATGAATCTTAAATAACATGGTGTAGTGTTATAATTATGATATATGTATAATATATATTAGTGATATTTTTATTTTCTTTTTTCACAAGTAGAGGAGTGTTTTATTAGAAAGAAAAAAAATAGAAATAGATGCATGAATAAACCAAACCACGTGTTCACTACATTGATCAAAAATGTACTGAAATCGTGGAATTGTATATATATTTCTCATAAATTTTTTATTAATAAATATATAATTATATTTAATAAAAAATTGTGATATTGATTGTAATTATAATATATAAAAATATTCTAAAATCAAATATTAAAACAAAATGTACTAAAAGCAAGTAAAATGTGTTAACGAGCTAAATAAGAATATTCAAGATATCCTTAATTGGGTGACTTTTGTCCTAATAAGAATATTCGAGATACTGACTAACGTTAGCCCAATGTTTAAAATATGGATGCTGTTAAATTATTAAGAATTAAATTTTATAAATATATCAAAAATATTATAAAAAATTATAAATTAATACAAATTTAAAAATATAAAAACTATTAATTACTTATTTAATATATATATATATATATATAAAGGTAATTAGTATGTATTTTGATAAATAAACTAATACATATTTGAAACTATTTTAGCTTAATAGTTTCAAGAAAAATAATCATGATATTGTAGTAATTTAATAATTTATCAAAAAATTCGTCAATAAAATAATTTTTTTTTTGTTCTAGCAATAGAGTTATTATTATTACTGAAGAAGGGAAATCAATTGTTTAGTATATTAGGGAGTGTCTAGCTTTTAGGTTTTTTTTGTTTATATTAAAAAAAATACATTTTTATAATTCAAACTTATTATTTAAAATAATAAAAACAATAACAAAATTTCTATTCTAAGTTGAATATATATATATTTTGTTTATGCTTGTTAATGAGCTTTCTAGATGAATATATTTTCAATAGACAGCTTGCAAACCAGTTCATCCGGAGCAAAACATGCGCGCCAAATTAAAATAATAGAAATTAAAAATGAATTTTGACTTTCAAATTTATAATATAATGTAAAATTTGACTTTTGTTATTTTTAATTGTTGATAGTACTTTAAGTTCCATTTTGACTTGTATACATTAGTAGTAATTTCTATAAAAATAAACTAAATTATAAATAATTATATTTTTTTAAATAGTAAAAATAATTTATTATATATATATTTTTAATATAAAAAAATAATATATCAAAATTTTATATTATTTAATTTAATTTAATTAGTTGCCCAAAATGAATATGAGCTAAACATAGCAACTACAATAAAGAAAAAAATATTATTAATTTTAATATATATATATATATATATATATATATCCAATTATAAGCCATAAAAAATGATTTAAGAGTATGAACGATGGTTTTCATATAATTGGTATTTCGATATAATTAAATTCAAATTTTATATCATCTTCTTCTTTTTTACTTATTTATTTTTTTAATAATTAATTAAATATTTTTTAATAATTTAAATTAGTTGTTCATGTTACGTTCCAGTTAAATTTAGCTACAAATTTAACTGTAAAAATTGACAGAAAGAACATGTACATGACGATCGAACCTTGAAGGAGACCATGAATGATATTCTTGGGATATCTTTCTCGAACTTTGGACAACTCTGCAAAAGATGACAAAAAAATAACTCAAGCGTCACAAAATATACAAATTCATATATCCGTGAAAATTCTGTCTAAGTGCACACTAAAGTCATTAAAAATTTATGACAGTGTCTGATAACCAGACTTAATAAGTTATCGTGAAAATACCATAATTTTCCATGTTTATGTTGAAAAATATTAATGAGATTTAAAAAATAAATATGATTATATTCCATTCATTACTTCAAATTTTTTAATTAATGTTTATAACTTTCTTATTTAGTTCGATGAAGTGATTTATATTATAAATTTTTAATAATATAAAATGATAGGTTAGATTATAATTAAGTTATCATATATTTTTATACAGTTAAATTAATAAAATTATGTGAGTTTTTCTGTATAAATACCAATTAGATTATGTATAATATTTAAATTATTACAACTTAATGACATATAGAATTGGTATTTATTTTTCAAAAAAGAATAGTATTTTAAAATACTATTCTCAATCTAATTATATCAATTTTGATTAGTAATTAAGAGATAGTTGTTTTATATAAATATATTATATTAATTATAATTATTATAAAATGGTAAGTTTGTAATTATACAAAAATGATGATCATAATGTTGTAAGTAAATTTTATTTTTTGATTGCTAAAGTTTATTGTAATTTAATTTTAGTTAATTTATTTTAAAATTATATGTAGTATAAAAAATAATTAATTATCTTTTAATAAAAAAATTAAAATGAAAAAAAATCAAAATACTCCTATATAAATTTAAAATTTAAAATTGATTATATGTATTAATTATCTGTTAGTGGTGGAATTAAAAAAAATAAAAGATTTTTTAAATTATTGATTATATATGAATAAATTTAAAAAAAACTAAATTTACTCTTATTAAAAATTTAAAAAAGAAAAATTAAAAAACTCATTATTATTATAACAATTTTTTATTATTATAAAATTAAAAAAATTAAAAAATTCATAAATATGTGTTAAATTTTAATTTATTTTTTAAATTATATTTCCCATATAAATAATTGATTACATATTTTATAGAAATAATAAAATTAAAATTTAAAAGACTTCTAAAATATTTGATTTTTTGGGAATATTTTTATCTATATAAAAGAATTTATAAAATTAACAATTAAAAATAAAACGAAAAGACTCGTGAATATTATAATAATTTTTTATTATTAAAAAATAAAAAGAGAAAATTAAAATTACCATAAATATGTACTAAGTTAGTATATTTTAAAAAATATAACATAAGTATTAATGTATTTTCTCATATAACATAATTTAACTATAATTAATTTTTTGTTAATTTGTATTATAAATTATATTTAATGTGAAATATAATTGATTGCAAATATTAATTACTTTTTAGTGAGTGAATTAAAAGAGAAAATCAAAAGACACCTAAAATAATTTACTCTATATGAATAAATATAAAATTTATAAATTCTATTTTAATGGAAATTTTAAAAGAAAAAATAAAAATAAAAGTCTCATAAACATATGTTAAGATTTAATTTATTTTTTAAATTATATTTATTATAAAAATATTTGATTATATGTATCAATAATTATAATAATGAAAGAGTAAATCAAAAGACTTTTAAAATATTTTATATTTTATAAAATATTTGTTTATATGTGATAGAGTTAATACAACTGATAATTAAAAAAAGTTAAAAGACTCATAAAAATTATAATAATTATTTATTAGTATGAAATTAAAGAGAAAATTAAATGTATACTAACATGTGTTAAATTAATATAATTAAAAAATATATTTAATGTAAGTATCAATGAATTTACTCATATAATAGAATCTAACTATAACATAATTTTCGATTATTTATTTTCTATATCATATGTAGTATAAAAAAATTGATTATTGTATCTTCTAGGAGAACTAAAAAGAAAAATCAAAAGATTACCAAAATAATTAATTATATGTGAATAAATATAAAATTGATAAATTTTCTCTTTAAAAGTTTAAAAATAAAAAATTAAAAGAATTATGATTATTATAACAATTATCTATTATTATAAAATTATAATATAAAACAAAAAATCTTCTAAATATGTTTTGAAATTTAATTTATTTTTTAAATTATATTTACTACAAAAATACTTGAGTATTAATAATTATATTTTAGTGTAATAAGTAAAAGGAAAAACTAAAAGACTTTAAAATATTTGATTTTATGTGAAAGAGTTAATAAAATTGACAATTTTAAAGAAAATTAAAAGACCTATGGACATTATAGTAATTATATATTCAAGATTCTCATATGTATGAACAATTACACGAGTGTCAATTATTCTTCCAATCCAAATAAAAAATTGGGACCTAGATAAGGGATGGAAACACCAACCGATGTAATATGTTCGCGAGCTCTATATCAATTCAACAAAGTAGACCTCACATCATAAATTAAGCAATTAGCATAATAGAAGTACAAAACAACACTTTAGATTTAACATATAACCAAAAAAAACCTACAATAAGAAAGAATAAATTAGAGTAAACACACAAGTGATGGTGCGTCTCACAAACTAGCAGCATGCATAAATATAACAAACATCACACAACATACAAGACACTCATATATACTAAAAAGTTATAAGGGATTTCCAATCTCTTGAAGATTTCATATGTGATAACATATTCGGTAAATAATGATTGTACTTTCAGAATATATAATCATATACCATAATAAAGAGTCCAACCTTTGGTACATTACCAAGGTAAGGAAATACATAATCCTTAAAGACTCACACCAAAAATACATAATCAAAAGCATAAGTAATAATTAGAAAGTTATAGACATGTTTCAAAGAAAGGAAAGAAATCATGCAACTATAAAAAAAAGTTTTCTAATCATAGTCTAAATCTAGGATGATGGAACATACATGATAGAAAGTTAGATTATACTAACATAATAGAAGATCATGCATAACATCATATATAATGAGGTAAATCCACATAGAATTTTTTTTATGTGGTATAACATCATCGGGTTGCTTAAAGCTATCACTCAATAGTAAATAATTCATTAAATAAGTTACAATCATGATAGAAAATAAAAGCACTATTATCTCTACCGATTAAGACACATTTTCTAACTTCTTACAATTGCTTTTACTTGGTGCTTCTATAATGTCTTGATTCAATACTTGAATCCAACTCTCCTCTAGAGCCAACACAACTTAATATGGTGTGATTGGTAAAAACAAATCAATAATATATAATATGGACTATCAACAAAACCATCCTTAAATATGACTACTAAATAATTATCTCTTATTCACGTAGCCAAGAGATGTGAGAATTTATACAACTTAGCTCAATCCACTTTCACAAATTTGTTTTCACAACTATCAATCAACACATGATTCACACATAAAACTCACTCATAAACACTATCTCGAGTATTCATCATTCAAAAGCACAATTTTACTCACATAGTCATAAATTATTAATATCGAACAACACTCTAGGTATTAATGATCCAAAAATAAAAAAAATGAGATGTTAATTTGACAAAACTTCGCTACATTTTTCTAGATATCAAATAAAAAGAAATATGTAGTATTTATAAAACTTGAATTTACCAACTCAACAACTAGCTCACCAATCATCTTGGAAAATTGTTGTTTTAAATGCATATGGCCAAAACCTTACTAGTATAGATGCAACAACATTGCATGCCCTTTTTCAACAATTTTATAATGTCTATTTTCAACCGCCCCATTTTGCTTATTTATATAAGTACAAGTATAACAATGCGACACATCTTGTTCAAGCATTGTAATCATTGACTTAAATTCAATTCCTCCATCTGTTTGCACTCTTTTAATATTGATTTCAAATAGTCTCTCAACCAATTGTTTAAACTAAAGAAAGTTAGAAGTAACTTTACTTTTAAGTTTCAAAAAGAAAATCCACACAAATGAGTTATTATTGTCAAATAGAAAGAGAATATCTATCACCAATACATGCATCTTTAAGAGAGACCCAAAAATCTAGATATAACAAAACAAAGGCTTTTCAATTTTAGCATGATTAGTACAAATGATAGCTATGAGACTTAGCTTTATCACATTTTATACAAAAAATATTTTCTTTATTCACACTAATTACAAAAAAATGATTTCATTTCAAGATTTGTTGAACATTATCAAACAAAAAACGACCCGTGCACTCATGCCATTGATACACCAAAAAACATTAACATTGTCGATCTTGGACATTTTTAGATTAAGACGACTTTCATTCTTAATAGTTACTTGAATCTTGTAAAAGTTAGTAAAATTAATATATTAATAATAGTTGAACAAAATATAAAAAAATAAGAAATAAATTATTAAAATAAAATCATCAAACTACTTAAATAATAATAAAAAATTAAACTATTTTCTTAATTGTATTAAAAGATTTGTGCTACTCATCACTAACACCTTCCATTTCACGAATGGAGATACCAAGTTGACATTTATTTTTTAATATATAAGAAATATTGGATTTTTATTTATCCAGAATTACGTATCTTTGCCTAAAGTGGGCTCGTATCCACACACTTTGTTTGTCAACCTGCAGATTCGAATACATTCAAACCCTCTCACGTGATACGTAGTGGGACCTCAATGACTACATCCATTGAACCGAACCAAACTGGCAAAAATTTAAATTACAAATTATAAAGAAAAAATAGAATCTGTTGGCAGGTTATACACTATTTTATGATAGCTTATCATAAACTTTTTACAGCACATGTCGACCTGACCGATAATGTATCACTGTGCAAGCAAAGAATACATAACATAACATGATACGAACTTTTACATATCAAGTTGAAGTTTCTCTTTCGTTATGATTTTAAACCTAGTTTGAGCTCTTGTAGGATTAATTGAATGGAGCCTCTATGCTCTATAGTACACAATTTAATGGAGGGTATCAGGCTTAAAGCTGGTAGTCATTACTTTTATATTAAGCTTTTAGAAATCAATTGATCAGTTAGAACACATATCTAAATTTAAGAACGTACATGATATAGTGATGAATATTTAACTTGATTAAATCTAATATAAAAGGAGTCCAATAAAATAATATTAATAAAGTTTAAGTATTTTCCATATCAACTTTCGTGAAAGACAACTCTAATGATATAAGTTTTATGTGTTAAGTGGATTACATATTCATATAATTATAAAGACGTATTAAAGTTTCATGTCAATTACAAACCCTAACCTTTGTTGGATTACACAAAACTCATCACATCATCAATTTAACCAAGTCCATAAAAAAATATGTAAAGTTCATATGAAATAAATGAGTCAAATTACAATTCAACTAATAAAACAATAAAAAAATCAATGATAACTCAAAATTAATTAAATTCTAACAGTTGTGTTTATTTATAAAGGTGTGATTATTTTAAAAAAATTATACAATCAATCGAATCTAAGACTAAATTAAATTTATGTTTTGAAGTTTTTATTTTATAAAACAATCGAACACACGTCTATTATAAATATAATATTTTTAATTTTTTTATATTTATAATATTTATACATATTAATTAATATATTTATTATTTTTCTATTAAATCTCGTGCTTGCAAAGCAAATATTTTCCTTTTTTTCTTTTTTATTTTGAGAGGGAGGGACAAATATGTTTTAGGAAATTTTTCATAATAGTTATGTATGAGGTTTATTTATCATTTATTTTTAAATTTCAAAGATTTTGACAATCTTTACGCGTTTCATTGCATATTAATTTTGGGATATAATACATATTTCAAAATATTTCTTAGAAAATTTTAATTTTTAATAAAGTTAAACATTTTAAAATAACAATAAGAAGATATAACATGCTAATAATTCATCTTGGGTCTAAGTTATACTATTGTAAATAAACTTTTGATAAAAATTCACAACTTCAAAATTGTTAAATCGATTACTCTTAAATGTAGCATGCGACTTAAATGTTGATTTTTGTGAATTTATAAGTTTTCTAAAAAATTTATTTTTTTAAACCATAAACCATTAAAGTAGGGTTGATTTATAAAATAAGTTAATAATCAATCAAATAGATAATATTTACTCTTATTTATACATCAAATTATAATACAATTTTCATTTTAAAAGATATCATTAGAATAAATAATAATCTTATTTATTTTTAAGGGATTAAAAGTCGTGAAAACATCACAGTCTCATATATAGGTGACTTTTTAATAAAATCAAAATTGGCTTATAAGTTTTTACATGTTATAATAGGTTACTTATATATGTTCATAAAAATTGATATAATTAAAATATTAAAAATAGATAAAAAAATTCAATATTGATCAATATTTTAATTATTGATTATTACTATTCATATAATATATTGAGAATATTTTTCAAAAAAAAATCACTTATAAAGCTATAAGTAATATTTTTACTATTTTTAATCTTTTAAGACAAATAACCAAAAATATATATACTTTTGTGAGAACCGAAGAGTAGACATATAATTCGTCACACAGTTTTTTGTGTCAATGCAATTATTGCGCATATATTATTTCTTAGTAACCAATCTTATCTCGTAGATATTTTTCATTCAAGAACACGTAGTACACGAATTTGGTTATAAAATGGAGTGGGGCTAGGGTGACAATTCTTTCTATTGTTTTTACAATATATTTAATTTAAAATTTTAATTTAATAAAATAAATTATCTTTAATATATTTATTCTATACTAATTGAACTACGTGTTTTTATTAATTTTTAAAATTTAGATAAAATATGATGTGGAAACAACCATAAAAAAGTACGTAAATATCCTCACAAATAAAATATTAAAATTAATATATTTGAGGGAGAGTTTTAAAATTTAACTGTATTTAATTAAAAAAATTATAAAAATTTAAATGTATTTAGTTAAGATTTTATATTCTTTAAAATTTTAAGTGTGTTCAAATATTTATTGACTTTTAAAGATTTAAAAACTAACATATTTTGATGGAATTTTAGTTAAAATTATAGTGATAAGAATTTTCCATACTTTCCATCATCCTAAAAATTTATAATGATTTATAAGAATTTTATTCTATATTTTTTTTCTTTAATACACTCTTGTTATAAATATAAAATCCATTGTGATATATATAAAAATTTATCAAATAAAATCTACTACAATGACAAGAATTTATTAAAATCTATCAAAATTACTCAAGAGTTAATAAAATCTTTTAAATTTATAGCTCTCCACAAATCTTTCAAATCATAATGAATACACGGTACTAAATTTTAGAGCTCAAAAGTTTCCAACAAATAAAATATAATTGGTTAGTAAATTACTATTTTTATTTATACTTTTCAAATTCAAAAATAAAAACTAATTATTAAATAACTTTCTAAATTTTTCTAAATTTTAAAATTAAAAATTTAATTAAAAAATAAAATTAAAAATTATAATTATTATAAAATGACTTTAAAAGTTCTTAAAATAACATTCTCACACTGATTGTGGATGATTTTAAAGTAATTATGAATTAAAATTAGTTATCAAATAGTCATATTGATGATTGAAATTATTGTGTCATTATTTTGTGTTTTGGTCACATTACATTTAATGTAAATTTTAAAAATTGATAAAATATTTTTTTTATCATTGTTACATTTCACCCAACCAAATAAATAACTTTTTAATCATGTTATTTTTAAGTCAAGTATTAAAAATCTTATAATCAAGAAAAATGATTACACATATTTTTATAATTATTAAAAATTAATATTTTAATTCAATAATTATTTAAAATTATACACTTTAATTTTAAGATTAAAATATACTTTTTAAACTAAAATAATTTATTTTTATAAATTATAAAATTAAATTGATTCAGATAATAATAAAATCTATAGAGAACTTGTAATAATTAGTGACTATTTTTATACAACCACGTTGAGTCTTGAATCAAAGCACTGCACTCAAATCGTTGAACTTAATTAGAGTTACCCTAATTCTTAAATTATTTAATGATTTTGTCGTTACCTCCGAAAGCATAGAGGATAAAATACTGGTTTATATCATATTTCGAGGTCGTCGACAATATGGTTAATGGTTGATGAGTTACATATATAATGGACAGGAGGGAATTTAATATGAGAACATCCACATGAGCTGTTTTCCTTTTACATACGACATCTGGGACCTTACATGAATGACTAAACAAATCTAGATATTTAAATCTAAAAATGTAGTTGTATTTTACTTAATTATATTAAATTATATTATAATTAAATAATATAATATTTAAGATAATTTTTATAATAAAATCTATCTTAAATATTTTAATAAATTTGTTTATGTTTAAAATGAATTAAGTCTTATAAAAATCAATTTACTATCACAATAGACAATTATGTCACTCTCTTATTAAAATTTGTGATATTTTAATCATTTTGTATAAAACATATAATTTATTAATAAAAAAGTAAATTTAATGTAGGCAAAATTTTTACTTTAATTTAAAAGTTTAAAATTGAATTTGAATAATACAATAATCTTTTTTGTTTTTTTAACTGTTTATAAAAATTATAAATTTTATAATATTAAAAATATGAATTACACAAGTCAAAAAATTACAAAAATTATTGAGTTAGAATCATACAATGAGCTATCTTTTCATCACAATATTTTATAAAAAATATTGTACAGATCAAATTTAATTTTAAAAATGTTAAAATAAAATATAATTTTATCTTCATCAAATTTACTTTATTATAATATCATAATTTTATATTCGAAAAATAATTAATGTTTGTTATTTCTATATAGAGTGAAATAAGTGTTTCTTATAAAAAAAAAGTGACTAAAATATATAATTGATATATGCAAAATAATTTTTACAATCCACTCATTTGAAATTGTATACAATTTATTTTATTTAGTTCTATTATATATTAAAATAATTTTATTATATTAATTTATTTTTTAATTTTTTTACATTTTAAAGATAAAATATTATATTTAATTTAAAATATTTTTTTAGATTATAGTTTTCAGGATCTTTAAGTATAATTTTACGATCATCCACATAATTATAAAACTTTACCGCATATAATTATATAAAAAGATTATATAATCAACCTTTCTTAATATTGCTTAATAAAACTACTTCTTTACTATGGTATCCATGCTCGGCTTATGCTTTCATTTTTTACACCTTTTGTTTAGTTCTTTTAAGGTAAGTTTAAAAAACAGACACCAACAATATTAATTATAGACACGTATATTTATATTTAAATTAATTATAGTTTAGTATGTAATTAAAAAAATTAAAAATTAAAAAATATTAAATTAATTTTTTTTGTAACATATCTCATCATAAATAATATGAGTGTAAATATGTGTAAACATTTATATGTATTTAACCATTTTTCAAACAGTGATGTAGAAATTAGTTATGACATTTTTCTTGACTAGTTTTGTTTACAAAGTTTTTTTTTTTGTGAAATTATTTCTTTTTACTTTCTACTTTGTTTTTTTAAGAACATTCAGTATCAATACTTGTTTTTTTGTTTGCTGAAATATAGAAAACAAAGTATAAAAACGGTGTTTCGTTTTTGCGTTTTCTTTTTACTTTTTATTCAATACTCTTTTTTTATATATTTAATATAAATTCTATTTTATTAAGAAAGGTAATAAAAAAATGACGGACTGTGTTCTTTAAAAATAATTATTAGAGTCTGATATAAAATTAAATTGTGAAAGTTTTAAAATATGAAAACTATAAACAAGTTTAGTAATTTCATTTTGTTCAACTTTTTAAGTCAGGTTAAAAAGTGGAATTTATTTATATTAATTATAGATATATTTGATAACTATTTAAATTTTAAATTCTAACTTTTTAATTTTAGAGTTAAATTTTCAATTACAAAGTTTTTTGAAAAAGATAAAACTCTTTTAATAACTAATTTTCAATTTAATTTTGAAAATAATAAATTAAAATTTAGATATTGTTTATTTGACTACTCATTTTTAATTTGTAATTTTAACTTCTTAAACTCTTAAATTCAATTTGAAACTTATTTTTGATAAATTTTCAATAAATCTTGACTTTCTAATTATTTTTAAGTAAGTTTAATTATTAATTTTTGATGTAAAAAAAAATTAGAAATACAATTCTAAAATTTAATTTTTTTAAAAAATTTTATAATTTGATCAAATTTCAAAATTTAGGAAATAAATATTAGAAGTGAGTTACCAAAGTATTTAATTTTAAAATTTATAATTTAAAAATTAAAATTAAGAATTAAAATGGTTATCAAACAAATCATATAAAAATAAAATATACATTGACCAAACAATAATAAATTTTAAAATTTAACTTTTTAACTTATAAAATAACAATAATAAATTTTAAAATTTAACTTTTAACTTATAAAATAGGATGAATGGTAACAATAATATCTTAAATTATATTATTTATATCGTTTAGTTTTATATTATAAAAATAATACTTTTTTATTATATTATTTTTTTTAAAAAGGTCGAGAAATAATAAAATTATTTTTTAAGCATTTTTTAATTATCACATGGTTTTTACGTAACTTTATTAATAGGAATTAAAATTATTATTTTAATTATTTTTTCTGCCATTAGACAAAATCAGTCAGTGGTGCAAAGAAGAGAAAGAAAGTAATGTTATTTACTGAAGTTATCATTCCTTGTTGGGTTGTTTAACCCATAGTTAAAGTAACTAAGCCTGAGAAACACCCATGCTTATACTACTGGTTCCATACATTAGAATTTAAAATACCCCATGGTATTTTAATATTGATAAATAATAAGTTTTTTTTGGAAAAATCAATTATAATGACAAAAACAAAAGGAAATGATTTATATTAGATTGTAATTATTTCAAACCATATGTCAAATTGTGATTAATCTATAATATTTAATATTGATAAATATTAAAATGATGGATCAATTCAATCTTATCACCTATTTTGAGATTATCACCCTAGCAGTGCTCAAAATCAAAATACATAAAATGAAAGAACAAAAGAGTTCTGACCCTGTTAATTTCTATTGCTTAACCAGCAATCCAAGGAAATCATCAATCATGGAATATGTAAGAAAGGGTGTATATATATATATGCTATATAGTATATAGTATATGCATACTCCTTCAAAATTCAAAGATACACATTTTGCAGATTTTTGTCAACTTCACAGAAGAGATAACACATTAACATAGCCTTTATCAGAGAATATGTTTTCTACTTTTCCAAAGGAACACCTGTTAAACAAGGTGGGCAAAAAAGAGAGAATGAAAAGCTTGAGATTCCAAAACTCAGCAACATTTTATTCTCATAATTTTCTTTACATTTATAAAACATGCCGATAAACCACCAACGAAAAAGAGAGGTGATAACAGATTAACAGTTACATCATAGCAGCAACAAAGGCAGTACTTTTGCTTTCTCACTTCCTGAACTTTCCATAAACAGCAAAGAAATGGTGGGGAAACACAGGATTCTCAACCCTGAAGCCTTTGCATATGTACAATATCAGATACTCCTCAAAACATAAAGGATTAAAAAAAAGACCCTTATTCTAGAAGCTCCTTCTATATGGAACTCTAGTGCTCAAAAACTCTAGCTCTCTGCTAGAACGGAAAACTGGGTTTCAAAAACTATCCGAAGAAAACCCTTCTTGTGCAGTAGTAGAAGACAGGGCGGCCTATTTACATTGGAAAACTTTAAAACCGGGTTTGATTGCTGAGTTATAACTTGGTAGTAATATTTTGCACATCAATCTGCTGAGCTTGTCTCTCCTCCACTTAGGATCCATGGGTGTCCTGTATTTTATAAAGAGTTAAGTTAATCCATGTATTTATAGCCAAAATCAGTGAAATCAAGTTCAAAATTATGTCAATTTGATGAAAAAAGCATTTGAACATTTCCAACACTCAAATATACCAAATAAGCATGATAGAGAAAACATTGATCTCTAGTTTGCCACCTTTTTCCCTTTAAAAGAGAACTGTATATAATAGCATCAAACTGAAAATTCTAACTTCACGAAAATGGTGTGCCAGAAACTGAATAAAGATCGTACGTTCGATAACTTTTCAAACAAGAATTTAAACCAAAAGAGTAAACACGACATGGGAATAAAAAAAGCAAAACCCAGTTCAGGTAGAGAGAGAAAAATGAAGCTGCAAAACAGAACAAAGAAAATCGCCCAGATTCAATTCTGTGAAATTTCAGATATGCCCAGAAACAAAGGAGTAAAACCCAAAAACAAAAGAGAAATGGGAAAACAAGGAAAAAACTTACTAAGTGCCTGCTCTGCAGAGATTCTCCTAGAAACATCCCTACATATCATCTTCCTCAACAGATCCTTAGCTGCAGGCGAAATAGACCGAAATACCCTCGTCGGAAACCTCAAATTCCCTCTCAAAACAGCCTCAAAGATCTCAGTGGCCGATTCACCATAAAAGGGTGGAATCCCAGCCAGCATTATGTACAAAATCACACCAGCACTCCAAACATCAACCTTCTCATTGTACTCTCCTCCCAATAACACTTCAGGAGGCACATAATACGGTGTACCCACAACTCCTTCCACAAACCCATCTTCATTTAACCACTCAGCAGACCCAAAATCCGCTAGTTTCAGATTGTTTCTAGAGTCAAACAAAATATTCTCAGGCTTAAGGTCCCTATGAACAACACCGAGCCTGTGACAATGTGAAATTGCATCTAGAAGTTGCTTCATAAGAGAGGCGGCTACGGGTTCTGAGAGAGTAGTATTGATGATTTTGTCGTATAAAGTAATGGGTTCACAAAGCTCAAGAACAAGGGTGAGAGAATCATCAGTTTCAAAGACGTTGTAGATTCTTACAATATTTGGATGAGGAGCTAAAAGGGTCATGATCTTTGGCTCTTTCTCGAGACATCCGCGGTCTGTATCATCAGTGAGATCCCCTTTATCAATTATCTTGCAGGCCACGAAATCCTCAGTAGCAGGGCAAAATGCCTTGACTATGGTGCCAAAACGACCACGGCCAATTTCTTCGAACAGTTGGTATGCGTTTTTGAGTGCCTCACACATTTGAAACTTATTCTTCTTTCTCTCTTTCTTACTTATACTGTGTTTTGGTTGGAGTTTTCGTTTCGATTAAAATTGTGGTGGACAGGTGGTGTGTGAGGAGTTTGGGGTTAAATAGAAAGAAAAGAGAATGGAATTCTTAGGGAATATTCGCTGATGGTGGGTTCTGACTAAGGCCAGTAGAGATTCAACACCCCCTTTGCTTCTTTCTACGGCTGCGATTGTTTCATCAGATGGTGTTCGGTATGATTCGCAACTGACTTCTTCGTCCTCTACTCATAGCAGAGAGCTTGAACCAAATTTTTTGTAATATTATTATAATTGTTATGTTACTTAATTATAGTTTAAAAAATAAATTTTATAATTTGTTATATTGTTTATTAATTAAAAAATAAATATAAAGAAGTGACATTTTCAAAATTGTACCTATATATTATTCTGTACTTTTCAAAAATACTTATTTATTAGTGTAGTTGTCAAAAATAATTTTTTTCCTCTTTTTAAATAATATTAATTTATCAGATTATTAACTTAAAAATAAAACTTTACCGTATATTTAAAAATAATAAAAAATTCTATCTTGCATATTTTGTCTCTCTTATACATCTACATGTTTCTTGTGTAATTATCATATATAAATCTTCTTTTTTTCAAATAAAATTTAATAGACGAGATTTACTAAGAAAATTTTAAAGTCTCAAAATTGTTGGATACAATTTATATCTTCTATATTTTTACATTGTTCTCAAAGTTAAAACCAATAGCAACATAGAAAATCTACAATTTTTTTTTTCATTTCTCGTTGTTGTTTTGTGGTAGTCTTTGGAGAGTTTTTAGTATATTAGGATTTCTAGAGATTCTAGATAGAATCATAAAATGTTAATAATGAGTAATTTTTTTTATTTTTCTCCTTAAGTAGATATATATAATACATATTGACAGATGTCAAGATTATATAGGTAGTCACTCTCATTTGAGGAGCTGCTAGAGTACATACAAAAAACAATTATATATATAATCAAGTCATTGTTCTTAAGTCGCTATATACATGCTACCTAAGGTCTTGTATCCAAAAAAGTGATATAAATCGTTAGGTTGGTATATCAGGCTGTTTACTTAAGCTAGGGCTTGATAACCAGGTCTTGGTCGAATGCTTCTAAGGATCAAGTTTTTATATACGAGCTGCTAAACGAGCACTACATTCACCATACAAGTGAGGTATTTTAAGTCGCGTACCTACCACTTAAATAATATCAAACATTAACTCTCCTATTCCCTCAAGTTTGAGAAGTCAAAGGAATACTTCACTACCTGATCCTTACCTAGTAAGGTCAATATGAACAAGAAGTCTAATTCACCATACTATTTAATAGATAGCTACCTCTTCATATGTGTTGTGTCTAACACAAACTCCTCTACTTGCGAGGTTTTTAGACAATCCAGTGAATACTCCCCTATTCCCCTTAGTAGGAAATGTTTTACTTTTTACCATACAAATAACTTAGTAAAAAAAAATTCAGAGGAACTTAGCCCGATATACCTTTCTATATTACTCTTCCTTCATTATTAGCTCATTAAAAAAACCTTTGCTCGAGTTTTAGCTCGTTTTATTAGCGAATTCATTTGAAAACCAGTCTATTTGGTGATTATAAAACCGATTTTCATCATACCATTGAAATTCACTCATTTAGGTAATTTCTTCCTTTTTTTTCTTATTACTAACTATGTCATATAATAAGAGAAAAGGTATAGCCCGTTCCTCAAAAGATGTCCCTATAAGCTGCACAAAAAATGTACACCAAGAAGGATCTCGTGACTCTGCTTGCTTAATAATAAGCTTAGCACAAATTGAGCAACCTGCTAAAACTTTGACAGGTCTTGAAGGAAGACCTACTACTATGGGAGGGGTACCCACCAAGGAGAGCGTCCTAGCTCTCCCCACCTCGTCTTGATCTCATCATATTTCCTCCTCTTCTTCATGGGGTTCGGTGCCTATCATTAGAATTATGGTATCCTCAGCGGCTAACGTACCTCGTCCCAAGAAAAAAATGTGACCACCGGAGTGAACCCACCAACAAAACTAAAGACAAGCATCAAATAGAAAAGATGCCTAGTGTTCTAACTTTTGATGACCTAATTGAAATTAGGCATAATGATCCACTTAAGGGATGATAGGTGCCATTCAAAATTGGACTTCGATGCTCATTCCCCCAAATGATAGCTGAGGCCATCAATACTTTTGATATCAACCCTGTCTAAGTTAATCCCAACGGATGGTAGACTTTATTGTGCCTCTCTGTAGTTGATGGTAAACATGTGGTGGATCTAACTGGTGATGAACTGAAATGTATGTATTGTCTAAAGAGAAACTTCTTGGATAAGGGAAGGTTATACATTTCATGTATTGTTAGGCACGAGCTACATTTGAAACTCCCTTATAGCACCTCGGGTTGGAAAGACAACTATTTTTACATCACTAACAACGTATGGGGTAATAAGGTCAACTTACCAATCTGCCATTCATGGAACCATCATTTTAGCACATCTCAACCTCGTGCAAATGAGTTGATGAATAAGTTAGGTCCATATGGCAAGGAAAAAATTAGAAGGATTGAGTTGCAGAACACCTCGAGTGAGAGCTGTAAGGAAATATTAATTGTAACCCATTTGAAAAAATATGGTGTCTAAAGGAACGATTCAGACGAGTACTCAGGTCATCATTTTGTTACGAGGTACATACTTAAAGTTGTTACTCAGATAGTTATTAATCTTTGTTTTACTTGGTTTTTTAAAGGTATGGACTACTCGAACATTGACCTCGAGGATTTGATAGACACTTATGGTATTCAAGACCTAGTCCCCACATACCCATGACTTACCCATATGTTGTCATCTCTGACTGAGGATTCTGCTCCTCAAGAAAAGCCAGTTGAAGTCACTCCACCCCCTACGACATTCGATAAATCAAGCTCATCCTCACTACCCCCAGATGTGAAGCCGTAAAAAAGAGGAATGTTATAGAGGAATCTACAATTAGTATGGGCAAGGGGTAAGGGACCAACAATATCTAACCCTCACTTTTGAAACGATCATGGACTGACAATAGAGGTGTGGGATGTTGACATGTCTTTGGCACCTATCACATCTCTTGAAATTATTGATACAATCTTTGAGAATAGTAGGCCAAAAGTAGCCATGTCGGATAATCCACTAAGAATAAGTTCTTCCACCAGAATAAGCCTCACATTTCCCCTAATGCAATTCACTCAAAACTATCTAAGCTTCTGGGATAGGTAAGCATTTCAATCATGGTTTGCCATGATTCTTTCAATATGGTGCTCCCTAGATAACAATGTAATTTCTTACTTTTGTCATGATTTTGTGTGCCTTATCTTTATTCTTAGGCAGTGTATCGTGAATGAGATATTCTCGGTACAGAGTTAACCAGGAGGTATGTGTTGAGGAGTTGATGTTCATCTTGCTTTCGTCCCTCATTATGCTTAGCCCTAATAAACACAATATATGGATCACCCTTTTTAATTTCGAACTTACTATAGATGCCAGTGCATCCAAGGAGTCTATGTGTGCGTTCCCCTATCACAGTATTTTTTTTAATTTCAAATGTTTCAAAAGCTACCCTTTGTTTTTTCACCTCTTATACATAAAACTTAATCATCTCTTCCTTGGTTTCATATTCATCGTTGACTTGGTTTACCACAAGCCTTGAATCATTATAGACCAATACCTTTTTAGCTCCCAAAACTATCAATTGACGTAAAGCTAGAAGCAATGCCTCACACTCGACAACATTATTAGTGGCCTGGAAAGTGATATGGAGACATTGTTATATTAAGTCTCCTGTTGGGTGAAGATCACTATTCCAATCCCCTCACCCTTGAATTTCTTGCCCCGTCAACATATGTCTTCCAAAGATTTGGAATTGGAGTTGTCATCATAAATACTAGCATCATAGTCTCTTGCTCAGGTGCAAACTCCTGAGTCCATTCAGTAATAATGTATCTCAAATTCACTCAGCTTAATAGCTATTTGAGAAAGGCGACCCAATTGATCTGGCTTGCCTAGGATATTCTTTAAGGAATGCAACATGAAGACGATTACCTTATGTGCTCCAAGGTAGTGTCTAAGCTTACGTGCCACCCTTCTTATGGTAAATGATGCCTTATCCAATAGAGGATATAGTTGTTGTGCTCCCATCAAGGAGTGGCTCACATAATTTACAGAGTGTTGTCTTCCCTCTCTATCGACCACCAGTACAACACTAGCAGATTTATTCATGAAATACATGTACATGTGTAGCACCTCTCCTGTAATAGGATTGGCCAGAAGAGGTGTCTTCCCCAAATAGTCTTTGATGGATTGGAAAGCTCGTTCACAATTTACATCCCATAGATATTCCTTGTTTTTCTTCAACAATTGAAAAAATGGTAGCCACTTCTCTATACACTTGGAAATTAATTGATTGAGTACAGCTATACAACCATTTAGATGTTGGACCTTTTTAATGTAGCATGTATATCTTATGTTTACAGGGTCAAAATTTTGTCGAGATTGACCTCTATCCCATTTAACGATACCAAATACCCTAGAAACTTTTCCAAGGTTACTCCAAAGACACACTTCTTTGGGTTAAGCCACATCTTGTAGCCCATTATTATAGCGAAAAATTCATTCATATCATAAACATGGTCTTTGTCACACTTTGTTTTTACCATCATGTCATCCACATAGACTTTCATGTTTCGCCTTATTTGACCCTCGAACATTTTATTGACTAGTCTTTGGTAAGTAACACCTATATTTTTTAGGCTGAAGGGCATCCTTGTATAATAATAGGTCTCTTCTTCTATAATAAAAGATGTTTTTTCTTCATCTTTGGGATGCAATTGAATCTGATGGTAACCTGAATATATATCAATGAAGCTCACTGTTTCAAAACTAGTTGTAGCATTGACCAATTGATTAATATTTGGCAACGAGAAGCAATTCTTTAGTGTCATCGTCCCCCATTCAAATAGTTTTTGTTCTTTGATTACTATTTTGATACTAGAGGTAATGCATTTTTCATAGCATAATTGTAACAACTCTTCACCTTATCTTGCTCCCCTTATTTCCAGGATCCCCTCGACAGTAGGATACTTGATGAGCTGATGATACATAGAGGGAACTATTTTCATCTTATGGATCTAGGGTCAACCTAAAATTGCATTGTAAGACCTGGGAGTATTCAATACCACAAAATTTGTAAGGATTATTGTTCCCTCCACGGAGATTGATAAACATATGGTTCCTACTAACGTGGTTATGCTGCTGTTGAAACCTACCAATGACATCTATTATTGCATAATGTCTTTAGGATATATCCCTGTATCCAATAAGGCAGATAAATACAACAAATTCGAGAAGCTGCCATTGTATACCAAAATCTTGTGCATCTCATAGTGTCCAATTTTGACTATAATGACCAAAGCATCACCATGAGGTGGAAGGACCTCCCATGCTTCAAAGGTGATAGGATAGATTGGTCCCTCATGCTTTAAACTCTAGACTAATCGGTTTGTGTCTCTAGCTTCTTGACCATACCGCTTTCTAAAGTTATTGGAATGACCATACATGGTTGTCCCATCATGTATGGTATGGATTATGCAAAAATCCTCTCGAGGGGGCTAATTGGGTTTATTCTCACCCCTAGGAGATGGATTTGGAGGAATTAACTTGCCTTGATTAGTAAGGTTGTTACCTCCCTAATTTTATTCTTACAAACCCCAGTTCTGTCAACTATATCCTCTAAATATCCTTCCGAGAGTAAATGTTTGATATCCCATTTAAGGTGTCTATAATATTTGGTCTAATGACCTGTGTCCTTATGAAATGCACAATACTTGTTAGAGTCCCTCAGTGGAGCCTTCATAAGTCATGACCAATTGATATTTATTAATACACTTTATGTTTTGTATAGCTTCATCTAATGAGATATGCAGTAGGGGGCCTCTAAAAAGAGATAATGCTCTTTCTCAAGTCCCTAGCCTTTCATTAGGAGTGAGCACAAGTTTGAAATGGGAAAGGTTAGGATGTTTATCTTTATACGGCCTTCTATCCTCCTCCATTTTGACTTGGATAGGCTTGGTTGCAACTCTACTTACCACCCCTTGGTAAATTTCATCTCCTTTTCCACATTGACAATTTTTTGGGTTTCTTATAGACCATCCTCAGAGATAGATGGGTGGTCTTAGTCAACTCAATGAATAGATTAATATCCTGCTTGATGCCTTTATAGAAAGCTTTAATGGCTATGTAATTAAGACATTGTGAGATCTCCATCTTTTCCATCTTGAACCTCCTCATATAAGCTTTAATGGTCTCTTCGTCCCCTTGTACGATTGAGAAAAAATGGTGTGACTCCTTCTTTATTAGTTTATTACATGCATAATTGGTAATAAATGTCTTTACCAACATATAAAAGGTTTTTATACTCTTGGGTGGTAACTCAACAAACCATTGTTGTGTTGTTTCCTAGTATGTGGCTACGAATAATTAACAATATATGGCTTCTCTTTTGTCCTCAAGGAGGCTCACAACAGCCATGGCCATCTTGAAGTGAAGAACATGAGCCACTAGGTATTTCATCCCTTTATATGGGAAACATTTAGGTACATTAAATTTTAGTGGCAATTCCTTTAGCTTAAGGGCATCCGAGAAATGTGATGAAGACAACTGATCACACATAGTTTTGATGTTGTCCCAAAGTCTTAACTTCTCATGTCCCTTGAATCGATCATCAATTTTGGTCCACATTTTCTCCTTCATGTCTTTAATTTTTTGTTCTAAGGTACTACTTGGACAACCTGGTGGCGTCAGAATTCCCATAGCAGCAATATCCCCAAACACGAACGTGTTGAAAGTGAATGAAGTGCCTATTGTGCCAAATGCTCATGAGTCGATGGATTCATATATGTAGGTCCTGGAATGAGATGATGGTTTGGAATTGTATATGAGTGTTTTTCTATAACTCCTTCAGGTCGTTGTGGGTAATAAGTACATGAAGCATGCCCCATCCTTAGAGGGTGACAGTCTAAAATAGGAGGGCTAGGAGTATGGAATGAACTCTCAGCCTTCGAATATTCCTCTTATACCAATCTGGACCTAATTTTATTATTTTCTCTTTGAGATTCAATAAACGTTTGTTACAACTTAGTTATTTGGCTTTAGAGACTCTTCAACATGACGTCATTTTCAAGAGATTTACTTTTGGAGCTATGGCTTATTGAACTTATGGGTCGTGGAGTTGTCCTAGCTGATCTGGTTGTATTGTGGTAGGATAAGGGTCGGTTACCTTCACTAACTAAAGGCCATACGCTATCCAATTCATGATCACCATGCAACATCTTAGTTGGCAAAGAGTAATGCATATGGTTATTGAGATCAAATTCTAGAGTTAGGCGTGCGAGACTATTAGTCAACTTGATATGTGATGGCAGAATGGCCCTTTTGAGAGTAGTGAATGTCCTTAATACACGAGATATTTCTCTATGGTGTAAAAACAAGGTCTCAAATGCTAATTAATGACTAGAAAGATTTAAGGCCTCACAATGGGCACTAATTGAGCAGATCATTTATTCTTCTCACTAAGGAGGTATATGTAGCACCTATTAGATATGTGTCAAGGTTACATAGGTATGCGTTCTTATTTGAGCTACCAGAATACATACAAAAAGTAGTTCTATATAAAATCAAGCTATTGTCCTCAGGTCGCCATATACGTGTTGCATGAAGTCTTATGTCCAAAGAAGTGATACAAGTCGTTAAGATGATGTACCAGGCTCTTTACTTAGGCGATACCTTGATCATCAACTCTTGGTCTATTGCTTCCAAAGATCAAGTTGCTATGACTCAACTGCTAAGCGAGTATTACTTTCATCGTACGAGTAAGGTACCTCAAATCGTTCGGATCGCGTACATGTTATCTGGATAATATCAAACAGGTTATGTACATGTATAAACGGATTTTGTGCTCTAATTTACTTATAGACCAATTTTTAATTAAATGTATATTTTTGACATATGTCTACATTATGTTTTGGTTGACAATTCTTAGATGTGTGTAGATTTTCTTAAAAAGAAAAAAATTGGACAAAAAGTTGATATAAAAGAAAAAAATTGAGTTCTTGTAAAAATAAGTATAAAAATGTTATATTTGACAATAAAGCAAAAAAGGGTTAAAATAATTTTAAAAAAATAAAAATAATATTTTTAAAATTTGAAATCATAAAAATAATTCTTATTATATTCAAATCAAATATTTTTAATATTTAAAAATTTGATACATCAAATTATATCAATAATATTATAAATATAACGATTTTTAGGAGTAACTAAAAGTTATTACGATATAAGAGAGTAACTAGCTCCTATAGAAAAAAAATCTGGGTACGTCTTGATGTTAAATTCATTAGGAAAAATAATCTTTAATCGAAGATATAATCTAATAACCAAAATCCATAACTGTTTTGATATAAAATTGGTTTCGTACATATATAATTCCATATATTGTAAATAATTCATTTCTCTTGCCCAATGAATTTGTCTAAGTAGTAATTATTTTTGTGTTCTATTGAATAAAATTAGTATTATATATATATATACTTCAAATCATCTAAAAGTTGCTTGAATAGCCATTTTTTTCTTTTCTTTTGCATTTTTTTCATTGTTTTAAATTTTGTTTTGTTTTTGTACCTTTTTTTTTTTTTGCTTTTGTTTTCTTCTACTTTTACCATTTTTTATTTTATTTTTCTTCACTAACAATATATATCATTAAGCCATTAATCAATTATTTTTATAAATTGTATTTTTGATTTAAAAATATTTATTTATAAAATAAAGTTGAAAAAATAAAAAAATAACACCGTTAAAACTTATAACAACAAAATTAACATATTTTATATTTAATCATACATTTTAACTATTAAAAAAGGTGCAATATATTATTTTATTTTAAATATCGTTGAATTGGATGTTATTTAAATTAAATTATGTTCATTTAAATTTATTTAATATTAAATATTATTTAATTAAATTCTGTTTAATAATATTAACATGTTACTTTTATTATTATAAATCTTAAGTTGTTTGTAACTTTAGAGTATACAATATATATATATATATATATATAATTCAATTCCGTAGAAAAAAGTTATGCTAGTGTTGATAAAGAAAACTATTAAGTTGGATTATCCTAATTCCAATTTAGCACCGGTAATAGATGAATATAAGTAGACTATTTATAAAAAGCAGGTAAAAGGAGAGGCCAGTATCACCAAATATTTCCTCAACCTGTTGAAAATAAAGCCAATAATGCTTTGAAATTTCTTAAAAGAGTTAAACACTACTATAAAATTTAATAAAAAAATAACATTATTATGAATGTATTATGCCATATATATAATATCATAAAATTATATTTTTTTAAATAGATATAATACATTTTAAAATACACAGTTATTAGGGTTGGACACCTTATAAATACCTGAGTAAATACTAAATATTAAAAAATATATATTTAAAATTATTGAGATTTATAATATATTTAAAAATATGATTAGATCTTACATGTAACATTTAACATTAAAATCATAATAAAGCAAACGAACTAAAGATAAAAATACAATAATATTCCTCATTTAGCTTCATATATCCTCCTCTTTCTCCCCAACTTTGAAAAAAATTGACTTCATCAGTTCCATAAAATAAAATACTAAAGAGAAAATATTGCTTGAGTATCTTTGAAAGATGCATGAGGAAAAACAACCCATACAATTGAATCTGCACCAAAAATAATGGCAACAAAGAGGCCTTGAACCACAATTAATAAACATACATCTCTATTTGAAATATAAATGCATAATCATACAAGTATATCGTTTTAGTAAATATACATTAGAACAATCAAATGGGTAGCAAAGGTTTGATCAAATCAAACCTTTGATTTTGAAAATAAAAGACAAATGCTATTAGAAAAATCAAGTTTAGTGTTGACCAAATTACATATCTTAGAATGAGTTGGTTTCTTTGCAAGATTTTCAAGAGTAATTACAAAGAGATGTTTCTTGGGTGGTTTAAGTTCCAATGAAACACAAGGAGTTGATTTAGGTGAAATAAATAGAGAAATAACTTTTTGAAAGATTTGTTTCTTTGTAAGATGATAAGTATACTTGAACTTAATATAGTAGAACGAATTTATTTTGGAGATGAACCAGTATGTTTTTCTTCTACAATAGATTTTGCTTTTATTTTTGGTGGAGGGCCTAGAATATCCTCTAAAGTTGAAGGAGGTTGATGAATTTGGGTAATCTTGGTGGATGAGGCACTATAAATAATTAGATAGAAAAGTTAATAAAATTTATTTTTCTATATGATAAACCAATAAAATCTTTCTACTATTCTAAGAGAATAAGTAGCTATTTTGCTCTTATTTATGAGTTGCTTTCACTTCGTCCTTCCAATATTTGACAAGAAGAACATGATATGCATTCAAACCTATTACATCATACAACACTTCATTTTTGTAAAGTTTCCTAAAGA